>JASPKZ010003796.1:2002500-2485000 GCA_030220185.1 Diploptera punctata | reverse complement strand
ATCGTGTTTCAAAAAGTTTTCGTACTTGGCTGGCAGACTGAGTTAATGAATATTGTTAATAAATATTAATCATAAATAAATACACGTTGTTCAGTAGAAAAATTATTAGCCACTATACAGTTTATACTTTACACTTATACACACGTCATTCAATTTACACTTATACATACACTATTCAGTGCACAAGGAAAAAGAGCGAGCACCTTATCCATTCAAAGCATACAATCTGACTGCGATCGTCAATGCGTGGAATGTGCTTGTATACTGCTGAGTCTGCACACATTTTAAGTCCCGTGTCTGCACGTGTAAGCCTTCGTTTACCCCAGTGTGCTATCCATTATACCACCGGGCAAATCCAATATAAACATTTATCTTCCTTATATATCCATCCACAGTAATTCTTTTTTTCTCTGTTTTTCATTGTATTGAATAGATGTATAGTGAATACTATATTAAATAAATCGAGTGATTTATAAACTAAAATTATTGAAAATCCTATCGCTGCCCGGTACAAAGTTCCTTCGTTATTCCATATGATAAGTGACCCTCATCATTCAACGAACCAACAACCTTGCTAGACCGCGAGCATAAATATATACATATTGCTAGAATGTCTGAGTGGACTAGCTGGTATATCACTAACATATAAAGTTAGAGGTATCGGGTTCTTCATTTATTTATTTACCATGATCAATTTCGGTATCTACTAAGTTGGTTCGATGATTATTTTTATTAGAGCAACCTCAATAACTACATTCCTTCGGAATTCGTTAATAATTGTTCGTTAATTAATTATGCTTTGATATGAGAATGATATGAATATAGCAGTAAATGTGTTAACGCAATATCTTCTCTTTTTCACAGGCTCCGAGATGGCGAAGAAGTTATACTCACACCTGAACACTATGATGGAGGTACGATCGACCAACCGACGCTTCTGATAAAAAATTCGACCCGTCATGACCAAGGTGTATACACATGCGTGCTAGAAAATAAAGTTGGCAGCCAAGAATCCAATAATGTCGTCAATGTAGCTGTTTATTGTAAGTATTGTTAGTTTATTATAATTATGTTGTTTTACAATTAACATTCTATTAAGCTTGTTGTCTCAGGCAGCGTTTTCTATTCGTACTCCAGAGGTCCTGGATTCAAATCCCGCTATCGACCTACCTGACTGAGGTTAAGTCTGTCTCAGTGAATTACAGTAAGTTTCACTCGACTTGCGGCCACTGGCGTGGACACTGCGTGGGCAGCCCGAGTCTTTGACTCAATGCTTGCAGTCACTTTACCCGCTATCGCTTGTAGGTCGAGTGAAACTCGCTGTATTAAATACAGTAAAAGCTTCATATTCGCGGGGATATGTTCCGCAAATATGCCGCGAATACAGAAACCGCGAATTTGGAATGGTAATTTGTATGGGTATATAGGGGATACGTTCCAAGGTTAAAGTATAAAATAAAAATTATCAAAATAAATGTGCCGGTTCGCTCAGGGTAGAATATGGTAACTCAGGGATGCTTATATTAGAAACTCATTACTTCAGTTTATTGAATAATTTGCATATACAATTATAGAATTACAATGTTTTAAACCTCACTAATTCGGAGTGGAGTTGATGAATCTACTTAAGCCCACGTGTATTTAATATCACTTTTACTAAAGGTCGCAAACGGTTGCTGTAGGACTTGTTTCTTGTAGAACGTATGAGCGTGAGAGAGTTTTCACACGAATCCTCGCCTTATAAGGGCGATGACTCCTCCCATAAAGTCACCATCCCCACTCCAAATGTACATGTTATTCATTATAGCTTAGAGGGGTAGGTACCATTCGTTTGGGGTTCCTATCTTGGTAATAGACTCATGTGCACGTTTCCGCGCCTTCCAGTTATTACTATTAATCTTATGTTTTAGTACTTAAGACTCTATTACTTCTTGCCACAAAAATAAAATTAATGAAAGATTTTGAACAATTTCTATTAATTATTCTGTCAGGTTTAGGCAAGGACTTTAAAGGACTTAGTAATGTTTTCCTGTTTTGCCGCTTTTATAAGGTCTTTCATTAAGATTAATATTCAGCTGTAAATTCTGCGATAAAATTCCTTATTTTGTCTTCGGATTTCTTGATTCATTAACATTGAAACAACGTGATATAGACGCAAATGACTCGCCAACGCGTAAAAACGGTCAAGCATTTATATTTTTACTTTAAGCGGAAACGCTATTTTTTTTCTCTCTTCGGTACTAATTTTCATTTCCTTTTACTCGACATTATAAACTGGGAACAAGCACAAGAGACACGCGTTATTCAATCAAATTTATTGTAATGAACAACAAGTTGAAACAATAATATACCGCTCGTGGCGATGGAGGCATTTATCAAGTACATATCGGCACGTGGAATGCGACATCAGCTTTTAACAATGAACTTTAGGGTTAGTGACAATAAGGTTTGTTTTGTTTTGATATTTATTTGTCCATTCGGTTTGAACCGCTGTTTGTAAAAGCCGCCTTAGCACCTGGCTGGAGAAAAAAAAAACTACTGATGGGGTTAATAAAGGGCACTAATCCTTCTCAAATACTAACTGGATCTGCGAATAAAGAAATTTTTAGCCGCGAATACAGGAACTATGTCGCAATTTTTTAACCCGCGAATAAGGAGCTTTTACTGTACTGTACCATATTTGCCTCTTTGCTCCTCTGCCTGAAAATAAAACCTCAAATAAGATTTGAAGAGAAAAATTATACGCTCAGACCGGGACTTGAACCCGGGACCCTTGGTTTCTCTAGACCAAGTGCTCTACCAACTGAGCTACCTGAGCAAGTACCGATCTAAACGCAAATCTTTCTCTATATACATTGTAATTCCCATCCACCAAATGCTGTGAAGCCATGCTTCTATCTTGCAAATGGCGGCTCCTTTATTAAGAAGACATATTTGGGAATTATACATTACAGCCAGTACGGCTTTTTCCAAGTTTTTATTATTGATTTCGTACATCTCAATGATGGATAAATCATATGTATATAGAGAAATGTATATAGAGAATGTATATAGAGAAAGATTTGCGTTTAGATCGGTACTTGCTCAGGTAGCTCAGTTGGTAGAGCACTTGGTCTAGAGAAACCAGGGTCCCGGGTTCAAGTCCCGGTCTGAGCGTATAATTTTTCTCTTCAAATATGATGTGCGCAAGCGAACACAAAAGCTAGAAGAGTTCAAACTTCTTACGCTTACCTAACAGGGCAAATAATAGATATTGTAATGAACTTCCTGTTAGCTGAATGTCCTTTTATGGCTTTTGGCTTTAATGTAGACTACGAAAGAAAAACTGTTGAACTATAATATAGAGAATGCACTATCAGCAATAAGCGACTTTCGAAGAGATTTAAAGAAAAACTTGATAACTCCTAGACCAGAAGTTCTCCAAACGGTGATTTCGCCGGCTATACACTATAGAACCGAAGAAGCTGATAATTTCGACATACATTCATTAAATGAAAAATGTTCAAGTTTTACTTTTCCAAATTTCATTTATAATATTAAATTATTTGTACATTTTCTTAAATTCAAGCCACTCTGCTAAGGTTTTCGGTGGTTTCCCTTAGCGCTAAGGCAAATGTCGGAGTGGTTCCCTAACACCCACCAGTAAATTATAAATCCCCATAAATTTATTTTTACAAAAAATTCTTATTTTTCAAATTTCGAAATTCCCGCAAATTAATTATCAGCTTAACCTGAGAAGGGTCGTTTCTCATTGGAGGGAGGAACTCCGTGGGCGTGGAGAGTTCGTCCTCGCCTCCTTGGGGTTCGGGCAGGGATTCCTTTGATCTATGGTTAGGGCTTCACCCGCAGTTTTCCTCATGGCAGTAGGGCACTAGCAATCGCGAACGACGAGAAGAGCACCATCACCTCACATCCTGTGAATTATTGGGCCTTGCCAGGAATCGCGAATGACGTTCGGCTATGATAATACTGTCTGGAGCTTGGATGCCCTTTTAACCGACAGCTTAAATTTAATTCTTCGAAATAATTTTACTAACTTGGGCTGAAGAGGGCATCAGTAAGTCCCTCCTAAGCAATTATTTGAAGTGTAGATTTGGTACCGACCTTATGAAGGTCTTGACCCGATATCTTAATGTGCTTTTATTGAAGTGTTCTGTTTATTTTATATGATGAACAAGGAGAGTATTCCTCTCTCTGTTTTCTGGAACTTGATGTGCTTGAAGGTGAAGATGCTGAAGGTGAAGATGCTGTTCTCTTCTAGCTTAAGCTTGTCGATTTTTTAAAAATGATGTCTTGAAGTGGTTTCTTGGAATTTTTTTAAGGACTTGAGATGATGTTTGTGAGAAGCAATACTGTAGTTTTAAGGAGTTCTGGATTTAAAAGGATTTTGGATATGAGGGATAGTAGTTGGGAAACTAGGTTTTCTGGGTTGGAGGTGGAGGGTGGAGGGATAGGGGTTATGGGAGTGTTCGCACTTGGTGCTGGAGTGGAGATTTTTGAAGATTTTTCTGGCTCTGTTTTTTGAAGTGGTGCTTTAGTGGTGTGTAGTGGTATGCTTGGCGTGTGCTTCTTCTTGTATTGCTGTATTCTTTGTAGACTGGGCACTGCCGGTAGCTGGCAGCGTGAGTTTCGTTGCAATTTGTGCATTGGAGTTCAGTTGCAGTGCAGTTTTTGAGGCTATGGTTGCCTGCACACTTGACGCATTTCTGTTTTCTTCTGCAGCATTCAGCTAGGTGACCGAAGCCTTGACATTTGTAACATTGGATTCCACCGGCTGGCGTCTTGTAGGTTTCGAGTCTTATTTTAACATTGAAAATGTCTGTCAGTTGAACTATTTTCGTTGTGAAGTCTGGTTTGTGGAAGAAAGTTAAAATCCAGACAGGAATAGCAGTCTTGAGTCTGGATCCTTCTTGAAAGCTGGTTTTGAAGAGTTGTCTCACGTTGTGGATAGGGTATCCTTTGTCTGCAAGTTCTTGAAAGATTTCGTGGGATGTAATTTTTACTGGGAGTCCTTTTAGTGTTATCTTCTGGGTCATATGTGATCTTCGTTTGTAGATATGTGTATGAAACTGCATTTCGTGGTCATATAGTACTTTTTGGACTTGTTTAAATGCATCTTTGTCTTTAGTGTAGATCTTCAGTTGGTCTTTGGTGTGCTGTATAGCGATGTCTTTTTCATTGCCTGTAGAGACAGCAGCAATGTGTGTTAACTTGTAGGCATTAATGTCTCTGGCGTCTACGACGATTGGTGGAGGTGAGTCTGGAGGTTTCTGAAGTGTGATGAATCTATTATTTATCTCTATCTCGAGAGTTTTGACTTTGGTGACATTTCTGGCCGTGTGTTTAGGCTTGGGAAGAGTGAAGTTGTCTTCTTCTTGCGTGACTTTGTTGTTCGGAGTCTTGGGAGTCTTCCCTTCGTCTCCGATGTGTCTTGTCTGGTCGACTGGAGTCTGGCATGATTTGCGCTGTTGAAGTTCAGCGTTCTGGTCTTGCTCTTTCTTCAGTCTTCTGTCCAATTCCAGTAGGATGTTCATTCTAGAAGCTCGATGAGAATGCAGAATGTATAGAATGCTGAGAATGTGTAAGTCCCTAAAACAGCCTGGAAGTGGCGGATTCTCTGCAAAAGGGAAAATCTCTGCGCTTCCAATCACACGCTCAAAAATAAAAGCTGGCAATAAAGCGGACTTTGCAGACGAAACCGCTGCATCCATTGTGATTGGTTGTTTCATTCAATTCAAACATGGCGTTTTTGTTGATAAACAATTCATGTTTGATGTACAAATATTGTGTTATTTACGTCTGGACATTAATATATGAGTTATTCGAGGTGGCTAACCATATTAGACGATCACAAGTGATATGTTAAGTAAAACTAAAGTGAGTGATAATTTTAAGATTGTTATCAACATAAAGAATTTACGATTATAACCTCTTCTTTGCATGTAGATCATTGGTTTATCGACGAGTCAATGTTTTTATTATGAAAATTATATCCGCAAATGATTCATTCGCTAATACCTTGTGCAAAGTTAATTATAATTTTTATTTTTAATTTCAAGATATATAAAATAAATTAGAATCTTATGATTGTGTTCATGGGGTCATTTCTGGAAGGTCTACAGTGGTTATCAAATAAATTTTCTCTACAGATAAAACGAGCATTTGTACTCTACTTTAAAATGTATAACACAATAAGAAAATTGTGGAATGGACAAAGAGATGAACTCTGTATCTTATATTTGTAATATTTTCTGAATAAAGAATTTTGTGATGTATCGGCCATAAATTGAATTGAGATATTACAATATTTTAGAATTCTTATCTAAATTTGACCAGTGAAGATACAAATACTCTAGTGTGATGTGCATTTTTAAAATTAAATTACAGCCAGAGTTGGTTAATGTATTAACAGAAAAATTTGCACTCAACATAGGATTTTAATCACAGCTGATCCATTATCAAACTTAATATACTATGTCCTATCATTGAGACACTGAGAGCCAATACTTGAACCAGGTATGAATAATTTTCACTTTAATTCCCAATTTCTCGTAAAATAAAATTTGGTCTTATATCTTTTAATTCAAATGCATGTAGTCTCTCATATGGGATATTGCTATTCACTGTATACTAACATTAACCTTAGTGGTAAATGTTTTTCATATGAAGGGTACATGCTAATAACGATCAAGGTCCATTTTTTAAAGCTTTGAGAAAAAATGCATCTTAAAGTTTAACTTCTCATTACTTTATTGCGCTCTATTTTATGGAAATTGCTAAAGTGCAATGCAAAGCCCAACTAATTCTTTAAAATTAACTAGTGGTTTTATTTTTTGAAGTTGAACATCAACAATGGAAAATCAGTATAGCCAAAACAATGTATATATATCCACACTAAGAATGATCATGGTCCAAATGAATAGCACTTAAATACAAGATATTGCCTGAATTTAATTAAATGTTACATTTAACTGTTTCTCACTGTCTGATTCTATAATAACACTTTTTTCATCATCTCCTCTCACTGGAAATTAAGTAAAATTCTCTTGTACTGCGGGACTGCAAGACTGTTTCATTATTTTAAGTCAATGAATTTTGCCCTTTTGATATGTAACAGAAGTTGATTTAACTTTTGAGACATTTCAGCTCTATTGCTGAAAAATAGTAAAAAGAGTAGAGTAAAATTACTTAAGGGCTAATTTGGACTTTAATGGAAGGTTATGTTAATTAAAATATTATATAAAAATAAATATCCTCAACTCATGTCCAACTCAGGGTTAGGTCAACAGATGAGATGAGATGAAGCCCCTTATATAGATGTCTATGAATGACAAAGGTGCCAGCCGACCACGTCTGACCCACCATCACAGGGGCAGATGAAAGAAATGGATGATAAGAGTATGGAAAAATGGTGGAACGAAATTGTGGCAGGGGAAAACGGGAGAAAACCCCAAGAAAAACCTTTCCAAGCTCCATTTCATCCACCATGAAACCTACATAGAGTGACCAAGACTCGATTTCGATACCCCAGAGATGAGAGGCGGCAGAATTAAAATATTATGAAAATTGTAATAAATAAAATAAGAAACTACAATTTTAAGTTTTTTCGAATATCCAGCGTATGACTGTCTCAGGAATATTGTCTCTTCTTTGATATAGTATTTTGCATTGGTTATCTGAACAAAATAACATTTCAGGCACCTGGTAACTCAAATCTTGCTTTCTGGTTTGTTAGAGTCTTATATGTGAAATGTTGTTTCTCTGTGTGTTCAAATTTTTAATCTTAGCTGCATCTTGTTAATTTTCCATGTCTAAATCAAATGTGCCCAATGCCATATAAAATATGGAGGGAGCTTTGAAAGACAATTGCTCTCTTTTTTCTTTTGTAGTTTTCTCCATTAATCTGCTTGTTCATCTATTTTTGTTCCAAAATTGTTCCTAAGAACTTTATTCTTGAACACTCGTATAATTTCTCCTCTCTTAAAGCAAGAAACCATGTTTAGCATACATATAATATCATAGAACAATAATCATTTCACATGTTCTGTAGTTTAACATTTTCTGAGAGAAATTGAGAGTGATAAATGAGCCATTTTTCTAAACATAGCTTGGTTATATTTCCATTCAAAAATTACAATAATAATTTTGTATGTCTACTGCTGTGTTCTTGGGATAGTGTCGCTGCCTTCTATGCAGCGGGCCCGGCTTTGATCCCCGATCAGGAGAAGTTTCCTGGGTGATAGTTTTTTTTTCCTTACCTGTAAATCAAAAGTCACGAATTTTAAGGCTGAAACAGTCCCCGAACATCATCTGACCATCATAATCATATCATCATATTCTCCATGTTTAATAAAAATTTGTGTGTATATATATGTGTGTGTGTGTGTGTGTGTGTGTGTGTGTGAGTGAATGGTGTGGTTCATCTTAATGTTGTGTTGTCTTGGAGGAGGCCCTGACATTGTACTGAACACTCATTTGGGGAGGCCCTCCATGTCCTTGTGTAGTCAGAAAAAGTATGTGTTTGATCCATAATTAAAATCCCTTTCCCGACAAATGTGACACTGTAAGGCCCGGGTGGCATGTGCCACGTAAAAATACCTATAAGATGAGAGGTTAAACTGCTGGAATAGAATGGAATATTTTTTTGTGAAACTTTATCAGTAATCTGCAAAATTAATGGATCTGTTATTCACTAATAACACCCTATCATTTGTATAGGAACTTGTTTATAAATTAGCTATACAATTCATTAAAAAAATACTAAATAACAAAATAGTGAAAGGTTGCTGTTCTGATGTATAAAATTTAATTCATATACGTTTCACATTATCATATCTAGATCCTAAACAACAAACAGTCAAATATTTACATGAAATGTTCTAATCCACTGAGAATCAATAGCAGAAAACATACATAAACAATAGAGTTTAATTCATAAATATTCTAGTAACTTGCTGTTGATTGATTTATTTACAGTCAAACCAATTGTGCAGCTAACAATGGAACCACCGACACCAGTGAGCGAGTTGGACAGGTTAAATATAACGCTGATGTGCAGAGTGGAATCTGGTAATCCAGACATCTTACAGGCTGTAAGATGGTATCTGGATGGAGAACTGCTCAAAGAATTGCCAGACTGTGGAGGAAATAACACTGACTACATGTTCTGCGACATTGATCCCAGCAAACTACTTCTAGAAGATGTTGGACGCAGTTTCCATGGAAATTATTCATGCGAAGGAATGAATGAAGCTGGTTGGGGACCACTTTCTCCAGATGAAGAACTTATAGTTTATTGTAAGTTACATTTATTCATAATTCTCTAATTATTATTTTTTTAAACTGTCTAATACCCGGTGTGTGCTGCTGTGCCTAAATAAATTAAATGTATCTTTATGTTTAGTTGAATAAGTAAAAAGAAAAATAATAATTCATTTATATTGTAATTATTTTTAGATACCCCATGCTGATTACCGTAACCCTCTGCGTGCCACTGGTAAAATCTCTTGTCAGAGATTTAAATCGCACCCGCCGATGTGATGGGCTTTGCAAGTAGTTTAAGTATATTGTCTGGCAGGTAATGGACAGGAGCACCAGAGCCGATCTAATCAGCTCATGACACCTAAAGGGTTAACTCAATCTTCTTGGCATAAATGAGCTGAAAGACAAAAATGGTTATTGAGAATTATCCGTAAAAGAATACATGCTGTGTGATGCTACGCTTGCCCAGGAATCTAGTCATCCCAATCTTCTTGGCATCAATGAGCTGAAAGATAAAAATGGTTATTATGAAATACCCATAAAGACATATGTAGTCACAGATTTTTTGTAGAATTTTTTGAGATATTCAATTCTGTGTACATTAATTTGGTGCATATATATTGTGATTTAGGGAGCATATGCCATTTAAGCATCCAAAAAAGTTCCAAAAAACACCTTTTTCATTACAAAGGGTGATTTTTAAGGGTGAAGAGGTTAAGTATTGCAACTCTCATATAGCCTAAAACCTTCCTGGAAAACTCCTGAACATTTTACAAAAAGCCCCATCACAGTCGGATGAACAGTATGGCAGCACATAAAATACGAACAAACAAACATTGATTTTTTATATTATAATATTATAATGATTAGATAAACTTATCCAAATAGGGCCTGCCTATAAAAGGGTGTCTGATAAGTCACTCCCTATTTATAAACAATTATTATGAGTACTTTATTTTTTAACTATTTTTTTTCGAACTACTGTTGTTATAAACACCACTGTATGAGGTTTTGTTTAATATAATTTTAAATCTCTACATAAGCTCCAAAATTCTCTACACATTTTTGTAAGCAAACAGTTATGTTCAAGAATGTTGCTTGCAGCATGTTTAGTGGAACATTGCATCGGATATTGTTGCTTCCAAGTTATCCAAATTCTGTTGTTTTATCTTGTACACCTCCTCTTTAGCCCACCCCCAGAGAAAAAAATCACAAGTTGTTAAATCAGAGCTGTGTGTCCTCAAAGTTGATGGTCTTCATGACCTCCTTGCATCGCTGACACTGCCTGTTATTAACTTTGTACAGGAATTTTTAATTGTTTTTGCATCCAGTGTTGCATGGATCCCTCGTTCGGCTCTCCACCACCTTTATACTCACATCACAGATCCCCAGACATAAAAAGCTGCTATTCTGACACAATCTTCAACTTCAACACAGGCAGCATTTCAACTAAACTAAAAAATAAAAGAATATAACAAAATCTCAGAGTAGTTTTTATAACAATAATAGTTCTAAAAAATATTAATAAATAAAAAAATTATAATTGTTTAAAAGTAGGAAGTGACACAACAGACACTCTATAGTGACTAAGTAAACTTGTCAATAAAGAAAGAAAGAAAAAAGAAAGATTAAAAAATAAAATAATGATAAAAGAATAAAGTTTGGAATTTGTACAATAAGTATACAGAACAAGACAGAAGTCTGTGTAGATTAAATGATAATTTTGAATGAAGGGTTAAAAAATCAAAAACAGGCTTTTGATACTGACAATGTAGATGATTTCTATGATAGAGATAGAGCCCTTCAGTGTGATAGCTAAAAGTTATGCTATGAGATCTTTGTCAGTTCACAGTTTCTTCAGAAATAACTCTATCTTTTTAAATGTAATATCTCTAATACCTATAAGTAAACCTTGAACAGAGATATTGTCCAGGTGATATTTATCCTTGTAATAAGGGATATTAGGCTCGTAAATAGTCTTCATCTCCATGTTCACCTCACCTGGTTGTTCTCCCAATGTAATTATTATGATTTGAGAAACATTACAGAACTTAATCAGTGCAGTAGTGAAAAAATGTTTAGTCAGAGCTCAGCTTAAAATCCATATGAAAAAGATTTTCAACTGCCTTTTTCTTTCAGTGATCAATTCTTTTGATGAATAGAATTCCAGTTTATATATTGAATCAGAGAAAACTTTTTGCATCTCACCTCATAAAACTCCATAATTTTCACAGAATCGGCTTCTGGAGCCATAACTTCCATCCTCATTTAAAACTCCAATTCGGAGTTATAGCTGAGGATAGGAGTAATGGCTCCAGAAACCGATATGTGAAAATGATGGAGTTTTATGAGATGAGATGTAAAAATTTTTCTCTGATTCAATATATAAATTGTAAATACCTCATAGTGTTAAAACCATCGTAACTTTTATTTTTAAAAAATTCCAACAATCTGGTAGCAGAAAATATGTATCAGTATGGTACATTATTCTCAAATTGTTTCATTTTATGATTTCTGTTATATTCAGTTTGTGTAAATTATGAAAAGTAAAAGATTTAAAAAAAAAAAATTGTACTGTAAATTATTTATATATTCTGGAAAATATAGGTTTGGGATTGTATTTATGTACTGTAATTTTGGATAAATTATATTGTAGATTTATTATACTGATCTACGTGTTTTAAAAAATAGTTATTTTTGATTCTCAGTGAAAATGAATAAATATTTCCATTATAAAATTTGTAAATATTTAATTTATATTGTATTGTGATTTTAGATCCTCCTGGTCCAGCTACACTTACAATTGACCAAAATAAAGTAATAAAGAAGCATAATGTCACTTTAAAATGCAGCGTTGAAGACAGAGGTCGACCTGAAACTACAACATATCGTTGGTTGCGTGGAACACACCATATATCTGAAGTCACTACAAACATCTACACAAATAAGTTCAGTTGGCCTTGGAACAGAATCAAATTTTACTTGTTTGGCTTATAATGAAGGAGGAGAGGGAGATCCAGCAACAGTGTATATTGAAGTTTATGGTAAGTGTTGTCCTTCTGCCAACTGCTGTCATGTAATTTAAATTATCATATTATATTCCCATTTTTCTTTCATATTTCTAGTTCTTTACATCATTAACTTTAATATTTGTTTTATTTTCTTTCTTTAAAGTAGTAGTAGTAGTATTCAAATGTTCTGAAGCTCTTGATTTGTCATCATTCGCTTGCGGGCTTCCCAATAATATTCAGCAATTTGGAATGGTGTTCCAACTATTTCCTGAAGATCAGCACAGAACATCAAGTGATCCTTGTTCATTATCGTATTTGTGTCCTTGCATACTATGCAGTGTGGAGAGTCTAGTAGCTTTGAAGTAATGTAATAAATTTCTATTGTCACAGGGAATATGTTATTAAGTTAAAAAATTTACTTTTCATAGAAGAACTTTTTTAACCAAGAAAATGCATTATTCTTACAAGATGAAGATAATAGTACATCCAGTCCCCCAGTTTATTTCTGGATATTTCAAGTAGCTATTAGGTGCAAGAATTCAACTAAAATGAAAATTTAAAAATTGCTCTAGCGGTTGCAGTTTTTAATTCTTCACAATGAACCCAGTATTTGCCAGTCAAATAAAATGAGGAAGGTGTTCTCAAAAAATCAGCGAAGTCCGATCATAGAAGTGAAAACCCAAATTAAAAATATCTCTAGCAGCTGCCGTATTTGTTTCATTGCAGTGTGTCTGTATGTAATGAAATTTTTTAATATTTGATACCCCAGGTTGTCATTTCAACATTTGTGGTGTGTGCTCTCCTGGCATTGGCATAATTGTAACCCACTTCTGAGCTTGGGCAGTGGCGGAGGGTCCATGTTAGCACTGTTAGCCTGACTAACACTTTCAAAAGTTAAAACTAAACTCTTTGATATTTAATTAAAACTAAACATAATACTGGAATGAGATACAACAATGCATTGATAGTAGTTTAAGTGTTGTAAACAATAGTAACATAATAATGTATATTGTATGTGTTGCGTATATACTGTAGCATTCGAATACTATATAATGTTAATTATATTATTTTTGGTCTGGACATCTTACCTCAATATTAATGTTGATTTGTTCTTGGACATGTTTCAAAACAATTCTGTCTGGGAAAGCTGACGATAAAACAGAATTGTTTTGAAACATGTCCAAAAACAAATCAACATTAATATTGAGGTAAGATGTCCAGACCAAAAATAATATAATTAAAATAACCTCAAAATATAACTTCCTAAAATTAAATATTACTATATAATGTACGTCAACGTGTTTAAATCCTAACACTTGACTGTTAGCCATCCTCCCGAGGCTAACATGGAACGAGATCTTGAGAATTTTTTGCACAGGTTCATTCAAGCTGATCGGTAGTACATTGTGCTGCATTTCAAGCCGAGTACCAGGCTGCCCAATGCTGCCACCCTGTTAGCACTCTAGAAATGGCTAACAGCGACGTTTTGGTTGCTCCGAGTAAGTCCTGTGTACACATAGTGCTTCTGAGCGTATCAAATACAGTAATGAAACCATACTAAATAAATATTATAATGGGAGAGGAATGTACTTGAATTATTGAAGACCTGTTAAGTCATCCCTTTTCCTGTAGAAGCTTTATTAAAAAGAAAAAAGTTATAAATCAACTCCCAATTTAAATAGCATTATAAGTCAAACAAAAACAAAAGTGCATCGTTTAATGACGGACATGAAGGTTGATATGAACATGACATATGGCTGCAGGAAGTCATGTTCCCTTTACTGTTAGCCCTGCCTTCTACTTTTGACAGAGAAAAATGATTGGACAACAAATGGGGTTTCTGATGTAAATATTTTTCATGTACTGAAAAAGACATGAACTATCTGAAGTCCTTGTTAACTGTGAAATAGCACTACATAAGTTTGGTCATTATAATTGAAGAGTTCTGAAGCCAGGCTATCAAAATTAATACGGATAAGCATAACAAAAACATTGAAGCAAACAAGTACCGGTGCGTTGTTAACTGCCTAATAGACACTATGTGTTTCTTAGCCAAACAAAAACTGCCATTTAGGAGCCATGTAGAAAACTCTGAATATAACAAAAGAGGCAGGGTCTAATTATATTGAATTGTTGCACTACAGAAGAGAAATTAAGAATCAATTTGGAAATTTCTACTGTGTTCATTGGCACATCACATGATGTTCAAAACTAGTTAATATATACTATATCCGCTACTTTATTCAATAAGATAAAAGAAGAGATCTCACCCTAAGCATCTTTAATAAAAGATGAGGCTTCTGACTTACAGAGCTCATTTATAAGCTCTAGAAACCAGCTGGAATTGGAGAAGAATATCTGTGTTTTAAAATCATGCATTTATATATTTAATTAACTGTTAATATGTCCAATTATCTCCTTCGATTTCCTAAGCCCTATATATATATATATATATATATATATATATATATAGTAGTTTATTATATTTGATACTCCTAACATTGCATGTCGTTCTTTTTAGAAGTTCATTTACTTATTAGAAATGATATAATAAATACAATATTATATATATAAAACGACGGCTAACACTTGTTAAAATTCCATGCTCTGCCACTGAGCTTAGGGCACCTAGAAGGTGGGGTTATGCTGCCTTGGTGATTTAAAGGGTGATGATAGTGGTGTGCCAGGAGAGTCTTTAATTTAATTAACCCTTAAATTTGCAATATATCCTATAAAATACATTATTTTAATTTATTTAATATTTCTAATAAAAGTAATTGAAAAATGAATCAGTAGAAATTATTTAAATTTGTATCAAATTATACAACAATATGCAATAGATAATAACTTATGGTTATGCATGATTTGTTTTTACTGCAGTCCAACATGTTTAAATAAGCTGGCATAAGAAATAAGTTTCTCCAGTTTAATGCTTAACAAAAGAAAGATATATTCCATAAACTAGCAAAATCAGATTTTAACTTGGGCTTGCTGAGAAATTCACTTAGTTTACACAGTTCCTGTGTAACAATTATTTTTAAAAGTATCATTTGCATGTTTTATTAATAATTTAAGCTAGAAAATTGAATTTCATAATTGTTAAGTTTTGTTATTTTCTGTGCTTCAGACCTATATTGATTTGTTATTTTGTTTATAGTAATTTAACTGATTTTTTACTCCATCGTTTCTTCTAAATGCAGTTTGTGATTGTATAAAGAAATACATTGGCGCCACCAGGATTACTTTCAGGGAGGTGCATCTGCATTTACACACTATACTATTAATTTAACAGTGACTTAATAAAATAAAATGAATGATGATTCATTGCAATTGAATGTGGCGCCAGTAGAGTAAAGTAAAGGAAGGATTTCTGCTTGGATGGGAATGAAGCCTGGATTAGCTCAGTGGTCTGAGCATTAGCACGGAAAGCTAAAGTTCGCAGTTCGATTCCCGGTTCAGGCAGAAATTTTTCTCTTTACCATTGATTTACAATAATTTAATTGTGTTCATTAATTTATTTATTTCTATCATAGTAATAGCTTTAGCTTCTCAATATTAATTTTAAAAAATGTTTCTTAATTTTTTCTGTGTATTTTCTTTCCCGACAGGGGGGGTGCAAGTGCACCCCTCCTGCCAGTGCTCATGAAGAAAGTTAACTTAATTTACAACATTAATTTTAATTACCAGTACTTTTCTTGTTGCAGTACCACCTACATTTATAGAAAGACTGCCACTCTACCATGGTGCGCTTGGAAATGCATCCAACATATTTATATCATGTCGCATAGAATGTTCACCATTGTGTGCTGTACAGTGGTTAAAAAATGGAAGGTTGCTGAATTAAATAATGAATCTTCATTGTACATAGTTAACAATACTATGATTCCTCCTGATGCTCGCACAAATGATTTTGAATCTATCAGATCAACTCTTCACTGGAATATGTCTGCCTGGCCGGGTGGTCAGTTGGATCGCATTCAAGATACTGCCAACTACACTTGTCAGAGTACTGGTAATGAAGTTGGTGAAGGAGTAAAAAGTAGCACAAAATTCATGGTTGAATGTAAGTATGCACACAATTAATAATTTTATTCAAAGCAAGAATTTTTCCAATGCATTTTAAATATGGATTCTAATATATGAGGCATCTGGCTGTAAATTATGGTATCTGACATTTTTAAATATTTCAAGATTCTGCTTCTTCTTTTTCCTTTCATGGTGTAGGCCATATGACCTGTTTCGGCCTCATTCCATCTCTGTCTTGGTCATTCAGGATCTTGTAGTCCTCTTGGTTTATATGACAAATTATTTTCGATATTCTCCTATCGTCTATTTCTTCCAGATGTTCATTTCATTTAAGTCTATATTCATCTATTTCTTATTTATTGCAAATATATATATAATTTATTTCTAATTTATTAATTTTGTATTTCATCTAATTTTTTTATTATTATTAATTTAACACTTCTCACTGAAGGATAAATTATATTTGAAGAGAAAAATTTTCGCCTAGACTGAAACTCGAACCTGGGACCTTTGGCTTTCTGGGCCAAATGCTCGACCAACTGAGCTACCGAGGTGAGTTGATATCTAGATGCAAATTTTTCTCTTTATATGTTGTAATTCCCTCGTGCCAAATGCTTTGAAACTGTTGCTTCTATCTATCTTTGCATATGGCAACCTCTTAGTTAAGAAGACATTAATTGGGAATTTAACACTACTTTATAAAGCCAGTAGGGCTTCTATTGATGTTTTTTTATTATTAATTTAACACTTCTCACTGAAGGATACATTATATTTGAAGAGAAAATTTTTGCCTAGACCGAGACTTGAAGCCAGGACCTTTGGCTTTCCGGGCCAAAAACTAAGAGGCTGCCATATGCAAAGGTAGAAGCAACGGTTTCAAAGCATTTGGCGCGAGGGAATTACAATGTATAAAGAGAAAAATTTGCATCTAGATCGCAACTCACCTCGGTAGCTTAGTTGGTAGAGCATTTGGCCCGGAAAGCCAAAGGTCTCTGGTTCGAGTCTCGGTCTAGGCAAAAAATGTTCTATTCAAATATAATTTATCCTTCAGTGAGAAGTGTTAAATTAATAATAAAAAAAACATCAATAGAAGCCCTACTGGCTTGATAAAGTAGTGTTAAATTCCCAATTAATGTCTTCTTAACTAAGAGGCCGCCATATGCAAAGATAGAAACAACAGTTTCAAAGCATTTGGCACGAGGGAATTACAACGTATAAAGAGAAAAATTTGCATCTAGATCATAACTCACCTTGGTAGCTCAGTTGGTAGAGCATTTAGCCTGGAAAGCCAAAGGTCCCGGGTTCGAGTCTCGGTCTAGGCAAAAAATTTTCTCTTCAAATATTATCTAATTTGTATATCCCAGTAATGATCTAAAAAAAGTCATTCCTGATGCCTGAATACAGCTATACTCCTTTTTTCCTTAATGTTCAGGACTTGCTGCCATATGTTAAAGCTGTAACTACCATTACTTTATAAAACATAATTTTAGTGTCTATTCATGTCGTTTTCAGTATTCTATATTTCATGATTATATTACATAAAATTTAAAATAAAATTCTTACCACCCCATCTCATATCCTGTCTTTTAATTAGACTAGTTTCATACATTTTCAGTAGTTACATGACCGATTTATGTCGTCCAGGAGCCTATCTTCCTGAGAAAGAAATGCCGACCAAGAAATTTCCTGGGAAGTTTCAGTAGCCCTTTAAGGGTTAAATATGATGGACCCCATTCTATCAAACCTTCAATGTTTGCTCTTGATATTTCTTGTATGCAGTGGGTATCTGAGGTTTATCATGGTTACTACAAGACTTTGAAGCAGCAAATGACATCTGATTTTACTATTTTATCTTAAGATTAAAAAAACTTTTGATGTTTACAATGTCAAGAAATTAAAAAGGCCTATATAAGTCTCCAACACTGAGAGAAAATAAATATTTTTTTTTTAATTACAAAAGCTCAGTGTCACTGAAATTACAATTTTTGTATCAAGAATGTTATGTTACTTTTACACATTCCCCATTTGTGCCCCCTTGCCCTGCCCATCACAGTCTATGATACTTAAGTGTTCTTATTATATTTGGCTTCCTGTAAAGACCATGTAGTTCACTGTTATGTAGTCTTCTCCATTAATCTGTCTGTTCATCTCTCTTTGGTCCAAAATTTTTCCTAAGAACTTTATTCTCAAATACTCGTAATCTCCTTTCCTCCCTTAAAGTAAGAATCATGTTTCGCATCCGTATAATATAACTGGTAAAAGAATAGTTTTGTATATATTCAGTTTAACATTTTTTGAAAGGAGTTGGGATGTCAAGAGTCCAGAATTGAGCCTATGTTTAATTTCTTTGTGTATATCATTTTATTTGTGACTATTGTTCGTAGGTATTTGAATTCAACCACTTCCTCAAAATTTCCCTCATTTATCATTAGCTTTTAACCTTTCAAATAGTGGCTCTTAGTAACTTTTAAACATTTAAATGTTACATTTTATTTTCAGATCCTCCAGAGAATATAACAGTATCACACAGAATGGTGAATGTTACTGAGGGCCATACTCCAGAAAATGTGATGTGCAGTGCCATTGCATTTCCTGAAGCTTCATACAAATGGATTCATGATTCAACAAATTCAGTTGTAAAACCTAATACCGGTAATGCATTAATTCTAACACCTGTATTAAGAAAGGATGGAGGAAATTATTCTTGCTTAGCCTCAAATCGACATGGAACTATTTCACAAAAAACTTTTATAAATGTGCTATGTAAGTATTTTTAACATTAATTTTTCTATCGTTGCTTCTTTTAAATCCCTCAAATAAAAATATTTAATATAAATATTTACATTCCAATGAAATTTCTAGTTGTATTTGTTATATTTTACTGTACTAACAGTTTTTTTCAATATATACATTTAAATGAGTTCAAATAAAGAAGTTTTAAGTATATTTTAGTTATGACAGTTTTTTAATTAATACATACTTATTCAATAATGATGTACCAAGTTGTGGAATTGTGTTTTCTGAATAATTAGTACCTTCTTTGGTAATATATAACTAATCCTTGAATTATGGTATTTATTTTTTTTTTTAATTTATGAATACTTAACCAAATTCCTGGCACGACAGGCATAGAAGACTCTTTTACTACCATCCAGCTACTGGCCTTACATCCACATGTGTCATATACAGACATGGATATTAACCAGCCAGTATAGGGGTGATGTCGGTCATGGTGGACTAGCAGTTATGCTCCTTGCCTCTGGTCCTGAGGGTCATGTGTTCAAATCCAGCCGGAGTCGATGGATTTTTTATGATGGAAAAATCCAAGGAGCAAGTCCTCCAGGAGGGACTTTAAGGCGTGGGTCCTGAGTTTAAAAGATTCTTAAACCTGAATGAAAAGGCCTCCTAGTAAAATTTACCGACCTCATCATTCTAGTAATACAGTTGCCTGCAAGATGTCTCATTGGGTCAATATTTTGACCGCTAATGCCATTCATAACATCTATAGGCAAATAAGTGTAACTAAATTAACTTGATCTAGTAACTCCTAACAAGGAGAGGCTAAGGCTCAAACATTGGGCTATGCCATTATAGTATAGGGGTGATATGTGGTCAGCATGTCAAGTCTGATTTTATCTTGTCAAGTTGTTTCTTGACTCACCTCATACTTCTTAACTCCCAAGCAGACTCGAGTTTCTTCACTACATTTGTGACATTCTCAATGCTGTATTATGTTCACAACTGATGTCCAATGATCTCCTCTCCTGCAGACTCTGATTTTATCTACCTGGAACTGCTACTTATTGTAGCTACCCAAATTTTCACAATGCTGGATGAGCAGAAATTCCATGAGAGATTTCTTCCTCCATGGGGACTCAAACCATGCATGTCCCAGAGCTCTGGGCAAGTCATGATGCTTAGACCACTTGGCTATAGTGCAGGACATATTTATAAGATCATGGAATATATAAAAACTTTATAATTAATCTTAAATAATATCAGTATATTTATTCTGTTCCGGCCTAACATTTAAACCCCAAATTATAATTATTTAAAATTAGTTGTGTTATTTTCCTGTTCAAATTTCATGCCTTTATATAAAACTTTATGAATGTGGGATTTGCTTTAAGTTTTTTTAGCTGAGTATGCAAGAATTAATTTCATAAGTATATTATTATATGTCTCTTCTTGAAATGAAAAGATAACTTGAGTAACTCAATACATTAATGATCTATTTATGTTTTATAGACAAGCCTGAATGTGGTATCAAACAAGATGAAGTAGATGGTAAAGTTGCTTTAATATGTACAGCAAATGCAAATCCTAAGGAAGTAGATTTTACATGGAGAATCAAGAATGAAAATGATACAATTGAAGAAAATATAGAAAAGAGAGGGCTGCAGAGTATATTAATGTTTAAAGCAATGTTGAATATTTCCGTACCTATGTTTGCATTGCAAACAATTCACAAGGAGCATCAGTTCCATGTGAACAAGATGTTACGCGTAAGTTAAATTTGTATTGTTTTCACACATTTAGCTGCATTTTTCCATTTGAAGAGGATGCTATAAGTCAATGATTTACAAACACCTCATTAATACAAATTTTATTTTTTTGAGATTGATACCTAGTTCACAATGTATATGAAAGCACTGATTTTATTCATATCTTAAGTCGGATTTTCCTACACTGCACAGCATGGACCTATTGAGATATTTAATACATATATGATTAAGACATATTGACGCAAAAATAAATAAATTCCTTTTGTGTGTTTATCAAAATATTGATATAAATGAAAATGTAAATTGAACTTTTATAGAAATAAATCTCTATGACAATAGAATAGTTGACAGCCAAAGAATTTCATCAGTCGGAGTTATGGCTGATGATGAACATGATTATGTTTGAAATCGCGATATCATGGAAGCATGAATCCTATGAGGTGAGTTGTTTAAACAATATGTTCTCCGATGAATTTTAAATCTCTATGAGGTTTAATTTAAGATAAAATCAAATGTTTCGTATCTCTCCTCATACTAATTTTCTAAGTAGATCGCTATTTCAAGACCATAGCGGTCCCATCTTCAGTACAATCTTGATGATTGATATGTCAATCAGAAGAACCACTTCTTCTTCCCTCTATTGGTGGATCGATAAACCTCTGAATCAGGTCAGGATTCACGGGAATTTCAAAGCTCATAAGTTTTTCTTTTCTTTGTTTTTTTTAATGTGGATTTTTTTCCAAACCGTGAGTTCCTTTTGTTTATCTATTTGTTTAATTAAACTAGCTTTTGATTCAATTACATGTTTTTTGAACCAAGCATTAGCAGCTAATGCGACTTTTCCACTTCTCCATTTTTGACATTTCTAAGATGTTCTTTCACCCTTTTTTTCAATTTTTTTTTTTTTTTTCCTATATAAATTTTGTCACAATGCTTGCATTTGATCTGTTAAATTCCTGATTTGTTTTCTTCTTCAATTGTTTAATTTTTTTAAAACCAACAAATGAGAAGTGGAAAAGTCAGCATAGCTGCTCATGCTTGGTCCAAAAAACATCTAATTGAATCAAAAGCTAGTCTAATTTAACAATAGATAAACAAAAGGAACTCACGGTTTGGGAAAAAATCCACATTCAGAAAAACAAAGAAAAACTTATGAACTTCAAAATTCCTGCAAATCCTGACCTGATCCAGAGGTTTATCGTCCACCAACAGAGGGAAGAACAATGGTTCTTCCGATCGATGTAACATCAGTCGTCAAGATGGTGCTGAAGATGGGACCGCTATGTCTTGAAATCGCAATCTACTTAGAAGATTAGTATGAGGAGAGGTATGAAACATTTAATTTTATCTTAAACTGTAAATGTTTGTTTGTTCAAAATCTTAAATCTCTTAAAGTTCTTCACAGATTGCTTTGAAATTTTGACACAACATTGCATTTGAATATGCGTGTTTTTCTATATACCTATTACTAGATGTCACACCTGTGTAGATAAAAACATGCTTTTTAAAAAAATGATAAACTGTGCTGTCTGTAGGATGTAAAAGCAACACACATTATACTAAATATTTTACGGCAGTGAATAACATCCTTTCCAATAAACCATACTGAGTCACAGCAATGTGTGGCTAATTTAAAATACAGCTAATTTAAAATAAAAGCAATAATTATTGTTTTTCTAATAGAAATACAACATGTATTATTCTTATCAGAGCTAGTGGCAGTTTCTAGGTGTTTCTCCATGGAGCTAGTCACATCATATCTAATATCAATTAATAAAAAGTAAATGTCTCTAAATGATTTAAGTTCCAGCAGTAATCCACCATGCATTATATAGCATTCAAACAAGAATGCACATAAAAATCGTGTTTTTGATGCTTTGAACTAGTCATGAACTTCCAGCTCATTTGCCAGTTGATAAATTACACACCTCAGATTTATCACCATGGAATTTTAAATGTGGATACATCAAGTTTTGAAACCCTACAGTGCAGTGGCATAACTACATTTTATGCCCCTCCTCCCTGCAAGGAAATACCCAAAGGCCCTCTTACCTTTTTTTTTTTCTCTAGGTAATATTTATAATTTATTTATTTTCAGTCTGATCCTCTTACCTCAATATTAATGTTGATTTGTTCTTGGACATGTTTCAAAACAATTCTGTTTTATCATCAGCTTGTCCAGATGAATTGTTTTGAAACACGTCCAAGAACAAATCAACATTAATATTGAGGTAAGATGATCAGACTGAAATAAATTAATTAAAATAACCTCAAAATATCACTTCCTAAAATTAAATATTAATATTTATAAATATATATCACTATAACCTACCTATTAATGAAGTTTAAAAATGCGTGCAAACACAAAAATAGACAAGTTTGTTATATAATTCTCACAACAATATTATAAGAATATGTTAAAACTTAATTTTAAAGGTCCTTTTTTATCACATTCAAAACTATCATAATGACTAAGACAAAACAGAACAGCCCTCACTCCCCACACCACACATTACAGGATTTTGCGCCATGATAGTTATGTCTCTTGCTACAGTTTATGAAAACAAAGGGGATGAAATATCAGCTAATTCTTAGTCATGTTCTTCTATCTGCTTCTATTAATACAATAATTTAATGCAGTCTAATTCATACTAAAATGTAGTTTAATATAAATTGATAAAAAATTACTTCTGAAAAAGAAGTTTTTATTATTGTGTACAGTACATTAAAAGTATAAAATAATAAATGCACAAAAGACACAATATTTTGCATGATCCATTTTGCATGTAATGAAACAATTAGAAATCATAATGATGATGACTGTGATATCATCAGGACAATCAGGTGGGGAAAATACATATTGATAGCAATTTCTACAAGCAATTATGAAAATTGTTTAAATATAAGTAAATTCAATAGTCAGTCATTTAAATAAATTTTAACAGTAAACTTACTAATCATGGTTATAAAGATGCTATTTAATAAACAGAATTATAAAATAAAGTACCCTAAATTTGTTACATCAAATCAACACAGATGATAGAGGATGACCAAGTTGAATATCTTGAGTTAAGAAATCACTGGTCAGAAATGCCCATTTCAAGAGTTGTAATATCTCAAATATTATTTGTCTGTTGACCACCCTCAGTTACTTCATGGAATTGTCTTTTCAATAAATAAGGTGAATCCGGAGTCATCTTACTTCATAACATCATCTTCTTTTCCAGACTGTTGAATTTTACTTTGTCAGCCCTGAATGTCACCTCCCACTCCATCTTTGGCTGACCGAAGAACTTGTAAAACAAATCTTTTTCCTGTGAATTTCAAAATTCATAATCTTGTTTTTGTTTTTCTGTATGTAGATCTTCACCCAAATAGAGGAACAAAAACAGGTTTATGAATTTTGAAATTCCCGGGAAAAGAGATTTTATATATAATTTCTTCGGTCAGCCAAAAGTTGGCCTGGAAGCCAACATCCAGGGTTCATAGTGTAAAATTTAACAGTCTGGAAAAGCTGATAATTGTATACATGGTTTATCAAAACATATTCAAATATTGTTAAGAACAATATGAGGTGAGTGATAAAAATTCTACCTTAATGAATATACCTCATAGTGAGAATTCCTAAAATAAGTAAGAACACAACAAGTTATGTGGTAAGATGACTCTGGATTCACTTTATTTATTAAGAAGATCCTCATAATGTTACCTTGTATTATAATTTATTAATTGTCTGTATTCATTTGTCACTCTCTTTCATTTTCCCTCATTTACAATTGATTATGATGGTGGTAGTGGCAACAATCTTCATCAATCATAATTAACTAATTAAATGAATTATTTAAGATATTTTGCGGCCTAAAGAAGACGATGTTTCTGATTAGTGGTTCAGATTTGTGTGATATTTGTGTTAACTTCATCCAAAGAAGTTCTGAGACATTTTTATATTTGAAAACGTTAATGACATGACTTAATTTCAGTTTGAATCATCATTCATGTCATTTAAGAGTAAGATATGGCAACTTCAGTAATCAGTGTAAATTTATCCTTTAATTATTAATGGGATAAATTTACTCCAACTTGAAATAAAAATTTGTATTTATTTTTCATTTTCTATTACAGTGCATAACATTGGAACACTCATTCTTAGCAATAACATAGCATTTCAATAGTCACTATAATATAAATTACATTATAATATGGACCAAGTACAGTTACCATTATGTAGGAAATTGTAATTTTTATGCCTTCACACAATATTATAAAAAATTATATTTAAACCAATTGCTCATAATCTTCTATCAACTTAAGTAAATTTTAATCAACTTAAAAAAAAATTTTTTTTAATTAATGCTGGGATTAGATATTACAGAGTTGATGCCTGTTAAACTAGATATCAACTACCGGTACTGCAAATTCTTTCTGAAATATTTTTTTTACATAAATATTCTGTTGTGAGTCTGATGTTTCAGATAAATTTAAAAAATCATTACATCTCCTCTTCAAATGGAAATTTAAAATAATATAATATAATCTGATGTATGTTAGTAATTCTGTAAAACTACATAATAAATAGAAAGCTTTGTAATTTAATTTAACATTGATGTTACAAAACATAAGTGGTGCAATGCTAGTTATACTTTTCTCAAAATTTCTTAAATTAAATATAATTACATTTCTAAGAACCATTATTTAAAGATTTTGTAAAATATATTCGATAAAAAATATGGTTAGAAAGAAGAATTGTATTATACAATAATATCTAAATAAATTAGTTATTATGCTCAGTCTTAAAATATAAAATTATGGAATATTCACCTGAAAGGTCCGTCTCCTCAACTTAATTAATTATTTAACTGTAACACTTTCAGGACTTCTCCCATCATCGGCAGGATTCAAAGTTTTGAATCCTGCCGATGATGGGACAAGTCTTGAAAGCACTACAGTTAAATAATTAATTAAGTTGAGGAGACGGACCTTTCAGGTGAATATTCCATAATTTTATATTTTAATTTGAATAATACCTCAACAACGGAACACATCATGAATCTTATAAAAGTTGATGCTCAGTCTGTTTTACCAGTTCATGTCAAATGTAACATTAAAAAAAATCATTTAAAGTATTAAGCCATATGACCCATTAAATGAAAAATAAATTTACACAATAAAAAATCATCATCATTCTTCTTTCACACACTGTTCTCAGTAAAATTTTGTTTCTGATTTTGTTTGAGTATTTTACATATTCATTCTTCTTCATATTCATTTTTTAAGTGCTTCTAATCTTCTCTCTTTATCGTATCTTAGTGTCCAGGTTACCATTCATTTCAAACAAAAAAATCTCACTTATCTCTTTTTTTAATTCTTTTTCCAGGGATCCATAGGAAAACAATATTATAACTTAAAAAATGTTACCGCCCTTCTTACTGATAGCTCTAATTCTTCCGACATCTCAAAACTTTTAAAAGGAGGAAAGGATAGGAATTAGTAAATCACGATAATAAAATAAAATTAAGTTAAGTATTTATTAAATATCATGAGAGATTCAATATTTCTTATGACAACTAAAAAGAAAAGTTTCTATCTAAACCCAAGACCTCCCGTTTATGTGCTGGCAATCTACCATTGAAACTATAGGAGCAAGTACAATTTTCTCTCTTTAATCCCAGTGTCCCCAGACTAGTGAAACTTTATTCACAATACAATAGGATTGTTTCTAAATTAAAAGATATTATGAAGGGATTTACACTGTGATTTAAACTAATTATGAACATAATATGGAAATAACATACATAGGTAAGCTATCTGTAAGTAATAGTTATCACAACTAAAGACAAAAATTCTGCCTGAACCGGGATTTGAACTCAAGACCTCCAGCTTTACATGCTTTACTTGAATTGGGATTTTTATTTATTTTGAGTTGTATTTGTTTAGTTATTTATACACTAATGATTGCTAGATGGTCTTCAAATTCTAATTATTCTTTATTGGGAGGACTACATGCTGTAGCTCAAACAATTTCCTATGAAGTAAGATTGGCATTAAATTTATTTCTACCACTGGCGTACTCATGCAACTCCAGGAGTTGTATTAATGATGCTTACAGATGACTTGTCTTCGTATGATAATTTCCATAATAATAATAAGTTTGGTCTGTGTAATTCTTACCTCATGTTGTTGTTTCTGTTAGGCATATGTTTCAAAACATGTTTGTCCCTATGTCTTATAATTACTTATTTTAGGAATTCTCACTATGAGGTATATTCATTAAGGTACCTTAATGTTTGTCCCTGCCTTCAGTAGTTAAAAGACTGATTTCTTCCAAGTTGTCAGCCCTGGATCTCGACTCCTGCTTCTTCTTTCTGTGGTCCAAAGAATTTGTTAATTAAGTTTCTCTTCCTAGGAATTTCAAAATTCTTAGTTCTCTCCTAGCTCCTAGCTCTTATGTAGATTTTTTTCCTCATGTGGTGAGTTTGTGTTTTCTAACTGTTTTAATAATTTTGTGTTTACATCTATTTTACGTTTTTCTGACCAAACATAAGCAGCTACTGCAGATTTTTCTACTTTGCCTTTTTTTTTTTGCATTTCTTATGTGTTCGTTGATTCTAATGGTTAAATTTCTCTTTGTTTTCCCTATATATATCTTATCACATTCTGCACATTTTATTTGATAAATTCCTGATTTTTTACTATCATCAATCTTTTCATTTTCATGGTTTTTAAACTAAACAAACTAATAAACAAAAATGAAAAGATTGATGACAGTAAAAAATCAGGAATATATCAAATAAATTTTGGAGATTGTGATAAGATATATATAGGGAAAACAAGAGAAATTTAACCATTAGAACTAAAGAACACATAAGAAATGTAAAAAGAGGAAGTAGAAAAATCTGCAGTAGCTATTCATGTTTGGTCAGATAAACACAAAATAGATGTAAACACAAAATTATTAAAACAGTTAGAAAACACAAATGAACTCACCATATGGGAACAAGGAGAGAATTGTCAATTTTGAAATTCCCAGGGACAGGAACCTAATTAGCAAGTTCTTTGGACCACAGAAACAGGGAGCAGGAGTCGAGATCCAGGGCCAACAACTTGGGAAAAATCAGTCTGTAATTATTGAAGTTGGGGCAAACATGTCTTGAAACATATGTCTAACTGAAACAATGATGTTAGGTAAGAATTACACAGACAAAACTTAGTATTAAGTAAAACCTTATAATGTTACCTCTTATTGTATTTTCATTAATTCCCATATTGCTTTCATGATTGTTTCTTACAAACTAAATTAATTATATGAGTTTCAAGAGTATCGATCAGATGTTTGATATCTCATAAAATGACTCAACTTATTAGTGACGCAATCTATAGTGGATACTTCTAGGTACCAGTATGATTAGCAATATGATAATCTTTCAATGAATGTAAAAGCATTACATCACTTATTAAACACTGAAATGTAACAAAACTCAAATTTCCGATATAAATATTCTTAATATTCTGTCTTTCTAACAATACACAAACAAATAAAGTAGCAAATTTAAGTACTGACTTAGTTATCCAATGCTTTTAGCCTACCAGGAGAAAAGTAGTAAGTTCAGAGATACAGGTATGATGTTTTTCCAGTAGTGAGCCTCACACTTAAATGCTTGCTGCATGCTAGCATGCATGCCGGCTTAGAATTGTGAATGTGAAGCAATGATTAACTTAAACACACATTTATTTTAATTTCTAGCAGAAAGTTGTCACTCTTTATGAAATTAAGTTTGAAATATATATAAAAAATCAGTGTGTTTTCATGTTTATTAAATTCACAAAATTATTGTTACCTGATCACTTGAATTTGTAGTCACACTACAAGCAAAATGTGAAATGTAATTTTATCTTCCTAGACACTACAGTCTAGAATGGGTCTTGGTTCCCTCAAGAGTTTATGAAAAGTAATTTAATTGTGAAATACATACTGCAAGTGAAATTTTCAACAATTCCTTTGTGTTTTAAATTATATCTGCAGAATGTTTCCTTTACATGTAGCTCCAACTGAAATAAATAGATAATATTTTTGAATACATAATATATACAGCATAAAGATATATTGTAATTTAAAATAAGTTATGATTTGTTAAAAAATAATATATTATTCCAGTTTAATTCTATCATTTTGTTATGTTTATCCAATAACAAAATGTGATTAATTTCTCAGTATTGAGAAAAGTATAAATTTAAAGAGTGGCTCTTTAAAAAAGTGATAAAACTTTTAGTTTGCAGAGTCATATTTCTGAAATTCTTCCAAAAATCAACCTTCGCTGGTTACAATATAATGATATATAAGTTCCTAAAAAAATCTAAGTTATTTTACAAAATAAATTTCTAACTATAATCTTTAATATATTCAAACTTACAAAATCCATATATTAGGCCCTACACAATAGCAGTATTGACCTCGGTGGTCTAGGGATTAAGTTCCTTGCCTATGGTCTCCAAGGGTTGCAGATTCAAACTCAGATAGGTTAATGGAGTTTTTAGGATGGGAAAAATCCAAGGTACAAGTCCTCCAGGAGTATTAAGTTGTACGTCTGAAGATTTTTGGGCTCAAAAAAGAAACTCAAGACTAAATTAGAGATTCTGGATAAAATTCTATTGGACTTTCTCATCCAAATAATATCTAAATTGCCTTCTAGATGTTTTTTGAGAGATGAATTAGGCACTTGTCACTTGCTGATATATGTTGGGAAATAAGCATAACTAAATTAGTTTTAATGTTGAATGATTCCGGGTTAGGTGGCCGTGGTCCATAGTTGGTGTTGATACCAGACGTTTCGCCCTCAACTGCGGAGGGCGAAACGTCTGGTATCAACACCAACTATGGACCACGGCCACATAACCCGGAATCACTCAACATTATGATTACCGGCCGTGAAAGCCTGCATTCAACTAAATTAGTTTTGTTAAGTAAATCCCTCAAACGAAGCATCCTTGCCTTACATAGAATGTATGGGTAAAGGTAGACATATAATAACAGCATATTATTATATAAATAAGAATATATCAATATCATTTTTTTTTCTGTTTTTAAATACTCTTTCTGAGTTAACAGGATTGTTTTTTATTATTTTCCATCTTTTCAGTCTTATTTTTTATCACTTCTTAGAAGTCAGTTTTGATTTTAATTTTTCCTTCTATTTTAATTCTATTCTTCTAACAGTTTATATATTTTTTTATTTAGGAATATTCCACAATACAGTGTTTTCCTTCAACCCAAAGTGATTTGTCGTCAGAGGTTCCTGTCTAAAGCATCTTCTTCCCTTAAATCTCTAGCTTCCATACTTCTCTTCACTCCATCCATCCATCGTTTTCTAGGCTTGCCTCTTCCACTTCTTCCGTTAGCTTTCCAATTAAGGATCTTCTTTGGTATTCTCTCTTCTTCCATTGTTTATGATGTGTCCATACCATTTCAAACGTTTTTCTTCCATTTTTCCTAATATGTTTTTTTCAACTTGCATAATTTCCCTTATTGTGCTGTCTCCAACCTTATCCCTTCTTGAAATTCTTATTGATTGCCTCCAAAAATCCATTTCTACTGCTAACAGCTTGTTGGCTTGTTTTCTACTTACTGCCCAGGATTTGGACCCATCTAATAAAATGCTTTGTAACAGAACTTGAAATATAGCTTTTTTCATTCTGTATATTATATTTCTATTCCAAAGCACTGAGTTCAACATACCAATGATTCTTCTTCCATCAGTTATTCTTATTTTAATTTCTGTGGTTGAATTCTCACTTTTATCTAAAATAGATCCTAAATATTTAAAATGTTTAACATTATGTAATTCTTCTGAATTACATACAATAACAAATTGTAAAAAAAAAAGTTTTATATATATATATATATATATATATATATATATATATATTTTAATTTCAGGATTGTTTCTGTTTAATTATACAGGTATCCTCAACCAAAATATACAATTTGTTTTCTTCCACACTTCCCAGTCTTGCGTGTCTGCTTCTGTCATATTCCTCTTCTTCATGTTGCCTTGAATTCCCTTTATATATATATATATATCAGCCGCGGTGGACTAGTGGTTATGCTCCTTGCCTCTGGTCTCAAGGGTCACGGGTTCAAACCCGGGCGGGGTCGATGGATTTTTAGGACAGAAAAATCCAAGGAGCAAGTCCTCCGGGAGGGACTTTAAACCATGGGTCCCGAGTCTGAAGATTTTCAGGCTCGTAAAAAATCCTTAAACCTGAATGAAAAGGTCTCTAAGCAAAATTTACCAAATTTTCCCATCCTTGGTTTCCTAGATGTCAGTATGAGGCGGAACTCTGACCACGTACCACTCAAAATGACATCTATACGAAAACAAGTGTACTAAATTACTATGGTTCAAATTCTTCCCTGTAGGGGGAGAGCGCCTAAATCTTTGTAAAGGGAAAACATAGGCTTACAATACAATACAATATATATATATATATATATATATACAGACACCCCATATGTCCCTCATGGTAACATGGGTGCTCTCCTAGTGGAGTTTCTTGGCCTAGCTAATTTATTTACATATGTCAGTGAGTGGCACATGTGGTCAGTACATCACCTCAACGAAACAACTATTAGGCAACTAAGGTATTATATTGAAATTAATGTTGGGAAGTAAACTTTATGAGGTAATGATCATTTAAAATTCATCAGAGAAAATTTTTTTTGAAGTTTTGACTGATGGTGGAAGAGGCTTCATCCAATACCATGGTTTTGTGAAAAACACGAAATTTATGAGATGAGTTTTCAAAAATGTTTTCTCCAATGAATTTTAAACTAAGGTATTACTTGGATAGGGAAGATTGATTAAATTTTGATCAGTGGCATTAATCTGGGCTTTGAGGTTCTTTCACAAGCCCAAAAATCAGGACCCACAATTTAAAATCCCTCCTAGACAACCTCTCCCTTTGATTTATTTTATATATATATATATATATATTTATAATAATATAGTTTTATTGTATATTTTATTTATATATTATTTTCTACTCAATTTAGCTGTGTGTCAATTTTATCCCTGTTATTTGATCATGACACAAGGACAATGCACAAACAATTTATAAAGCCTCTTCCACGCTTTAACATGGAGATATTTGTAATAAGATAATATGTAATTTCAATAAATCACCGTAATCTATCCTGCTACAATTATTTGTGTCATTTTATTTAATTATTTTATATTTTGTGTAAAGAAGTATTACACTTTCTTATAAATTATGTGTTATTTAAAGTATTCATTTCTCATAATTTTAGAAATGAATAATTAGATAAACAATCTTTTTCTTTTTTTTAATTTGACTCCGGATTAATTTTTTTTATGCTTCTTGTTCTAATCTGTGAAATGTTGACTTGTTTACACTTGCAATAGCTCTTCATATTGTGACATAAATTGCACATCCTTCAACTTTAATGCAATAAAATGGATTTCAGTTTCCCTTATTATTGAGAATGATACCTTAAAAAATTAATATGTTGGTAGAACATGTATTACAATTTTTTGTAATGTTTCTCCCTTACAACTTCTCTCCTGCTGCAGCTACTGCTAGCTACATGTTCAAAAGCTGGCTAAAGCAAGTTTTTATACATGTGGTGCAAACTATTTGTGTGAAAATGTAAACAACCCAGTTCCATTTACTTTCCTTTCACAACATATTGTGTTTATCAACATAATGTTAACATGATAATATTTTAATCTGGATCTTAATATTACACATTTCATTAAGCTTCTAAATTGAGAGAATTGTTTATTCTCAGTTAAAATATCTCTTTAACTTATAAATACTTTTAATAACAATGTATTTTTATAATATAATATTAGTTATCAATTGAACAATAATATTTTTAATGTTGTCAATTGCTTTTAATATCATTTCATTTTTACCATCATCAGTGATTTTCAACTTTTTTTTCTCTTGTATCCCTAAAGACATTTTGCACACAAGCATGTACTCCCTGATTATGCCTATATGTAACTATACAAAAAATAAAAGTGTAAAATAGCAAATCCAACTACAGACCTTAGGAGGCCTTTGGGGTTGTAGGAGGTTAATGCTCTCATCTTTTCTGGACAATCAGCACAAAATATCAGCCAGGTTGTAGCCTTGCATTATGGGCACCTTTATCCCCAGAACATGTGTCTGGTACTCATTTCTGTTAGAGACTGAGATGACTCCAGAGCCATGGTTTAGGTCATTGAAATATATAAGAAATATCACTATGAGGTGGTATTTTAAAATTTAAAATATGTTTTTTCACCTCACCTTAAATCCTGTCTTCTAATTATATAATTAATATATAAATATAATTAATAAGAAGACAAAAATGAGGTAAGGTGAAAAGAATTTATTTTAAATTTTAAGGTTTAGGTCAGATTAAAAATCCTGATTCCATCAGACTCAAACCTGCAATCTTCTGAAAAATAAATACCAAAAATAAATTATACAAATCATCACGCATTTAAATAATGCAGTTTTACTACAAAAGAAAAAACACACTATAAAATTATAAGGACTCTTGGAAAATATATCGCAGTATGAACTGTCTTTGACAGAAATGTTCAATATTTTTGATTATAGAAGAAACATATAGGTCCATCTTAAATTTTACAAACCACTTGAGTAGTCATCACATGCACTGGGGTGTGATCACCACTGTACTATATTATAATCTATGTCCATAAGATTTTCTCTTTTCTTAATTACCCATTGGCAGATAATCTGCCAAAGTTTATATATTTTAATTTTATTTTAGAAAGAAAAATTACGTTTGAACTGGGAGTCAAACCCCAGACCTCTGACTCTGTATGTCAGTGCAGTAAATGTTACGTCATTCAAACTTCCAATAAGAACATCAAATTTCTTTCTACTTATACAGTTAATTCTCCTTTCATCTGAAGGCCGATAGCCATCGCTATCAACAACGCTATTTGACGACTTCTTTTCGAAGTATTTTTTTTAAATTAATGTTTAAATTCTCAAAAAAAAAACCTCGAAAAGAAGTCGTCAGATGGCATTGTTGATAGTGATTGCTATCGGCCTTTGGATGAAAGGAGAATTAACTGTATAAGTAGTAAGAAATTCTACCTTAATGAATATACCTCATAGTGAGAATTCCTAAAATAAATAAGAAATGTTATGTCTTTATCGGAAGTTCAAATGGTATAATGGTTACCGCACTGATGTACAGAGTCAGAGGTCTGGGGTTCAACTACCGGTGTGAACATAATTTTTCTTTCTAAAATAAAACTATATCCAATTTTGGAACATGTTAATTTAAAATATAACATCAAAAATAGTGCTTTAACCACTTTATATATTATAAGTTTATATATCTGTTATTCATTAATCTAATATTATTCATTTAAATTTTAAATTGAATAAAGGAAATTATATTTTTTTAAATTGATGGATTGTAAAATAAGCAAAAAATTCTTGATTGTTTTTGTTGATTTTGCAATAAAGTAAAATTTTTATATTAAAACAAAAGTAAATCCAGATAGACAAAAAAATAAATAAGGTGAGTCATAAATATCAGTCCAATCTAGCTAATTATTAGCATGAATTACTTTGTAGAATTTGTTTAAAACACATTAAAATATTATGTAAGCTAATATAACAAAATATTGAAATATTAGTTGAAATAAAATTATCTTTATTGCACCATACGGTTATATAGTTCATTTTTGTTTTATTTATAATAAACATTTTAAGGAATAAAGTAAATAAAAAACATTTATTAAAAGTACTATATGTTAATTACTTCCAATAAAAGACTATGTGAATATCCTACATGATAAATGTTATCTAACACTATAATATTATGTTTTGAATTTATCTCCCTACATTTTTTTTAGTTTAAAATCATGTTCTTTAAGAAAACAATTATTATTAGATAAAATAATGATAAGACATTTATTGTAATATAGGATAAATTATAATAATTAAAAATAACCGTGCATAGTAAATCACAATTTTATATAACTGCTTATTTAGTTTTAAAAACCTAGATATTTATTAGTAATGTAGTATCATTTTAAAATATAAACATTATAATAATTATTAAATTAATCAGATTTTACATCTCACATCATATATTTTAAATACATCAATTATAAAAAACTGTTTAATTTTATAAAATTTAAACTTTAAAAAAATAATTTAACCATTAATTTGGTCAATAAATAAAATAAAACTAAAGTAAAATAATCAATTGAATTGGTGTTTACTTGATGAAAATCCATATTTATTAATTAAATAAAAATAAAACTGTAAGTTCTATTTTTATTTAATTAATAAAGTAAAATAAATAAAAGTAAAGTGTTTATATAATTCTTTACAAATTCCTTTGTTGATGACACACAAATGCACTTCATAATCTCACAGAAACACACATACGTCAGTGTTTTATTATTGTTGCAAACCTAAATCCTGTTTGTTCTTCACTTCCCTTGTGTCAGAGTGTTTGTGTTACCACTATAATTATAATATCTCTTCGTCAATACTGTTCAATTATTTATTTTCAAATAATAGATAAGTAGGTATTATTATTTTAAATGTAATGATGTTATAATGGTATTGTGTTAAAGTATTGAAATAGACTGATTCATTAAGATTCCACACTGGCATTATAAAATGTAATGAATATAGGATAACTGTTCATAATTAAATATGGGAAATAACATTATGAGATTCTTAATTCAATGAATGAATGAATAATTTCTTATCTTACCTCATAGTTTATGTTTTCTTAATCACGGGAACTGCAGTTTTCAAGAGGAACATCCCTCCCATTTTCAAACCGATATGAAAACTGCTGTTCCCGTGTTTAAGAAAACATAAACTATGAGGTAAGATAAGAAATGACACAGTCATTCATTCATAGGATAACTATATAAAATTATGGAGAGCTTTATTTTTTTTTGTAAAACATGTATTGTTATGATTGATTCTTGTAATCTTTCTTCAATTTGGAGGTTGTGAGGCTGGCTAAAATTATGAGAATTATGAGTAGTCTTGATTTTCTTAAACCATTAAGATAATTCATTTATTAGCATTATATTTCACAAATGAATACAAATTCATTGTTTATTTAACCAATTGAGTTGATTCAAATGAGTCACACATCAAATTTTTATGCCGGTCAATCTGATTGGTTTTTTCAAGGTTTTCTTTAGTCAACAAGACGAATGTGATTAATCTGCAGTTTTATGTAATGAAACTAATTTGAATAAACATATTTTTTAATTTTCTTATTTATTATTTAGAGGACTATATTTATTATTAATTCAGTAAATATACTTTAGGTCTGCATTAAATCATTTTTTTTATTTTCTATTAATTTTATTCTTTATGTTGAGAAAACTTAAGATAAAATACAGAGTGCAGCATAAGTCAGTTAACAGAAAATTTTCTGTAGCTTACAACATATATACAAAAAACAACTACCGAAATTGTTCAAAGTGACTTCCATTGTTGTTTCAGCATTTATGACATTGTTTTAACACTGATTATATTCTAAAGATTCTCTATTCAAACCCCAGTTTCAACCAATCTGATTTTTTTTCCTTGCAACCATGTGCAGTGGTTAACGATTTATGCCACATCCTGTATTTTAGGATGTTATCATATTTCCTAGTTTATTTATTTCCTTTTAGATTATAATTTTAATTAGATTTTCATTATTGGTACTGCAAATAATTTCATTATTAATCATCATTTCATAATTGATTATACATTAAATTCAGAGTATGGTACATTCTTATAATAAACAATTGAGTACACACAATAGAATCTTGTGTTCCAAGCCGAGCGGTTAAGGTAGGAAGCCTTGGTGCAGAGCTACGGGACTTGCGCTGGTTCGAGTCTCCATGGGGAAGAAATTTTCTCATGGTATTTCGGCCAGTATGGGACTGGTGCCCACCCAGCATCGTGAGGCAGTTGGGTAGCTACAATAAGTAGCGGCTCCAGGTTGAGGAACCAGCTATAACGGCTGGAGGACTCGACATGCTAACCACATGTCACCCCTACACTGGCTGTTGATCATCTACCTCTGTGATTGACACATGTGGATGTGAAGGGCCAGCAGCCGGCTGGTAAAAGGGCAACCGCTGAAAAGTGGAAAGACCCTCAATCGGATTGGTGTTCTATTTATAATTGAATTAGAGAAAATGTTTTTATATCTCACCTCATAAAGTTCTATGTTTACATGAAACTGGTTTCAAAGACCAAATTTGCCTTCATCTTCAGTCAAACTCCAACTGTTTAAATTTTCTCATTAACACCATCTTCTGAACTGCCATTTGGTGAAGTTTGGAAGATGGTATTGTGAAAACACAAAACTTTATAAGGTGACACATAAAAACATTTTCTCCAACTCATTTATAAATTTAAAATACCTCATAGTGTTACTTCCCAGTGTAATTTTGATTAAACGTAAGTTCTATTCTACATCCATTCCTAGTTGCAGTATGACATAAGGAACAATAAATATATTTTTTAATTCTATATTTAAATTCTGTTTACCCTTGTTCCATTATCCATAAATAATTATCAATTTTTAATGCCAGTGTATTTAATAAGTTGTAAGGAATTATTTAATATTGAATTTAGGTATATTATTTTGATAGTACTGTATTTACAGTTTCTTGGAAAAGTATGGTAGCTGTTTTGAAATGATATAGTTTGAGATGAGAATGTACACCTGCATGTACAATTTCCCTTGAAGCATTTGAAATTTATTAGATTTAGTAAGAAAATGAATCAACTTTTAATTGATGAATGTTACTATTCTTTGCTTGCAGTTCAGCTAAGCTGGTGGCAGAAACTGGATTATGAGCATCTTATCATCATTATTGCTATCGTAGTGGGAGCTATTTTAATGGTGCTCATTATTTGTATCATCATTATCATCGTATGCAGGAGAAAACGTGCAGAAGATAAGTGTAAGTAGATAGGCATGAGAGCATCATGCAGCAGTTGGCCCTACTGGGTGGGTAAAGTAGCATGGGTGTTTATATTAATATTTCCATGTGTACTGCATGGCAACAGTTCATAATGCACAATGCATGAAATATTAAATTTTTATTTAAATATGATAGTAATTTTTTGCACTTTTACAATTTTCGTAGTATAGGTGCCATTGATTTTGCAGACATGTATACTTGTTTTCAGTTACCCTATATGAGAGTATATAAATGTTACAGCAGATATTTTATACTTTTCTAATAATAAATATTTGGATTAGTTAATTCATAATGCTATATAATATCACTGACAGACAGTAGATCATTTAGGCCACTGTAATTATATTTCTCATGTAGTTTAAAATAATTTTAATATTTTAAAATGATCCATTATGGCATATCATAAAATTAAGTATACCCACATTCATTTTCTTATTTGATATTGTCTGTAAAAAAGTTTTATTTTATGTTTGAAGGAACTGAAACTCATTTCCACTTTCTTCGTGTTGAAAAGATGTAGCCCATTTGTTTATAAGCAGGCAGGGAAAGAGTTTTCTATATGGTGTACTGTATGTTCTCTGTTTTTTGTATAGATAGATTACAAAGTTTAAAAAATGAAATTATATTTAGTTGTAATTTGGAATTTAATAAACTCAAAGAGAAGATACAATTCTTGAAATCTGAAGACAATTAATTGATTGGTAATTAACACAAAATTATAGGCCTAACTTCTGTGTTTTTTTTCCTTCTTCAAAAATATGCTCATTTTCAAATTTAGCATGTTAAGCAATTTCCTGAACTGTGGATAATTTTACCAACAATCAAATTGATTTTATTCCTATGAAAAATGTATTTCCATTTCTGGATAGAAGATATTGTTCAATTTATATCCTACCATGTAAATAAATATAGGAAAAAAAAAAAGATAAAAAATCCTGACTTCTTTTGAAGTGACATTTCATAGATGGTGTAACTGTTACCGCACTGACGTACAGAGTCAGAGGTCCGTGGTTCGACTCCTGGTTCGAACATATTTTTCTTTCTAAAATAAAACTATATCCAATTCTGGAATATGTTAATTTAAAATATAACACCAAAATAGTAGCTTTAATCGCTTAAAAATTAATGTTTAAATTCTCAATAAAAAGTACTCTGAAAAGAAGTCATGAGATATCATTGTTGATAGCAATGGCTATCGGTCTTCAGATGAAAGGAGAATTAATTGTATAAGAAGAAAGAAATTTGACGTTCCTATTGGAAGTTCGAATGGCATAATGGTTACCACACTGATGCACAGAGACAGAAGTCTGGGGTTTGACTCCCGGTTCGAACGTAAATTTTCTTTCTAAAATAAAACTATATCCAATTCTGGAACATGTTAATTTAAAATATAACATTAAAATTAAAATAAAATGTTATGCAGTTTATGTTCATGTCTTTCTGTTTGTATTGGAAGTAATTCAAACATCTGGAGGTCAGAAAATTTAAAATGTGCCTAATTTGTTTATGTTGACATGGAGATGAAAAATATTTATTATCCCTACAACATATTTCATCTCCAATTTAAACATTTCTCCATTTTACAAACTCTTGAGAGCTTTCTAATGCGATCATAGAGCTTCAATCTGTATGCTCATTGGGAGGCAAGTCTATGTAAGACACATTAGCAATATTGAGTTATAGAAAGTGGCCTTTTCTCTAGTGAATTATTATATTGATACAATTAAAATGCCAGAAACATTCTTCTTCTTCCTTCCAAGTATTAGGCCAAGGCCTGTTACGATCCTATAGAAAATTTTCCCTCCAGCATTTCATAGGATGGCCCAGTGATCTTCGTCCTCTTGGTATATAATTATAAACAGCTTTGGGGATCCGATTTGAACTCATTGCCAGAAACATTTTATGATACAACTAAATTTATTAAGAACTAGATAATACCCAGTGTGCGCTGCTACACCTAAATAAATAATAATGTGTTTTTGTATTTAGTTGAACAAGTAAAAGGAAAAATAAATATAAATTTATATCATTATTTTTAGATACCCCGTGCCGATTACCCAGTGTTGCCTGGGAATCTACACATCCCGATGTACTTGGCATAAATGAGCTAAAAGACAAAATTTGTTATTTTAAGTTATCCATAAAAGAATACCCACCGTGTGCTGCTATGCTTGCCCGGGAATCTACTTATCCCAATCTTCTTGGCATCAATGAAAGACAAAAATGATTATTGTGTGTTATCTGTAAAAGATAAACATATGCTGTCGCGGACTTTTTTTAAGAGTTTTTTAAGATATTCAATTCTGTGTACATTAATTTTGTGTATTTGTTATGGTTTAGGCAGCATAAGCCATTTAAGGGCAAAAAAAAAGGGACTTTTTCACTACAAAGGGTGTTTTTAAGGGTGTAGGAGTTCAGTATCTCAACTCTCTTATAGCCTGTGTTCATCCTGGGAATCTCCTGAACATTTTGCAAAAAACCCCATCACAATCGGATGAACAGTATGGCCACGCATAAAGTATGAACAAACAAACAAACAAACATTCCGTTTTATATATTAGATTAGGTATTTGTTAGGGAATAACATTATGAGGTTTTATTTAAACAATCAGTAAATTAATTATGAAAATGCATTAGGAAGTAACATTATGAGAATCTACTTAATAAATAAGTTTTTATCTTACCTCATAATTTCTTGTAACAACTAATTATGAGGTAAGATGAAGATAGACCAAACTTATTTATTCAGTAAATGAATATTAGATTTTGCACCCACCTTATATTTTTCATCCTCTCCATGACTAGTTTCCAGTAACTTTCCTCATCAACTTGCATTTGACAGACAAAGAAAATTCTTCATACCTAATCCTGGAGAGGAAATAAAGTATGAGGTGAGATGTAAAATACGATTAATTTTCAACATTTTTATTTTAAATTTATCATTTCTCACTAAATGACAAATTATATTTGAAGAGAAAAATGTATCCCTAAACTGAGATTTGAACTCAAGATCTTCGGTTTTATACACCAGCGCTCTGCCACTGAGATTCTTAGATATCTCAATTTAAATGGAAATTTATATATTTCTTATACAATCCCCGTGCACAAAGGTAATGAACCTTTGTTCCAATATGCTATCTGGCAGTTTCTTCTCAAGAAGACTTTAAATGAAATTAACTCTTTTCTTATAGCCAATAAAGCTTTATTTTCTATGCCTTTATATTAAATTTGTTTTACTGGTCATAAAAGTCTTCTTGAAAAAAAGCTGCCATATGGCATATGGAACAACGGGATTGTATAAGAGAGAAAAGTTTTCATTAATATTGAGATGCCTAAGTAGCTCAGTGGCAAAGTGCAGATGTCAAAACCAGAGACCTCGGGTTCAAATCCCAGTTTAGGCATACATTTTTATCTTCAAATATAATTTGTCATTCAGTGAAAGGTGATCAGTTTAAAATATTGAAAACATAGCTTTACTGGCTATAAAATATGTGTTAATCATATTTAAAATGCTTGATGAAAACGTGGTCCTGATGCGCTATGTGGAGATGAAGGGTTCATTGCTTTTTGGTCACACTGGGGATTATATAAGAGGGAGAAAATATTCCATGTAAATTGACCAAATTTATGCCCTAAGTAGCTTTCGTGGTCAGATGCGCTTGTGTAAAACTAGAGAACCTTGCGTTCAAATCCCAGTTTAGGGAATATATCTCCTTTAAGTTATGTAGTCATAGGAAAATTACACTATGCGGTGTACTGTAATATTGTTTATTTTTTATTATTTCAATGCACCTCCTCACTCTCCATGGAAATCCTAGCAGACCCCTGGTTTCTTCACGTCATTTCGTGACATTGTCAATGCTGCGTCAGACGTTCACAATTGAAGTCAAACGGCATTCTATTCCTGCAGTGCTGCAAGGATAGAAGGCCGTTGGACGTCAGTTGTGAGATGTTGAACGCCAGCTCATTTGACAAGGTCACAAACTTCGGAGAAGACACACCAGGGTTCTGCTATGATTGTATGAAGTATGAGGTGAGTGAAATGAATACACAAATAAAACATATGATATTTGTCCTCTTCATTATATAAATCTGGTTAATTTACTTGATGGTTTTACATTGTGTTTATATTATTATTATTATTATTATTATATATTATTATTATTATTAGTATTACTTATTTTTATACCGTATATATCTATTACATTTCGAGTTAATTATATCACTATTGCAATACTGTTTGCTTCGTCTCGTCGATTGTTTAGTGCAATTTGAAAAATGTTGGCAATGGCCATCAGTGATAATCATAGTGCATGGTTTGGTGAAAAATTAGTCATTGTGAGCTTTTGTCTGCATGTAAGTTTTTGTAAAGTTGTGGGCACTTGATTGCCAGTGTTTAATTTTATTTTATGACAATACTAGCAAAGGCGTTGATGCCTCCTTGGACGTCGGTTTCAAAAAATGACTTGCAAAGAAATCGAAGAACCTTTGTGACGTACCTATTAACAATATGATTTAACAAGCAAGCTAACTCTTTTAACACAAGGTTTTTACCTTTTAATTTATAGACAATAATCCCAGTGGAGATGGAGGGGAGAGAGAAAGTAAGTTATTATTATTTAAATATCGCTCTATTTATTTTATGTGCAATAATTGAAATTCTTTATAAGAAATTACAAGTAGAAAAGACTCCAAGCAAAGTCATCTTAGATTATGTTTTTATTATTGAGTGTAACACTGGTTCTCACTGAAAGATTCGTAAATATATTTGAAGAGAGAAAATTTTTCTGCCTAGACCGAGACTCGACACCCGGGACCCTTGGACTTTTCTGGGCAATAGGGTTCTACCAACTGAGCTACCGAGGCGAGGGTGCGACCCATATAGATGCAATATGTTTGTCCTCTCTAATAACCGTTTGATAATTCCCTATTTGCCAAATGCTTTTTGATGAAAACAAGTGCTTCTATCTTTGCAAAATGGCGGCTTCTTAGTTAAGAAGACATTTATTGGGAATTTAACATTACTTTTATAAAGCTAGTAAGGCTTCTAATGATGTTTTTATTATTGATTTAACATTTCTCACTGAAAGATAAATTTTTCTCTTCTTTTATAAAGCTAGTAAGGCTTCTAATGATGTTTTTATTATAGATTTAACATTTCTCACTGAAAGATAAATTTTTCTCTTCAAATATAATTTATCTTTCAGTGAGAAATGTTAAATCAATAATAAAAACATCATTAGAAGCCTTACTAGCTTTATAAAAGTAATGTTAAATTCCCAATAAATGTCTTCTTAACTAAGAAGCCGCCATTTGCAAAGATAGAAGCAATGGTTTCAAAAGCATTTAGCGATAGGGAATTACAACGTATATAAGAGGAAAATTTGTGTCTAGATCGTAACTCGCCTCGGTAGCTCAGTTGGTAGAGCACTTGGCCCGGAAAGCCAAGGGTCCCGGGTTCGAGTCTCGGTCTAGGCGAAAATTTTTCTCTTCAAATATAATCATATAGATTACTTTGTAAATGTGGCAACATTATCTACAGAAAGTGTAGTGGGCAGTATAAGTTAATAAAATATTAATATGTAAATAGGTTTATAATTTTTTTTTTGTTATTTGTATGGAATAAAATTTGTATTATAATTATTAATCCAGAAACAAATACGTATTGATATAAAATACATATTGATTCACAAATTTGATAATGATGTCATCTATTCTTATTAATTGTCTTCTTTTTTCTTCTTAACCCTTTGAATTATAAAAAATAATATAAGCTGACATGTGGTCCAAAGTACCATACTGAAGATACAGTATTAAGATATTTTTAAAGTTATATAAGGTTATAACCAGTTGTGATTGCTTTAGGTTCCATTCTTTTAAAAGCATTAAAAACGGAAAATAATTGTCTTTGTTTTGATATTTTCTTATGATAACACAAACTTGTTTTATTATAAATTGAGTCAGATCATTTTTTTATCTCCGTGTTTTCACGGTACTGGTTTCAAAGGCCTTCACCTCCATCATCAATCAAACTTCCGACTCAAGAGAGTCATGATACCTTCATAAAAAATTAACTTCCTTCAAATGTTTACAAAATAATTTTTTTTAAAGAAAAATATACGCCTAGACTGGGGTTTGAACCCAGGACCTTTGACTTTCTATGTCAATGCTCTTCCATCAAGCTGTGGGCACTTGCATGCAAGTTAATTTTAATTTATGACAATACTAGAAAAGCTGATGCCTCCTGGACGTCGGTTCAAAATGACTTTCAAAGAAATCAGATGGAAGAGCATTGACATAGAAAGTCAAAGGTCCTGGGTTCAAACCCCAGTCTAGGCGTATATTTTTCTTTTCAAATATAATTTGTCCATCATTAAGATGTTTAAAAACGAATAATATTAACGTTTTCAAAATAAATTTAAATATTTTGTATATTTGCCCTTATGGTATTCAATTTGTATGATAATGTCCTATCTCAGTAATAAAATTTAATTTCATTAAGCTGAATATTAGGCTTCATGTTGCAAAATTTACCCACTTAATCTTGCTGTAAATAATGTAGTCATTTTAAAATCTATAATTTCTAATTTAATTGGCTAAGTTTCCATATTTCTATACTAAACAAATGTAATTTTACTAAACTCTACTATATTCCTAACTTAAGTTTCATTATTTCTGATTATTTAATACTTCACTAAAAAAATCAATAAATAGATACCGGTACACCTATATATTCAACAAAAAAAAATTTCCACGGTAGTTCTATGTCTGTAAGATTGAATAAAAATATAGTGCAGTGCAACAAACTACTAACCAAACAGTTGCCACTACATGATATTTGGGAGAACAAATACCAACAAATCTTACTTGAAAATATAAAATGTAATTATTTTGTATCTTATCAATGACTGTAGATCTATTCTTTCTTTGCAATAATAATTAATATTAACTTCCTTTCAAATGAAATCAAGACTAATAAAAAAAATTTGATTGATTATATTTGGTTTGGTTTCCTAATTTTAGTATTATATATTTTATCAAGATTTAATTGATTAAATATTTCTTTCTTTCCTGTTATTTTCTAATCCTACTATTTATTTCAGGGAGTTTGTAAAAAAAATAAAGGAATTAAAATCAGTAACAGAATTTCCCGATTAATAAGAAGATAGCCTATTTTTATAAATAAGAATATTATTCTTAATATGTCAGTAAGGAAATATTTCATGATATAATTATTGTGCAGCAATTACCAGCACACTAACACTAACCCAGTTTGCTATCTTAAGATATATAATACTCATTGCTCTTTATATTTTATTTCTATTTTCGAGGATTTGAGTGATAATTGATAAGTGCTTTATGAAACACTTGGTCTAAGTAAATATATGAGAGTAGGTGACTAATATATATATATAATATGTTACTTAGAAAAAGAAAATAATGTGGTATTTGAACTTTTATAGGAAAATATCACTATGAGGTTTAATTTAAGTTTAAATTAAAATATTTCATACCTCACCTCATATTCAGTCTTCTAATTATACCGGTTTCGAAGCTTGGGCAACTTAATCTTCAGTCATTCCTTGTCGACAGATGTTATGTCAATCAGAAGAACTGTTTCTTCCTCCCTCTGTTGATAGACTAACGAACCTCTGTATCAAATCAGAATCCCCGGGAATTTCAAAGTTCATAAGTTTTTCTTTCTTGTTTTTTTTATGTGGATTTTTTCCCAAACTGTGAGTTCTTTTTGTTTTCTATTTGTTTAATTAGACTAGCTTTTGTATCAATTAGATGTTTTTCAGATCAACCATGAGCAGCTACTGCTGACTTTTCCACTTCACGATTTTTTACATTTCTAAGATGTTCTTTCACCCTTGTTTTCAAATTTCTTTTTGTTTTTTTTCCTGTATAAATTTTGTCACAATTCCTGCATTTGATCTGATAAATTCCTGATTTGTTTTCTTCTTAATTTTTTTTTTAGTTTTTGTTGGTTTTAATTATCCTATTTAGGCTGTATTCATTCTTCGGTGCCAATCTTATGTTAAACTTTTTTAACATTTTTTGAAACTTGTGCTGTTGCAACAGATGGTAAGTGAATTTCCATTGAAACACCACAAGTTCCAAAAAATTGTTTAAAAGTTTAACGTAATATTGGCACTGAAGAACAAATACAGCCTAAATAAGGATAATTAAAACCAACAAAAATGAAAAAAATTGAAGAAGAAAACAAATCAGGCATTTATCAGATCAAATGCAGGGGTTGTGACAAAATTTATATAGGAATAACAAAAAGAAATTCGAAAACAAGGATGAAAAAACATCTTAGAAATGTCAAAAATGGTGAAGGGGAAAGTCAACAGTAGCTGCTCATGCTTGATCTGAAAAACATCTAATTGATACGAAGCTAGTCTAATTAAACAAATAGAAAATCAAAAAGAACTCACGATTTGCGAAAAAAATCCATCAAGAAAAAACTTATGAACTTTGAAATTTCCAGGGATTTGAATTTGATCCAAAGGTTCATCGGTCCACAACAGAGGGAGGAAGAAGCAGTTATCCTGATCGACATAATATCAGTCACTACTTATTTTAGGAATTCTCAGTATGAGGTATATTCATTAAGGTAGAATTTTTTATCACTCACCTCATATTGTTCTTCTTATTTGACTATAAACTAGTTTCAGAACATAGTTTCTGTTCCATCCTCAGTATCGTCACGACCGTTGTTCTGTCATCATGAACAGTACAATGGGCGTGACAATACTGAGGATGGAACAGAAACTATGTTCTGAAACTAGTTTATAGTCAAATAAGAAGAACAATATGAGGTGAGTGATAAAAAATTCTACCTTAATAAATAATATCAGTCGACAAGAAATTACTGAAGATGAAACTGCCCAAGCTTCGAAACCAGCATAATTAGAAGACTGGATATGAGGTGAGGTATAAAACACCTTAATGTGATATTTATTTGTATAAAATTTTTATTTGTATATTTTGATTCTCCTTACTGTATACAGTATTTTTTGCTTTTTTTTTTCTTGTGTAAAAAAAATTTTTTTTTCTTTTACTTAAAATCCTTTTTATAGTATTTTCTTGTTTTCACTCATTTTTAATGCTTTGGTGTTTTTGTTCACTCTCTTTATACTTAAATTTTAACAGTACTGCTATGCTGTTGCTAAGAAAGGATTCCCATGTGGATGGATTAATAATGTACAAAACACTATAAATTCTTTATAGCACCTGTACAAAATAATTTATAATACATTTTTAATAATATTTAAGATTTTGAAGTTTAAATACCCATCTGAATGTAGGAAGGTAAGCTGAAATAATAGTATATGTCAGTTATGATCAGCTCAAAACTATTGTAGAAACTTGTAACTTTTGCAGCGGGTATCAGAGGTTTGTCACAAATCTCTATGGTCCTCACAAAATGTAAGTACATATTCAGTCTCCTGCAGATCATCTTTCTCTTTTAGTTGTTGTTTCATAACAATTTCCTTGTAGCTTCATTTCTTAAAATGTTGGTAACATCTCAATAAATTCTTGCATCTGCCTTGTAAATAAACTTTATAACACAATGTAGAATAGATTTTCTGTAATTATTTTTTAGAAGTTAACACTATGAGATATTATATATTTAGTAAAATTTTATTACCTCACCTTGTAATCTTCTTCTTAGATTAGTTTCAACCTTTTTCGGTTCAGTATTTACATGACCATTGATGTGTCATCCTGAAGAGCTGCCTCCTTCTCCCTCTGTTGGTAGACTGAAGAACCTTGAAATCAAATATTTTACCCCAGGAATTTCTAATTTCATTCATTTCTCCTTTGCGTTTTTTTTTAATATAGATTTTTTCTCAAACCTTGAGTTCTTTGGGATTTTCTATTTGTTTTAATAATTTAGCCTTTCTTTAGATTAGATATGATTAGACCACATGCATGTTCAGAAAAAATTCTAATCAAAAGAAAGGCTAAATTATTAAAACAAATAGAAAACCCCAAAGAACTCACGGTTTGGAAAAAAGTCTACATTAAAAAAAACAAAAAGGAGAAATTAATTAACTTTGAAATTCCCAGGGAAAGTTATTTTATTTTGAGGTTCTTCAGTGTACCAACAGAGGGAGCAGGAGGTAGCTCTTCAGGACAACACAACAATTGTTGTGAAAATACTGATGTTAGAACTAAAGAAGGTTTTGAAAATAGCCTAAGAAGAAGAAGAAGATTATGAAAGAAGATTAGGAAGTGAGGTAATAACCATTTTACCTAACTAGGATTGTCTGTAAACTATACTGAGTATTAAATTTGTGTGTGTTTGATTGGGCTTATAGTATACACAACTAGAAGATTGAGCTGAATGTTAGGAAAAAAAGAAATTAATTTTTAGATTCAATCCAAGCTATTTTAAGATAAGTAGGCGTTAATTAATAAAACTAAAAACTTTGAAAAAAAAAAATTAGTATGATAAAATGTTCATATGTTAGTTCATAAAATGTGATATATATTTTTTTTAATAATGATATTCTTATAAATACTTTTTGAGATAATATCTACATTAAATATAATCTGTTTTAATAGAATTGACCGTGGGAATCCTTATCTCTTGCAACAACATTTCAGTTACACTCCTCATCGGGCCGTTCACCACTGATAAGCTCTAATTGTTATTGTCATGCAAAGATTCCTATCCCGCAGTCCCGAGGGACGACCAACAATTGATGCATCTCCAACTTCCATGACTCTAGCTTCTTCTCCTGAAAAACAATGTCCAGGTAATTTCCATGTCAAATTTTATTGTATTACATCCAACTGCATATATTATATTCAGAATGGCCTCAAACTTTGGTCAAGAGAGTGAACTTTACAACTTTGGACAGTAACTGAAGTGTTGTTTTGCGCTACATCTTAAATTGTGAAATATAAAAAAAAATAAAATAAAATGCATCTAATAAAAATGTGGTTCCTAAAATCTGCTCTTAGCAGTTGTTTATAAATTCAGCTAACAAGCCCTTTGTAAGTTCACTGTCAGGCCTCCATATCTTAAGTTGCAGCAAGAAACTAAAAACATTGTAGTGTTAATATTGTACTGTTTCATTTGTGTGTTCTCTTTTATAAATAAATTAAAGACTACTTTTTTGCAACAGCACACTTCTTTCTTCTTTTTCTGGCATTCTGTTCTAACAGGTACTTCTATTAATTCTTTGTGTTTTGCTTATTACTATTAGCAACTGCTTTGGTAACTCTGTATTCAACATTACCTTGCTTCTTTTCACTTAAGCACTTCCATTTTTCATGAATCTCTTAGTCACGGACTAGATCTCTTAGATATGGACTTTGTTTCTGGGATTCATCTACTTTATTTCCAAATGTTTTTATTTCTCAGTAGAAAATTATAAGATGCATGGCTGATATACATTTAAGACATTCATGTAAAGATTATTTCAGAGTTTATTTGAAGAAAAAAATATATTGTTTATTTTTTATTATTTCACTCACCTCATACTTCATAATTCATAGCAGACCCTGGGTTTCTTCACATAATTTGTGACATTGTCAATGCTGTGTCACGTTCACAACTGACGCAGCATTGACAATGTCACAAATTATGTGAAGAAACCCAGGGTCTGCTATGAATTATGAAGTATGAGGTGAGTGAAATAATAAAAAATAAACAATATTAAAGAACCTCATAGTGTTATTTCCTATCTACATAACTTAAAAAAAATATATACCTGAATCATGACTTGATTCTGATGTCTCTGTTCTGTACACCAGTGCTCTGACCACTGAACTACCAGACTTCCGATTCACATGCATGTTAAATCTCTCCTTTATATGAATTCCCATGCTCCAAGGCTATAAGCTTCTCTGGCTATAAATGAGGTGTTAATTCCCAATAAAGTCTTCTTGTTAAAGAAACCATAGACAGTGTGTAGAACAAAAAAGTTCATAGTCTCAGCATATGGGAATTCATATAAAGGAGAGATTTAATATGTGTTTGAATCAGAAGCCTGGTATCTCAGTGGTCAGAACACTGGTGTACAGAACCAAATACATTGGGTTCAAATCCCGATTCAGGGGTATATTTTTCTCTTCAAATAAAATTTTATTTTGATGAGAAGTGATAAATTTAATAAGTAAGATTGAAAATTATTTCAGATGTTTTAACATTTTGAATCTTCCTGCTTATTTATTTTTTAATGATATATATTTTTTTATATTAAGAATTATAATTTAAAATTATAAAACAGTTACCTAGAAGGCCCGTCTCCTCAACTTAAAAATTATTAATTATCTGTAGAGCTTTCGGGACTAGTCCCATCATCAGCAGAAGTAACAGAATAAGGGTTCTTATCAGTTGACCCCTGATTCAATACTGGTGTTCCACTCTTTTTTTTATATTCATAATACCATATATTCATCTTGAATATAAAAGATCCCAGTTTTAAGACAAGCGCTTTAATGATTACTTTATTCCTTTTATTAAATTATCAGTTAGTATAAATTCAACAAATACCTTCAGTTTACACCTTTACAATAAACTGCCTTCACTTATTAAGGAACTGAATAAGGAGAAGTTAAAAATAATTTTAATTGACAAATTTTATTCTGTATGTGAATTTCTGTATAATTAACATTCTGTATTAAATTTTAGGAATGTTGTATATCATACACTGACCATTTCCTATACAATGTTTTGTTGTTACTTGGATTTTTTTTTTTTATTCTTTAGGACTTCAGAATAGTAAAGCAAGCTCTTAATTATTTTGGTATAATATATGAATCCATTCATTATTCTTATACTTTTAAAGTTTATGGCGGCAAATTTCTCTATTTTATAAGCCTATCTGTTTTTATCAAAATTGATTTTTCTCTTGTGTCTCTGGCTGTGATATTGTAATTATGTTTAAACTTGTACTGATTATTGTAGATCTCAGTTGAATTCAATTTATTAAAATTAAATATAACATGATTTGGAAGCTTAAAATCTAATGTTCATTTTATTTGTGTTATAATTGAATTTGGTTGGTTGGTATCTAATGTCGAGCACTTGATAATGAAATCATTCGCTCTCTTGCACTCCAATATTTAGCAGAAAGGCTGGTCTCTTCTACAAAAGCTGGACAACGGAGGAGATGGTTTCTTTCCATATCTTCATTTAAATTGCAAAAAGGGCATTTAGGTGAATCTGTTATGCCAATTCTGTGTAGGTGTTTATTCAAGCAGTCATGTCCCGTTAGCAGTCTGAATGTTGCTACTGCAGATTTTCTTTGTAATGTAGTAATGTCATAAGCTTGTAGAAAATTCAATCTATTTAACTCAAATGGCAGTCAATGACCAATCACATTTCAATGAATTTTGATTTACAACTAATCACAGTCATTTTTCACCTCAATTTTTTCACTTTAATTTCATCGAGTGGCTCCCAGGTTGTATATATAGTGCACGAATGTAACCAGATTCTGCTTGCGAGATATAATAGAAAAACATTCATAGCAATTGATTATAGCACAAAAAAAAAACACTGTTTGCACTTTCTTAAAAGTATTATTTCCCAGAAATTAATTAATAACCTGTAATGATGTGTTTAATTTTTTCTCCACTTACAATATTGTGATTCTATTTGGCGATAAATATGATCTCGTTGTAGTGATGAACAAATGAAACATAATTTTTCTCATTTGTTTTCAAACATATAAATATTTTTAAATAACTATATTTAAATAATGATTTTGAGTAAATAGCTTAATTTTATTCGTTAAATAGTCCTAACAAATGCCACTCTTGATTTCCAAATTATCTAGATAAATTGGAAATCACTCGTGGCATTACTTATGACAAAATTTGATTTTTAGGATGTCTATTATGCAAAAGATACTAAAACTGAATTCTGTTAACTTCAATCCATAGGGTCTATCTAACATATGGTACTTCAATAATTTTTGGTATTGATGTATATTATTTGATAATTTGTATTCTTACTATTGCAGTTCCTTGTTTATAGATTCTTTTTTTTTCTTAAGATAAATATTGGTACCGTACCAATATGTTTGTGTATTATATTACAAATATTCTTTGTTTAGTAAGAAGTTAAAGTAACTATGTCATAATAGTATATAAAATTATATTAACAGATAGAAAACATAAATGCAATTTTTAATTTCTTTGTCTTTCAACCCAGAAATGGGACTATCATTAAGACAAATACTTATAACAACATATACTATAAGCCTATCATATTATATCCATCCATAGTAATTCTGCCCGAGGGCAGCATTTTCATGCTATGCATGCAGCTTTACTAGGGAATTATAGGTGTGGTAGCTTCCCGTTGCTTTCCACACTGGTGATGGATGATGATGATGATGGCCATATGATTTCGGGGACTGTTTGGGCCTTAAAGTTATCCTGACATTTGTCTTACAGGTGAGGAAAAACCCCGATAAAAACCTCACCCAGAAAAACTGCCCCGACCGGAGATCGAACCTGGGCCCGCTGTGTGACAAGGCAGCACGCTACCTCGAGACCACAGCAGTGGACCATCATATTATATATTTTTAAATAATACATCAATTGCTTGGTAATACTCTTAAGCAGCAAAGTAAAATTCAGAATTTTCAATTTGTTGATAATTTATTTACCATATCCAAAGTTTAACTTAAATCCATCACTTCAACTTTATAACAAGTCTTTTGTTGTTGAACTCATTAAAACATAACATTGTGTTTAATTGGTTAGTATTTTATATAACAATATTCTATAAAAATTCGTTCTTAAGATTCTTTCACATGCCATAAGTCTATGATACAGGTCCTATAACATTAATTCCTTTCTAAAAGAGGTCATATTCAGAACTTATATGATACATTTATAAAAATACATTTACCTGGCAGATTTGAACCCATAAACTTTAGAACCAAAGCAAGTGGGATACACATTTGTGTTTAACCCTCCAAGTGCCATGAGCTGACTAGATTGGCTCTGATGTTTCTCTCCATCACCTGCTGGACAATATACTTAAACTATTATATTATTTTTGGTCTGGACATCTTACCTCAATATTAATGTTGATTTGTTCTTGGACATGTTTCAAAACAATTCTGTTTTATCGTCAGCTTTCCCAGAGTCTGGGAAAGCTAACGATAAAACAGAATTGTTTTGAAACATGTCCGAGAACAAATCAACATTAATATTGAGGTAAGATGTCCAGACCAAAAATAATATAATTAAAATAACCTCAAAATATAACTTCCTAAAATTAAATATACTTAAACTACTTAGCAAAGCCAATCACGTCGGTGGATGCAATTTAAATCTCTACACAAGAGATTTTACCAGTGGCATGCAGAGGTTTAACATTACTAGATTTTATGTACTATATTTAAGATTTTTTTCTTTAGGTTCTAGTTTTAAAAAGATTTTAATTTTATATTTTTTCTTCAGTATTTTGTTTTTTGTACTTGAACAAAGGTTGACACTTGCATTACTAATCTGAAAAATTATAAAATGTATTAAAATTGCATTTATCCTAGCAGCCAGTTCACATAAAAACCCTCTTATGAAACTAACAGTGCAGATTAATGTAGAAATCATAAATTTGCAGTTGCATGTTTTGTGTTGAATTCTGAATTGAGTTAGCATTTTGATGTGATTGATGTTCAGCCCTGATGGAGACTCCAACTTACCACCAGCTCAGGTACAACAACCTAAGCCTGTTCACAAGTGGCCTCTCCGTCCTGGTGTGCTTGTGCATGTGAATGGAACCCACAGCTTGAGCGTAAGCAGGTTACCTCACCACCAAGCTCATGGAACCATTAGACCTACCACTAGTACACCCAGACATACACCTACCAGATTAAATAACACAGTGCCTAAAAATATGGGCAGGAAGGATCGCATTAAAACTGCTGCAAAAAGACTGAAAAGGAGACGTGCTGCTAGTCTTGCCAATCTTCAACCTGATGACACTAATCAACACAGTAGAGCCAACAGGATAAGACAGATGTTTTCTAATGACTCTAATAAATATCATTGTGAGACCATGCCAGGGGTTTTTCATGGTAAATCAGGAGGTAAGAAAACCATTCAGATGATATTTAATTTTTTAACTTTATTTTAAATCAGTCATAGAAGGCTCAATATTATTTATTTAAGTAAAATTTAACACCTCTCCTCATATTTATCTTCTTCTTCTTTTTCTTGGACCGGTTTCGGGACTTTCTTCTTCAGCTCCATTTTCAGTATTTTCATGACCGTTCTTACGTCATCTTGAAAAGCTGCCTCCTGCTTCCTCTGTTGTTAGACTGTTCTTCAGATGACTCTTCAAGATGATATAACAACGATCGTGAAAATACTGAAGAGGAACTGAAGATGAAGGTCCAGAAACTGGTCTAAGAAGAAGAAAATGAGGTGAGGTGATAAAATTTTACTTAAAAAAATAATACCTCATAGAGTTAATTCCTAAAAAGTCAATTCCAATATTATTACTACACAATTCAATGAAAAACAAGTAAAAAGAGATTGATACATTTAAACCTTAATACTTAAATTAATATATTTTCCAGGAATTACTATAATTTTTTTGTATTTGTTTCATTTTATTAAATATTTTATAAGCTATAATAATTAAAGAAAGAATTTGAGGTATACTGTAATAAAAATTTTCAAAACAGAAGTAAAATAACTTTATTTCATACTATGTTGAATTTTATATGTTTATGTTATTGAAATTAGTTTGGAAAATGAACTATCACAGTTTTCAAAACCTTTACCACATACAACTTTTGCCAACATAATGACAAAAAATAGCATACAGCGAATCATTTTATAATAAGCAATATTATGATTACTCTGTATATATAAGATCCCAAAGCAATAATTTCAGACCCATCACCTTTAAATAAGTATTGTTACCTTTAAAACCTATTCATGACCTGTTACTATAAATAGAAACCTTTAACTGTAAACACAACTTCCATACTTCATATTGCCATCATTTCCCTCAGGATGAAAATTGAATGTTGAGGGCTGCCATTAATCTACTTGACATCTAAGAATTATTGAAATAATTTCAGCTATAAAAGATCCACTCGATATAATATTTTAGTTAAACACATTAATTTTTTGGCATCGGAAACAATTCAATGAACAATTATAGTAAATTACCCAATTACATTCACTACAAATATACTAGGACATTCAATAAGTTATGGCAATGCTGTTATAACATCATAAAAATGAATTTAGGTTACTTTTTCCATTTCGAACTCCATTTATAGTCTCCTGTCAAGTCAATTATACATTACCGAATCCTTGGGAGATGTGCACTTCATTGCAGCACCATTTCTGGATATCTCTTTCATCTGATTGATCTAGAGATTTCTGGATATCAACTCTTGACTGAAATTGAATGCTTCGCAGTGGTTCTTTGATCTTTGAGAATAAGTTATAGTCACAAGAGCTCCTGTCTGGTGAATTTGGTGCATATTCAAGTACTTCCCAATTCCATTTTGTAAACAAATTCTACTGAACATCTTTTTAGAGCAGTATTACTTTCTACTATTGAAAAACAGTGAATATATTCACAAAATATTACTATTTTGAGAATTTCAATATTACAGATTTATACAACAAAGACTGGGTTCTAGTCCCCGGTCTGAGTGTATAATTTTTCTCTTCAAATATGATTTATTCAGCAAAGACTGCTCAACAACGTACTACAAGATTGCAATGACCACCTGATTTACAACAATGTTGCCTTTTATATTGTTAAATCTGAGTGTTGCCATAACTTATCAAATGCCCTAGTATTTGATATGACATTTTAAGTGAGCATCATAATAATACACCTGTTATCTTATTTACACAAAGTTATTAATTAAAGGTAAGAAATTCAACATAGTATAAAATAAAATATAGAACAATACAAGGATGGAAGATTTTTATGTGTTTGTTGAAAAATTAACTTATATGTCAAAACTTACCTTCCTTTTTGTATCATATTCTGTTATTCTCACACTTCTATTATCTTTATAAATGAGAACTCAATAGTACTCAAAGAGATTAAGGTTCATTTTAAAGGACATTATTTCCATAAAAATTAAATGTTTGGAGATGCAATCATAATTAATAATAGAACTACTGATATATTATTGGCCTCATGGTTTAGAGATTAATTTCCTTGCCTCTGGTCCCAAAGGTTGCAGGTTTAAACCCAGGTGGGGTCAGTGATTTTTTTTATGAAGAGAAAATCCTCTGGGAAGAGTCACGGATCTTGAGTCAGAATTTTTTTGGGCTTGTAAAATAACCTGTAGCCTAAAGAATCTTAGAGCAAAATTAAATTGGCATTTCCTATCCAAATAATACTTTAATTTATGGTGAAATTAAATGTTTCTTACCTCTCCTCATATAAATTTTCTAAGTAGATTGCGATTTCGAGACCCAATGGTCTCATCCTCAGCACTTTCCAGGCAACTGATATTATGTCGATCGGAAGAAACTCTTCTTCTTCCCTCTGTTGGTGGACCGATGAACCTCTGGATCAGGTCAAAATTTGCAGGAATTTTGAAGTTCATAAGTTTTCCTTTGTTTTTCTGAAGGTGGATCTTTTCCCCAACTGTGAGATCCTTTGGGAAAAGATCCACATTCAGAAAAACAAAGGAAAACTTCGAAATTCCCGCAAATTTTGACCTGATCCAGAGGTTCATCGGTCCACCAACAGAGGGAAGAAGAAGAATTTCTTCCGATCGACATAACATCAATCGCCAGGAAAGTGCTGAGGATGAGACCGTTGTGGTCTCGAAATCGTGATCTACTTAGAAAATTTATGTGAGGGAGGTAAGAAACATTTAATTATATTATTTTGGTCTGGACATCTTACCTCAATATTAATGTTGATTTGTTCTTGAACATGTTTCAAAACAATTCTGTTTTATCTTCAGCTTTCCCAGACTGGTTTTATTTATGTTGCATTATGTTGCACCACCTGGATGTCGATGTCAGCTCCATCCTGTGGTTGGCCAAAGAACCTCCAAACAAGGTCACCCTCCATCGGAATATCAAAATTCATAACTCTGTTTCTGTTCTTCTGAATATAAATTTTTTCCCAAATAGTCAGCTCGTTTGTATTTTCTAACTGTTTTAATAATATATATATATATATATATATATATATATATATATAGGAAAACAAAAAGAAACCTAAAAATTAGAACCAAAGAACACATAAGAAATATTAAAAATGAGAAATTGAAAAATCTGCAGTTGCTGCTCATGTTTGGTCTGAAAAACATAATATCAATTCAGACACTAAATTATTAAAACAGTTAGAAAATACAAACGAGCTGACTATTTGGGAAAAAATTTATATTCAGAAGAACAGAAACAGAGTTATGAATTTTGATATTCCGATGGAGGGTGACCTTGTTTGGAGGTTCTTTGGCCAACCACAGGATGGAGCTGACATCGACATCCAGGTGGTGCAACATAATGCAACATAAATAAAACCAGTCTGGGAAAGCTGAAGATAAAACAGAATTGTTTTGAAACATGTTCAAGAACAAATCAACATTAATATTGAGGTAAGATGTCCAGACCAAAAATAATATAATTAAAATAACCTCAAAATATAAGTTCCTAAAATTAAATATTAAGAAACATTTAATTTCACCATAAATTAAACCTCATAGTGATTAATTCCTATAAAAGTTAAATACTTAATTGCCTACTAGGTGTCTTTTTGAGGCAATGAATTAACCACTTGTCACTCCCTGACATCTTTAGAAAGCATAACTAAATCAACTTGCTTAAGTATTTCATGCAGTGGACCATCCTTGACCCGCATGGGGATGTTTGGTATAGGTGCATAGGCAGACAAATAGACTGACATATTAAAATAAACATATAGAAAAAATAAAATGGAATAAAATTATTTTTCTTTATAGTAAAACATATTTAACTCAAATTAAACTTTTTACATCGTGAGTTGATGTTTTTTGTATTTTGCAGAGTGTTAAAAATATTACTTATGTTCACTGATGTGAAAAGATTTTACATGATTTAATAAATTTATTTAAGTTACTTACAAAAAAGCAGTAACCTGTCTTAATAAAGCACAAATAGTCATTTATTAACTTGTAGTATTATTTAAGACTATGGTTTGATTGGGCCTATATTATAATTCAGTTCATATTTAATAAAAATCATCAGTTTTTATAGGCTTCAATGTATTTTGTATTAAATTATAATTTGAGAATTCCAAATCATATGAGATACTCTAATAAATTTCCCTAAAAATTTAATCAAAATCAAAGTAGGAGGTAACACTATGAGGTATTTACAATTTATAAATGAGTTGGAGAAAATATTTTTAATATCTCACCTCATAAAGTCACCTGTTTTCACGATACCAGTTTCAAAAGTAAATTTTACTTCCATCTTCAGTCAAACTCCAACTGTTGAAATTCTACCGTTCCTGGCGAAATTTCAACAGTTGGAATTTGACTGAAGATGGAAGTAAAATTTACTTTTGAAACCAGTATCATGAAAACAGGCAACTTTATGAGGTCAGATATTAAAAACATTTTCTCCAACTCTTTCATAAATTCCCTAAAAATGATCTTATTGCATCTCATATAAACACAATAGGCTACTTCATGACTCTCATTCATTATATAACATGTATGTTAGCTTTATATTGCATGTTGTTAATATATTTTTGGTTTTTTACCTGCTTTTTTTCTGGCCATACATGGATTATTTCAATTAATGTTTTTGGTATTAATGAATGTTATAGCAGCTGAGTGATTTGCATGGTTTGTGCATTGTGTTGTTTTTAGTGGTGACGTTCAAGAAATTAGATGCTCCACTCAACAATGGTGTCTCCAGGAAACGTAAAAAACCTGGATCAGGTTAGTGAAAACTTTGTAAAATTTTACACTTCAGTGATGTGGCCAGTGACATAGATAAATCTGTGGGTTACTTTGAACATGATAGGTAAGGAAAGAATACTGTTTTTTTTTAAAGTAGCCTACTTCTTGTTTATCTAAATTTTGAAATTTTGGTGCTTCTGCTAATTATCACATAATTTTATCCACATATGGTGTGAGTAAATGATTATGATACATGTAGAAATTCCCCTAATCACAGCATTTTCATTAATATACCAGTAAATTCAGAATTGAAAAAAATGCACAGTTTAGTAGGTAGATCAGAGGAAACTTCAGTAGAATATGTATTCTTGGTAAAAATAATATAGATATAAAATAATTCAGTACCATTTGTTATTTGTAGTAGTTGCTATAACCCCCATGGGATCTCAAGTTCATGGGTTTTATCATAACCAAGGACATGATTTTTTTGGGGGAAGAACTTCAGTTGAGCATGTTTTCCTCCATGATAAAATTTGGTCTTGTTCTATTTAATTAGCCTATTGTAAATAGATCATGAATTGATATTTAGAGGACAACTGCAATTTATATAAATTTGAGTTTAGTTTAACTGTTGCTACAAGGGATTTTTCTTTGTTGACATAATATGTATTTTTGAAATGCCAAAATTCAGTATTTCAGAATGAAGAATTGATTTTTCTGTTATACAAAGTCTACACGGGTTAACAATTTTTTATATCAGTTTTTTTTTCTTTTTTTACTAAAGGAAGACATATCGGATATGTCCAATACATCTTCCTCTGAGGAGTGATTTTGTAAATAAACAGGATGAAAATCCTACAAATTATGTTTAAGAAGAAGAAGAGACTAAAGGAAACTAATATTTATTTATAGTGCTGAGCACTTGGTAAATATAGCTAATATAGAAGAATGCTTTTCTAAAAATTACATAAAAATGGAACCACATAAATAAAATATTTTCATTTAATCTAGAATTTCCAGTGAGCATACGATTCTGGTACCGGTATATAATGTATTCAATACATTATGTATGTTAGCACATTTTTAATTTTTACAATGTGGCTTGGCAAACAAGTATCCATACATTCTCAGCTACAAGCATTGAATAATGTTTTGGATTTTGTTAACTCTTTTCAAAAACCTCCAATGTCAATCTTATTTTAATACTGCTACCTTGAAAGCATATTAATTATCTTTTGTGTTGAATCCATGCTAGGCACTTTTGATAACAAAGAAATTTGCACTTTTCCACACATAAAATCTCTGTTAATTAGTATTTCAGAACCTTCATTGCTGAAAAAAGAAATAGAATACTGATAACATAGACATACTGAGTACATACCATATTATAGTTTATTATCTTTCTTTGATTTGTAAAATGTAAGACAGAAATTATAATAATTTACAGAAAAACATAAAAATGTTGGTATGTAAACATATGTTGCTATATTATATAGACTATTTAACTCATGCCCCAAATGGGAGTCAATGACCAATCACGTTTCAATGATTTCTGTTTTACAACCAATCAGAGTCGTGTTTCACAAATATTTATCAGTGTTATAATTACCATATTAAAGAAAGCTCCTCCTTACAGTATTGCGTTCCTTTGGCAATAAATAGTATGATCTGGTTGCAGTGATAAACAAAAGAAGCAGTAGAAGCGTACCTATCGTTTCTCATTGTTAAACATCGCCGTTTACATTAAATATATAAATATTTTAAAATAACTATAGTTAAATAATGATTTGTGAGTAAACAGCTTAATTTTATTCGTTAAATAGTCCTAACAAATGCCACTCTTGATTTCCAAATTCTCTAGATAAATTCACTCCTCACTTCGTGAGTCGTGAATTTATCGATAATTTGGAAATCACTCGTGGCATTACTTATGAAAATACATGACATGAGATAGAGAAAATTTGAGATATTAGATAGAAAATGGTGCACAAATACTTCTCTTGTATTTGCAGTTAAATTATAACTTTTTTTATTGTTAATTGTCCTGTGTTCATTGTTCTTTAGAATTAATGTATCATAGCTAGTAGGGGTGGTGATATTTAGAATTTTGAAATTAAAAATTTAGCATTTTGTTTGTACATTTAGCATTTTGTAGCATTTATACATTTTCAAATTTGTATTTTATAGCATTTTGAATTAAAACATCCAAGTTATTATATTATGAGTTAATTCTAATGATGTTTAAAATTGCTTTAATGTGAAATTAAAATCACAATTGTAAGGAGTTCATAATGAGATAAAATGCATAAATTAAATTGCACATTTATTTTAAATTCTTATAGGTTAAAGCAATACACAAGAAAAAATAGGATAAATTGAAGCGGGCTAAAACATAACACGTAAAAAATATAAACTTATACTGATGCAAAATCAGAATACCATTAATCAAAAAATATACCTCAACATTTTGTTCGGTCATTCAGGGTCTCCTTTCACTTAAAATTGAATTGTATTTACTGAAATATCTTTCAGCATCTATGGTGTCGGTAAAACCTCAAGTACATTGCAGAGCTGGATATTTGAGCTTAACCAACACCATTTGCAGGGAGTCCACATGTTTATTTTTCTTGAAGTTTTCAGGAGGAAAAAAACTAAAAAATTATCAATTTTGTATTTATATTGATTTTATTATCATTTTTCATTTTTTAATATCTTTCAAAACACATTAAAAAGTTGTTTACAGGCAATGAAAAATAAAAACACAGGAATACAAACTTTTTGAGTAACGGTATTTCACATTTGCAAATGATCATCACCCCTAAATCATAGCCTATATTATTTGAAATATCTCATGTAACATTCATTAAGATTTTATTTGCATATTGGCAATGCAATGTAAATGTACTGTAAGTTTGTGAATCAGCAAGTTTCAATCCTATATGTTTATTAGGGTGCTCAAACTCAATCAGGATTTAAATGTGTCAAAAAAGTTACAAACATTACCGGTAATTATCAAATAGAAGGACCAGAAAATATTAAAAAGATGTTCAGTATAAAAGTTGAACTCTTAACCACAAAATATAAAAATACAGGCTGCTACATTATTATATAATAAAGCATTTTATTGATTAATTCCATCTTAAACAGAATTGTGGTTTAAGTCAGAAAATGTAATTGTTGATTTTTTCCCTAAAAAACATACATTTATTTTTCATATTCCTAAAAGTGTACCAAAATTAGCAATTTCTTAAATAATCGCCTCTAATGGAGTATAAAAAGAGATTCTTTTTAAATATTACAGTTTATTTTTGTGTGATCTATTTCATGAATTCATTTAAATACTGATAAGTTTTAATACAGTTAAAAATGTGTTACAACACTGGTAATTTGATAGTTCCGTGTTGAAATTTTTACTGCTAAATAATCTAAGCAAAGAAACATGGCATCTATGTAGAACTCATAAATGTGCAACTATCTAAGGTATAGTTATTTTTCAAATGTAGACTTTACTTTACAGAATATCATAATAGATGTAACTAAATATCTTCTAGTGGAATGCAGGCTTTCACGGCCGGTAATCATGGTAATAAAAGATTCCGGGTTATGTGGCCATGGTCTATAACTGGCATTTCTTCCAGACGTTTCTCCCTCAACTGCGGAGGGCATCTTCAGTGGCGAGCGCTTCCAGCTGTTGTTTCTCTGTCGTAGACTGAAGATGCCCTCCGCAGTTGAGGGAGAAACGTCAGGAAGAAATGCCAGTTATAGACCACGGCCACATAGCCCAGAATCTTTTATTACCATAAATATCTTCTATTAACTTTTAATAATTGTTTGTCTTATTGACATTAAAAAAATGTAATGTTAATAATAATAATATATTAATAGTTATAATATGGTAATAATAATGATAATTTTTTTTAATAAAGCACCCATATAAAATATTAGAGATAAATATAATCTTATACCTTAACTCGTGTCAAACTCAGTCAGTTCAAGGCATGAGATGACATGAAGCCTCTATATTTTAGAGGTCTGTGAACAAGAGTTCCGGCCAACCACGCCTGACACACCATCAAAGGGATGAATGAACAAAATGGATAAAACGAGTGTGGAGAAATGGTGGAATGAAATTTGTGGCAGGGGAAAATGGAAGAAATGCCAAGAAAAACCTGCCCAGGCTCTGTTTCATCCACCACAAAAGCCACATAGAATGACTGAGACATGATCTCTAGACTCCAGCAGTGAGAGGCGAGCTTCTAACCACTTGTACCATGGAGCTCACCAGAGATAAATAATTTTCCAAAATTACGTATAATATCATAATAATTTATCCGACAGATCTAAGGCATCATGCTTGCAGGACATGTAATGGTTCAAATCTCCATGGGGAAATAAATTTTCTCATGGGATTTCAGCCAGTATGGAACTGGTATTCACCCATCATTATGAAGAATTTAGGCAGCTGCAATAAGTAGCAGCTGATCACATGTCATCGTATATTGGCTGAATGATTGTCTACCTCCATTCCATAGTAATTCTGCCCAATCTTTCACTGCAATCATAGCATTTTCATGCTATGTTTTGCAGCTTTACTAGGGAATTATAGGTGTGGTAGCTTCCCGTTTCTTTCCACACCGGTGAAACATGATGATGATAATGATAAGAATGATGATGATGGTCAGATGATTTTTGGGGACCGTTAGGCCCTAAGCTTCCTGACATTTGTCTTACAGGTGAGGAAAAATCCCAAAAGAACCTCACCCTGGAGCCTGTCCTGACTGGGAATTGAACCTGGGCCTGCTGCATGACAATGCAGCACGCTACCTCGAGACCACAGCAGTGGACTGTCTACCTCTATAAATGGATATGTGGATGTGAGGCTAGAAGTTGGCTGGTAGGCCAAGACCTTCTAGGCCTGTCACACCATGGAATTAGTTATAATATTATGTCTACATCTATAGTACAATAAATAGAATACTACCTTTTTAAAGATGAATGTTATGTTATTTGGTTACCTTTGGTTTCGACTAAACTGTGTCCATAAAATCAAATTTATTCTGGATTTTATCAATATTCCACTTCTGCAAAATTTATAAACTGAAAAGAAGGTTTGTCCATTTTTTATTGTTGGCTTTAAAATATTAAAAAGCAGAAAATAAAACAGAAAAATAAAGTAAAAATATGTTTTAATTCAAAAAAGTCCAGATGTGAATATTGCATAGTAAAAAAGGTATAGTATTTCATAAATAAATTGAGACCCTTTGGAAGCCAAGTAGCATAAGTGAAGAGTTGATAATTTTGGAGATAAGTGTAGATTTTAGTAGTTAAAGCAGATACTAATCTTAGTGGCCAGTGGATACAAGTAAAAATTTGTCTGGCGCTGAAAACTAGTGGCTGAAAAGAAAACTTCTAAGACAAACACATATGGAGTGTCTCAACTTTGAAAATTATTTACTCAAGCCTGATATTTTGTTATATGTACCACTTGGCTTCTAAGGGTCTCAATTCATATGAGATTTTTATAAGTATTTTGCCATCAGTAGCTTTTACAATATTTATATGGCAACTTAATTTTTTATAAATTCTAAAAGGTGTATGTTATATGATTTCATTCTTTTTGCAGACCCAAGCCCGTCAGCTACCAAAGATAAATCCAGGCCTGACCTGGCTGGATCCCCAAGTGATGGATTGCTACAGCCTGATGGGGACAAGGCATTCTATGAGAATTTACCCTTCCATGGCATGCAGTCAGCACCAAATAAGGTAAATATAGCATCCTGGCTGTTTATCTTGCATCCCTGTGCTAACTGGATAGATATGGCATTTTAATAGATTTGGATATATGTTCTGTAACTTATGTAGATATTGCAGACAAGTATATTCTTCAAATATTACAAACTAAGCAAAAGAAAGTTTAATTTTTCTACAGTGAAACCTGTGCTTCATTAACATACCATCCACAGAACGTTCTCTGAAAAATGAGAAATGAACACATTGAGTTTTCTAAAACATAAAACAAGAACACAAAAAAATATGAGAGAGATCTTCTGATCAGTTGAATTTTCATCTTTGTTTATGACACTTATGGCTAAGATACAGTAGATTGAATTGAGCATTTGTATACAAAATATTTACTGAGTGAATAAGAAATAAAACCATGATACATTGTATTTCTACAAAATTAAAGTTTAAATATTGTTAAAGTGTATTATGTAGAAAAATAGAGGTGTGTGATTATTTGTGTTTGTCATTTTTAAATACTTTTCAGTATTCAGAAGTTAGAATTTAATAAAAAGTTACTATGACACATTCATTTTTAATTACATGCAGTTTTATTTGTATTAGACCTTCTTAAAAGAGAAATAGATTAGTGCTGGCATAGGTTATTACATGACATATTGTAATATTGAAAATGCTTATATTTTTATAAATATATTATTTTTAAAATGCTTATAAGTTTGATAAAATTTAAGGTAGTTTGGAAAAATTAATATTCTCAAAATTTACATTAATTGAAAATGAGTAATAGAAAATAACTTTATCGGTTCTTAGAGATTAGTTTTTATTCTCTTTTGAGCTTTAGTATAAAGATAAATTAGTTCATATTGCAAACAATTTGAGAACTGTGAGTTTAAGAAATCACCTATTTTTTTTTATTTTTTAGAATTTAATTTTTATTATTATAGATGTTGTGTTATTGTAATCTCAGAAGTTGTAGTTAATAAAATATATTACATATCATGTGAAATGGCTCAACCGTTAATGGTTGAGACTTTTTTTGGAAGGTCGGTTTTCTAACTCCAGTGCCGACCAACCTGACTGAGCTCTTTCTTGGTTTTCCTCAATTGTCAAGCTAGACGCTACAATAGAATTCCATTACCATTTTATATTATCATATAAAAAACAGTAGTTGCAATATGATCATAGATGTTGAAGCATCTATAAATAAGAGAGATATATGTTTAATGCATTATTGATTTTAATTCTAGTACATTAAAAATATTTTTAAAAAACTTTTTTTTAGTATTGCATCAGTGTTATGATACCAATTTAAATAAAGTTTAAAAAATAAAATACTAAACAATGTCAGCACTTTGAATTTTCTCAGTAAATTTTTATTATCCACTCTAAAGCTTTTTATAGTTGGAATCTTTTTATGTTAATGTGTCTTATGCTTTGGAATAGCCTGTTTTTGACCTGTTGTATGCAAAGATGAAAGCTAAATTCCTGTAGAATGCATTCTTGATTGCTAAGTGTAACACCCTTCTGGTTTAGTTTACTTCTACACTGCTGTGAATGTTCATTAAATTCTTTTATGTTTAGCACAAATGCTGAGTCTCCTTTTATATAAAAATGTTCCTTCTTATAGGATGGGGCTCTATACACTCCACCTCTTATTTTTGAAACTGCTGTCTAACACCGTACAATAACTTTATTTTTTTATGTAAGTTCATTATGTTCTGTTTATGATTTTAATTGCAGCATGGAGTTCAAACTGACACATGATTTTAAGGGTGTACAGAAATGCATGATTATTAAATAGAAGATTTTAATATGATATTTTCATATTATAGAATTTTTATTTAAGAGCTGTGTTACATAATTATATTTTAATTTAACTAAATAAAACTTCCAACTAGAGCTGGCAACTTAGCTTAAGTTATGTAATAAAATAATCATCTTAATTAATATTTCAATAGGAAGTAACATTATGAGGTTAATTTTAATAAAATTATTCAGTCAACAGTCGCTGATGATGGTATGCAGGCTTACTGAAACATGTTCTCAAGAAATCTATAAAATATGAGGTAAGATGTGTAGCCGACTGAATAATTTTATTAATAATCTCCTTGTTTATTTTTTATTATTTCACTCACCTCATACTTCATATGAAGTATGAGGTGAGTGAAATAATAAAAAATAAACAATATTAAAAAACCTCATAGTGTTATTTCCTATCTACATAACTTAATAATCTCCTTGTTTAACTAAAAAAACCACAATAAATCCCTAAATCTCAACTGAAACATTTATTGTTTAGTTTTTGACAAAACAAGGCAATAAATAAAAAAAACATTTATTTCAATAATAAGAATATATGTTATTCCTTTTACAATTGTAAAAGTTATCACACGACATAGCATATCCCTCAATCATCAGGACATACAGACTATAGGAAAAATCACTGTGAGATTTAATTAAAAATTTAATATAAAATTCTTTTCATCTCACCTCATAGCCTGTCTTCTAATTAGACTGGTTTCAAAACCTAGGCAGTTTCATCAGTAATTTTACAATCGATGTTCTGTCATTCAGGAGCACTGCTGCTTACTCCATTTGTTGGTGGACTGATTAACTTCCAAATCAATTCAACTTCCCCAGGAATTTCAAAATTCATTAATTTTTTAATCAAAATTAAGTTTGATTGAAAATGAAGGTGAATGATCTTTGAAATTGGTATCGTGAAAAAACACAGTGAGCTGAGACATATTCTCCAACTCATTTACAAATCATTAATTTTTCTTTATTTTTTTTAATGTGGATTTTTTTTCCCAAACCATGAGTTGTTTTGGTTTTTCTATTTGTTTCTGTACAAAAATGTATTGATGCACTATTTCTTAATGATTATGAATATTGATTTGATTTTCACACAGTACATAGGGAATATGAAATATATTTACCTTCGATATATCTACTTTTTTTTATCCTATGGTCTGGTTAAACATAAATTAATATGAAAGAGATGAAACAAATATTTTTAAACTGAAGGAAGAATATGAAAAATGGGGATTAAAGATAAATTTGGAAAAAAACAAGTATATGGTTAAGGGAGATAAATCAACAGATCTGATTTTAGAAGACTGACATGGATAAATAAAAGCTTGTGACGAATATGTAGCCTTTATTTGGGGATAAAAATAAGTGCAAGTGGAAATCATGATACTGAAATTAAAGAGATGATAAATAAGGGCAAACCTGCAATATTAAAATTGAAAATTGAATGGTGTTTTATGGGATCAGAATATGAAACGGAATCTTTCACTCAGCCTCTCCTTAAATGAGAAATTAAATAATTAATGAATCAGGACGAGAATTATTATCACACATAGGTTAAAACACCATAGGATGAAATAATCGTTGGAGATATATGAAATGTATATTCAATTGAATCCGGAGATTACAAGGAATTCGACTTTTATATAATTAAGTAAGAATAAATTAAATTAAAAGAGGTTGATAGGATTCTGAATGAACTATCAGTCATTTATTGCAGAAAACACTTAACAAGCTCATCGCACTGCTATTGTCAAGTGACTGATCTTTGAAGGATGGACAATGTAGTTAAAACTTGGGAGATTGTATTGTACTAGTGCGATTATCAGATATTTCTTTGTAGACCAACAATTTTTTAGATTTTTTTTGGAGAATTTATTTAGCCTGGTGGAGTAAGGGCCATGTGGCCTTCTCGTCCACTCACCAGAACAAACATATGTTACATATGAAAGCAAACAAAATTACAATAATAGTCAATATAAACAGGACAAACCTATGGGGTTTTTTTTACATATTAATAACAAAAAAAATACAATAAGAGTCATATTAAAACAGGAGGACAAACATATGTTACATATGAAGACAAAAAAATTACAATAATAGACATTGAACAATTAATTATCTGTCATATTGAATAATAATGAAAATAATGTCTAATAATACAATAAAATTAAATACAATTAAAATTAAATTAATGATACAATGAATAAAAAAAAGGAATAACAGCTCGAATCTACTATACGTAAAAAGAAAAGAAAAAAAATACACAGAAAGTAATAAACTACAATGAATTAATCTACGTTTTTATACAAGGCATTAGGTAAATATATTAACAAATCCTAAGTCTATTTTTATTAAATAATGCAAAAACGCATTATTAATTCTTAAAAAGTAATATTAGTGAGTTGTTTCTGTTAGTAATTTTATTTTCAATTTGTTTCTGAAAGATGGTAAAGTTTGGCAGTCTCTGACATAGGGTGGAAGTGAATTCCATGTTCTAGCAAGAGAGCTCAAGGGATCAGGTATCTAAGTTATGTGTATCAGAGAGTTTAGTGAAGCGGTGTGATAAATAATAAGGTAATGATGTGTGTAATATATTATAGAGAAGGCATAGGGAATGGATGGTTCTACGATCTTGTAGACGAAGCCATGACAATTGTTCCAGGGATGGTGTAACGTGATCAAATCTACGTATACCACAAATAAAACGTATGCAAGAATTGTGAACACGTTGAAGTCTTTGGGTAAGAACAGTATTTAGGTCAGTAAAAAGAGTATCACAATAATCAAAATGGGGCATTGCAAGTGTTCCTACTAACATTTTTCTTAGAGAAAACGGTAAACAATTTCTTATACGATTTAATGAGTGTATTATTGAGAAGATAGTTTTGCAAATGTTATTTATTTGTTTATTCCAAATTAAATGTTTATCCATAAACACTCCTAGATTTTTTACTGTCTCATTATAAGGGATCTGAACCCCATTAAGTGACACATGTAATATTGCATTTGTGTTAATTGAGGATAATAGTCTCTGATGGCCCATAATGATTGCTTGTGTCTTTCTAGGATTTAATTGAAGTCCATATTTCTCTGTCCACGCCGTTAGCGAGTCAAGGTCCTCATTAATTTTGGTTACCGTGTCATTTAAAGAATATTTGTCTGAGTGAAGGTAGATCTGCATGTCGTCCGCAAATAAATGATGTTTGCAATGTTTTAGGGAGTCAGATATGTCGTTTATATAGATTGAAAAAAGCAATGGGCCGAGCACCGAGCCCTGTGGAACTCCAGCTTTACGGTAGGTCCATCTTAAACTCAGTTTCGCAGACAGCAGAGAACAAAGGATGATTTATGGTTTGGAAACTACAGCATGGACGTAAACAACCCATTACAGACAGACAAATAAACAAAGATGGGGAAAAACGGTTTAGAGACACAAGAGAGCATCGACCATAAGCAAGCTCAGAAAACATGTGGGAAATGGTCACCACAACCCAAACTAAGTTATATAATGAACTAGACAGGTTTTCCCAGATTAGGACTATATGTGAACTTATGGTAAAATTGTATTTTTAGAAAGGCATATCTAACTGAAACTTGGTGGAGTCATGTCCTATTGAAACACGGTGATCCCTTCCTAAAACACAGGGAATGGTGGTCAGCCAATCTGAAAAATGGTTATATTACGACAAGGTAATGACATAATTACAGAGAGGGGGTAAACTGCGGTTTTGTCGTAACCACCCCAAACGATGTTAATTTAGTTCTCCATAATGATGTTTTTATTATTTGCAAAAATAGAAGCAATGGTTTCAATAGCATTTGGTGAGAGGGAATTACAACGTATATAAGAGAAAAATTTGCGTCTAGATTGCAACTTGCCTCGGTAGCTCAGTTGGTAGAGCATTTGGCCCGGCAAGCCAAAGGTTCCGGGTTCGAGTCTCAGTCTAGGCAAAAAATTTTCTCTTCAAATATAGTTCTCGATAACTTGCCGATACAGAAAGTTACAAAATTTTCACTGATAAGTTAGTTCTTCGTAACACGCCGATACAAACAGTTGAAAAAAACTCATCAAGACTGCAGTTGAAAAATACTCACCGCGACCTCAGTCAAAATACACTCACCGAGACCGGAGTCGGAATATACTCACTGACATAGTTGTTATTAAATGGCTCAATGGCCACCAGCTAGGAAGTCATTTGAAATACTCGCCGAGACTACAGTTGTAAAATATTAGTATATTTAGAAAAAACTATGGCAGTAATAGTCTCTCAGACATTCCATTTCAAAGTCTAGACTTGCTCCTGAGGTCAATACCTTATCCAACATTGATTAATTATAATTATACATCGTGTAACCAGTGTCAACTTCAATAATAAATCGTATTTATTAAAATTCGTCAGCATTGTGTTGGCCAGCTCCTTGCTATCCCTGAAAAAAAAGAACCTCAGCTCTACCAATATCCAACCTGAGCAACCCAAGATCTCACACACGGAGATATCCTTTCATACTCCTGGCATCTAAACATCCTTTTATTAACCTTATACCAAAAGAAGAAGCAACCCATCAATTATCCTGCTTCAAATATAAGTTCAAAACAAACAAAAAGAAACATTTTTAATATAATAATAGGAGTATGATGACATACAGTGCAGAAACATGAGAATTAAAATCTAGAACAATAAGTAAATTAAATTCTGCATAAATGGATTTTTGGAGGTGTTCGGTTGGAATTTCTAGAAGAGATAAAATAAGAAACAGTGTAATTGAACAAAAGATGAATGTTCAAACTTCAATTGTGGATTTCATAACAAAACAAACAATTAAAATGGTACCAATATAGTCATGTAAAAAGAATGACATAAGACAGATTCCCAAGAAGAATACTAGAATGGGTGCCACTTGGGAGAAGAAGAAGAAGAAGAAGAGGATGGCCAAAAATAATGTGGATTGATGGTGTTTTGAGGAGCATGAGGGAAAAAGGATTGGATGATGGAGATTGGAATGAAGAGTTGTGGAGGAGAATGACGGTAGATTAATTGGATGCAGGAAGATGTAGTGAAACATTGCGAAACCTGCTAAAAAAATTAATATTTTAGTATTGTGCAATTAGAAATGGTAACACTGAAGAGGTGTATTATATATCATCCTAATCATCATCATCATCATGAACAACATATCTGTTTGTCTTCTAGGATCAGTTCCATTATAGCTCAGGTAGATGTTCTTGGTCTTACCATCTTTTCCATTGTTGGCCCAATTCACCCTTACCTGTAAGTTTATATTTTAGATTTATATTTGAAGACAAAAATATATGCTCAGACTGGGTTTTGAATCCAGGATCTTTGGCTTTCTATGCCAGTGCTCTATCAACTGAGCCACCTGAGCACTCCAATCTAAACGCAAATTTTTCTCTTATACATTGTTAATTCCCGAGTGCCAAATGCTATGAACAGTTGCTCAATCACGCAAATGACTGCTTCTTTTTTAAGAAGACTTTTATTGGGAATTTAAACTTTACTTTAGGAATAGGTCTTCTTTCGATGTTTTTATTGTGAGAAGTATTAAATTAACAATAAAAACTTTATATTTTAGAGGTCTGCCACTGTGGTCTTGAGGTAGTATGCTGCCTTGTCAAGCAGTGGGCCCGGGTTCAATTCCCGGTCTGGACAGACTCCTGGGTGAGGTTTTTTTCAGAATTTTTCCTCTCCTGTAAGACAAATGTCAGGAAGCTTAGGGCCCAACGGTTCCCAAAATCATCCATCCAGCCATCATCATCATCCTTATCATTATCAACTTCATCCTTCACCGGTGTGAAAACAATGGGAAGCCACCACACCTATAAATTCCCTAGTAAAGCTGCAAAGCATAGCATCAAAATGCTATGATTGCAGTGAAAGTCCTGCCCTCGGGCAGAATTACTATGGATGGATATTTTAGAGTTAATTTTGGGATAGCCATTTTACCTGATATAATTTTATATCATCTGTTATATTGTATACTGTATTTCTCCTGATATCTGTATTTCTTTGGTGGTCAAATCTTGTAAAGCCTAATAATGGTTTCCATTTAGTCCATTTCAAGAAAATGTAATGTCTCTTGGATGGTTACCAACCTATTGGATGGTTCATTCAGTGGTGGGGTTTCCACATCCATGCTTCTGAACCTGCACCATTTCTGTTAGGGTTTCCCCCCTTAATTTATGTGGTACAGTTTTTAGGCACTGCATACTCCCATTCACCTTCCACCATTTTCTATATAGTAGAACTGCATTACCAGGGATCACAAAGTGACTTGGGAATGGGATTTACCAACAGAGCTGATAATGTTATTGCAGATGGCTTTACTCAGACGTTGTGGGAAGCATTTATCATAAGTTATGTCACAAGTGAATTTATCTAGAGAATTTGGAAATAAAGAGTGGCATTTGTCAAGACTATTTAACAAATAAAATTAAGCTGTTTACTCAAAAAATCATTATTTAAATATAGTTACTGGTATTTTAAAATATTTATATATTTAATATAAATGGCAATGTTTGAAAAAATCAGAAATGTGTGGTTATGTTTCATTTCTTTGTTCACTGCAACTTGATCATATTATGTATTGCCAAATAGGATCGCAATATTGTAAGAATACACCCTCGTCAAGAAAAAATTAAACACATCAAACTGTATATTATAACCAACATTATAGGTTATTAATTAATTTTTAGGAAACAACTCCATAAAATCATTATTTAAAAACACAATTATTGAACACACAATTATCAAATGTGTAGTTAGAAGGAATCTGTTCATTATTTGCTATATTCAACATATTTGTTGGAGAGTCAGTCACTGCAAAATAATGCTCTGACCTGTTCAGAATATTAAAAAGGATGAGCTTTCTTTATTTGGGTAAACAGAATTCGATAAAGAGTGAGGTTGAAACACAAATGTCATTGGTTATAAAACAAAATTTATTGAAACGTGATTGCTCATTAACTCCCATTTGGGGCATGAGTTAAATAGTCAGCATTATGTATCCCCTGAGGCCATGTTAATCTTAATCTTCTATCCTCATGTGTTATATATTTTATTAAAAGATACTAAAGAAAAAATTGGTTAATTTTGTGTTCGTAGCCCTCATTTGCATGATCGAGCAATGGTTCATAGCATTTGACACTCAGGAAATAACAATGTATAAGAGAAAAATTTGCATTTAGATTGGAGTGCTCAGGCAGCTTACATAGTAGAGCATTGGGTTAGAGAAAGCCAAAGGCCCTGGATTCAAACCCCGATCTGAGCATATATTTTTCTCTTCAAATGTAATGCACCAATGTTCTTACAATTTTTTTTTGTAAAGTTATACTTTTGTAACAAAAGCTACAAAATATTTTTATTATATTTACCACAAGGAATTCATGTTTAAAATCTATGCCCTTACATTGCTTATAACCTGTACATATTCATATTTATACATATGTACATTTCAAATTTAACGTACAGAATTTTTTATTTTGTTTCACACAATAGTTCATGTATCATGATACTGTGTGATGGCCAACAGAATCATCAATTATATTTCCTGAAATAGATTTTATGAGAGCTTGCATTATTGCAAAGATTTTCAAGTGTAAGGCAGCCTTGCCAAAAATAGTATCAAACAGTAGTCTCTTTATATTTAAATTAATATTGGGAAGTAAACATTATGAGGTTATATCATTAATAGTGAGTGGAGAACATATTTTAATTGACTCACCTCATACATTTTCAAACTTCTTTGATACCGACGGTTTCAGACAAAATCATGTCCTTCTTCAGTCATGGCTTCCACTGATGAAATTCCTTGATTGTTGATTTCTTTAGTGACATCGCTTCTTGTGCTGCCATCTTTCGTTGGGATTATAAACTTCGTAATTAAATTTTTATCCACCGGAATATCGAAATTCATAGATCGATATTTATTCTTCTGAATGAATATAATTTCCCAAATTGTCAATTCCAACGGTTTATCCAATTGTTTCAAAAGTTTCGCTTCTTTTTCAATTTTATGATGTTCTAGTAAACTATGTGCAGCAATTGCTGATTTTTCAATTTCAGAAATTTTAATATTTCTAAAATGTTCTTTAGTGCGTGTTTCCAAATTCCTTTTTGTTTTTCCTATGTATACTTTGCTACAATCATTACAATTAATTGGATAAATTAATTACTTTGAATTTACAATTTTTATATTGTTAAGGTAATTTTCACATAAATATGCAAATACATTTAGTTTACATTTTGCATTTGCTTACATTTTTTCCTCTACAAGTAGTTATTATTAACTCATATCACATTGCAAAGAAATTTCTGAAATGTAATAATATGTAACACTATACTATATTCAATGATACAAGCTGAAGATTTGTACCTGATTATGTTGAGTTCAAAATAATGAGTTACTATTTCATTTTCATCCATACAACTGGTATTTTTCTTTTTGGATGTTTAATATGTGATTGTGGTCACAAAAAAATGTATGATAATGACAATGATAAAGAACTATGACTTGATTTAATTTATTTAGTTTACTTAAAAAATGCATTTTTATCTATAAATTAATCAATTTATAAGTTCAAATGTCGTCCTGTTATTCTTTTTTTTATTAACAAATATATATGTAATATAAGTGAATTTTATTCACAATTAAGAATGTTTTAATTAAACTTAAATAGAAATGCATGAATATATAAGTTAAATAAAAAAATATTTAAAAAACTAAAGTTTCCAGAAGTGTAATTCAGAGAATAAAAATGTAAATACTCTATGAGAAAATCTTTGTGTATTTTCATTTTCATTGCATGAGGAAAGCATACAAAGTTGTTAGCAATAGCTTGGGAGTGTATGAGTTTGTGTAGCACAGCACTTAAAAAATTCTATTCTTCATTTAAAAGATATTTGACATTTGTTACCTTTAATAAATGTAATTTTTCTTTGCTTTTCTTGCTTATTATTAGATCTTAATTGTCCATACCTTAACCTAACAAATGTTTGTTAGAATTATATTTAAAATTCCTTAAAACCAATTATGTTAATAGTATTATTTTAAATTGAATATTTATTGTGATTGCATACATTTGAACCATTAAATTTTTTTCCAGTTTTGTATAGACTATCGTGTTAACAGGTTTCACTGTTTTCTAACTGAATGTTCTGATAATGTTTTGTTATTTTTTTACAATAGCCAGAGATGAAATTATAAGTTTGAAGCAGAAACACAGATTGTTAATATATTATGATGATCTTGCAGAAGATTTCCAGGCTGTTGGCCGTGGTCTTGAGGCTTGTAGTTCCCCTACAAGCCTCAAGACCATGGCCAACAGCCCGGAAATCTTCTACAAGATCATCATAGTAACTCCGGCCGTGAAAGCCTAAGTCAATATGTTAATATATTATTTATAACTTTTAATACAAGAAAATTTTGCGCTCATAATTAGCACATTTTATACTATTAATGTAAATTTAGAATTAAGTAAAATCATTTTTTTATTTTATTTACTTATTATGATGTTTTTATTATTAATTTAACATTTCTCAATGAAAGATAAATTAAATTTGAAGAGAAAAATTTTCGCCTAGACCGGGACTCGAACCCGGGACCCTTGGCTTTCCGGGCCAAGTGCTCTACCAACTGAGCTATCGAGGCGAGTTACGATCTAGACGCAAATTTTTCTCTTATATACGTTGTAATTCCCTATCGCCCAAATGCTTTTGAAACCATTGTTTCTATCTTTGCAAATGGCGGCTTCTTAGTTAAGAAGACATTTATTGGAAATTTAACATTACTTTAAAAGCCAGTAAGGCCTCTAATGATGTTTTTATTATTAATTTAACATTTCTCAATGAAAGATAAATTAAATTTGAAGAGAAAAATTTTCGCCTAGACCGGGACTCGAACCCGGGACCCTTGGCTTTCCGGGCCAAAAAAAAAAATTTTTCTCTTCAAATTTAATTTATCTTTCATTGAGAAATGTTAAATTAATAATAAAAACATCATTAGAGGCCTTACTGGCTTTTAAAGTAATGTTAAATTTCCAATAAATGTCTTCTTAACTAAGAAGCCGCCATTTGCAAAGATAGAAACAATGGTTTCAAAAGCATTTGGCGATAGGGAATTACAACGTATATAAGAGAAAAATTTGCGTCTAGATCGTAACTCGCCTCGATAGCTCAGTTGGTAGAGCACTTGGCCCGGAAAGCCAAGGGTCCCGGGTTCGAGTCCCGGTCTAGGCGAAAAAAAAAAAAAAAAAAAAAATTTTCTCTTCAAATTTAATTTATCTTTCATTGAGAAATGTTAAATTAATAATAAAAACATCATTAGAGGCCTTACTGGCTTTTAAAGTAATGTTAAATTTCCAATAAATGTCTTCTTAACTAAGAAGCCGCCATTTGCAAAGATAGAAACAATGGTTTCAAAAGCATTTGGCGATAGGGAATTACAACGTATATAAGAGAAAAATTTGCGTCTAGATCGTAACTCGCCTCGATAGCTCAGTTGGTAGAGCACTTGGCCCGGAAAGCCAAGGGTCCCGGGTTCGAGTCCCGGTCTAGGCGAAAATTTTTCTCTTCAAATTTATTTACTTATATTCATCAGCATTTACTTTGCTTTTGGTGATTAGATTTCAAGGTAAAGATTTTTATATTTATTGAAAATACTCTAATTACACATACTAAACCCCTCAAAGGAAGTCATTATTTTTGTTATATATTGGTACCATTACTGGACATCAAGTATGATACTGGTATCAATAATTAATTTATTTCCCATGTTTATATTTGCAAGTAGGATTATGAAAGAAAAACTTTTTAAAAATCAATAAAGAACTCTAATAGGTAAATAAATTAAATGAGTCTGTAGCATCTTCCTCGTAGAAGTTGAGTTCTTTTAGGATATATTTCAAAACGCCTCTATTTATCGTCAGTTTGTTGATTTTTAAGTTGTCAGCCTTTGATGTCAACTCCTACTCAATCTTTTGGTTATCCAAAGAACTAGCATATCAAATCCCTCTCCCCAGGAATTTCAAATGTCATGATTCTATCCATGTTCTTCTGGAGGTATTTCTTCTCCCAGATGATGAATTATTTAATATTTTCTAACTATTTTAATAAATTGGTGTTCACATCAATATTGTTTTCTGACCAAACATGAGCAGCTACTGGAGATTTTTCTACTTTTTTTTTCTCCAGAAGTTTATTAGTTAGAGTACTGGTAACTTTTATGCAAATTTTAATTCTTAAAATTCTTCTTCTTCTTCTTCTTCTTCTTCTTCCTTTCATGTGATAGACCTAATGGTCTGTTATGGTCTCAATCCAACGTTTAAAAATTTAATGTTATAATTTCATATGAATCAGAATGTTCCAAAATTCAGGGGTATGGAAGAAAAACAGTTTGAAATATGAACTTCTTAGTTTTAAAGTAGCATTCAGATAGCTTGGTGTTAATAATACTTGTACCAAAAATTAACTTTTTTAAGCCTTTAGGATATTCTATATTTTACTCTGTCCACTGCTGTGGTCTGGAGATAGCATGTTTTGTCTCATAGCAGGCCGAATTTGAGTCTTAGTCAGGATGAGGTTTTTTCGGAATTTTTCCTAACCTTTAAGATAAACGTCAGGAAACTTTAAGGCCCAAACAGTCACTGAACATCATATGGCCATCATAATCATCATCATTCATATATGCCTTAGATTAAGTTCAGGATTAAGGACTCTCCTGGTGCATCACTATCATCATAATCATCACCCATAATATCATCAGGACAGCATAATCCTGCCTTCCAGGCACTGCAACCTTATGCCAGTGCCAAGAGAGAACACCAGAAATGTCAAAATGACAACCTGGGACTTTGAATATGAATATACAGTGTTATCTACTTGTTAATTAAATATTCCTTGGATTAAACATTATTGCCATCATTTTAGTCTCAAAATTCACTCTCTGTAGTCCCTGAGTATCTAAATTATAAGACACTTATTAATACTTTATATAAAATTCCTAATATTGACATCCACAGAAATAATATCTAGGACTTTTTTCATACTTGCTAATTAAAAAAGAACCTGAAATTTGCTACAGAGATTCCATGACCCCTAAGTTTGATAAGAACAATCCAGAATTCAGATATATGCTAGTAAAAACATAAATATTATCATCAAATAATTTTTTAGACATAATGTGCCATTGACTTGTTTGAATGATATCAAGCCTTTGACACCAACCCTTGATTAGGGAATACTCTTTATCCTTGTTTCACTGCATTAAACAGAGAGCTATCTTATTCACTGAAAAGGAACAAACTTCCCAAAATCCTGATATCTCTTTTGTTCTTCACCAAAGACAATTTTCAGTCACACTTGCTTTTTCCTTTATGATTAACAAATCTTAAGTCAGACTCTGGACACAGTTGGAGTAATTTGTCTATGTTAACTTCAGTCATATAGACAACTCTCTATTGTTTTTTTTCAAGGACTTGTTTAATGGACATCAAAGTAAAGGTGAAAACTGATGCTTTGCAAGGTCAACTGATAGAGAAATTTGATAAATATTTTATATAAAATATGGTCTTCAAGAAAATATTACGAATGAACTCTACATATTTAGTATTCTTATCAACAGTCTGTGTCTCAATCTAGGCAGATTCTTTAAATTCTTCTTCTTCTTCTTCTTCTTCTTCTTCTTCTTCTTCTTCTTCTTCTTCTTCTTCTTCTTATTCTTATTCATCATCCAAGGATTAAGCCTATTGCCTCATTCCAATTTCATGAAAGCTAGAATTGTTAAAATTGTTCAGACCATCTTCTGTGTGGGTGTCCAACATTTCTCCTTCCATATGGTTTATAATTCAGCAATAATTTTGGAAATCTTCTTCTAGCATTCTATCAACATGTTCTTTCCAGGCGTTCCTATATTAACTATTCTATCTGTAAGTTTGAAAATATTTAATTCCTTTCTTATATCTTCATTTCTTTTCATATCCAGCAGAGTATATCTTTAAATTATGGTTGAAAAATTAATAATGAAACAAATTATCTTGTTTCACTTCCATTTAGAACATCACAATTATTATTTTCATAGTGTGAGGGAATTGTAAAATTATGGTAGTTAAAGAAACTGAATTGTTTCTTTACCCATCATTCTATATTGACTCTCTTGCCTGGACCAATTTCAAAGGTATTTCCTTTATCATCAGCCAAAAACCAAGTTGAAATTTCTGCTGGAAGTTCTACATATCTCTTCTCTCTGGTGTTGGGCAAATGAACTTTATGATCAAATTATTTTTTCTGGGAATTTCAAAAATCATTAACTTGTCTAGACAAATTAATGAATTTTGAAAGAAGCTAATGAATTTTGAAACCCCCAGAAAAAAGAATTTGATCATGAAATTCATCTGCCCAACACCAGAGAGAGGAATATGCAGAGCTTCCAATGGAAATCTGAACAGTTGATTCTTGGCTGAAGGTGAAGGAGATACCTTTGAAACCGGTCCAGGTGAGAGTAATATGAGGCAAGGTGTAAAGAACTGATTAAATTTCTTTGATAAATATTTCCTAGTGTGACTTCCTATCAATTTTGTGTATAAAATATTGTACTGTCTGGCAAAGTCAGGCTTACATACTTGTCATACCATATTTGCATGATTTTTTTTCATTATCTGAGTAATTTTTATTCACCAGTTTAAATATTCAAAAAATAATAGCATAAGATATTTCATAATGTTGAGTGATTCTGGGCTTTGTGGCCTTGGTCCATTACTGGTGTTCCTACCAGATGTTTCTCCCTCAGCTGCGGAAGGCATCACAGTCGAGCCTCTGACCAGGAAACAACACCTAGAAGTACTCGCCACTGAAGATGCCCTCCACAGCTGAGGGAGGAACATTTTTTAGGAACACCGGCAATGGATCATGGCCACAAAGCCCGGAATCACTCAATATTATATTTGAAGAGAAAAATTATACGCTCAGACCGGGACTTGAACCCGGGACCCTTGGTTCTCTAGACCAAGTGCTCTACCAACTGAGCTACCTGAGCAAGTACCGATCTAAACGCAAATCTTTCTCTATATACATTGTAATTCCCATCCACCAAATGCTGTGAAGTCATGCTTCTATCTTGCAAATGGCGGCTCCTTTATTAAGAAGACATATTTGGGAATTTTACATTACAGCCAGTACGGCTTTTTCCAGGTTTTTATTATTGATTTCGTACATCTCGATGATGGATAAATCATATTTGAAGAGAAAAATTATACTGTATAATTTTTCTCTTCAAATATGATTTATCCATCATTGAGATGTACGAAATCAATAATAAAAACCTGGAAAAAGCCGTACTGGCTGTAATGTATAATTCCCAAATATGTCTTCTTAAGTATAATTTTTCTCTTCAAATATGATTTATCCATCATTGAGATGTACGAAATCAATAATAAAAACCTGGAAAAAGCCGTACTGGCTGTAATGTATAATTCCCAAATATGTCTTCTTAATAAAGGAGCTGCCATTTGCAAGATAGAAGCATGGCTTCACAGCATTTGGTGGATGGGAATTACAATGTATATAGAGAAAGATTTGCGTTTAGATCGGTACTTGCTCAGGTAGCTCAGTTGGTAGAGCACTTGGTCTAGAGAACCAAGGGTCCCGGGTTCAAGTCCCGGTCTGAGCGTATAATTTTTCTCTTCAAATATGATTTATCCATCATTGAGATGTACGAAATCAATAATAAAAACTCAATATTATGATTACCCGGCCGTGAAAGCCTGCATTCAACTATAAAATATTTCATCTCTGGCTATATTTTTTATTAATTTTAAGTTAGTATTTTTATTTATTTTGTATATGTTTAATGCATGTGGTTGTGTTGAATGTGTGTGCCTGCATGGGCCTTGTCTGCTTGCAGCCTGCACCAAGCAGTTATAACACAAACACTACTAGTAGACCATCGAGTCAACTCAGTCAGTACGGATCATCCGGCTATGGATCTACACGAAGTCACGTTGGTCCGCACCTGAACAGTCGATCTCAAAGTGTGGTTCTCTTGCCTAAAAATAGATTTAGCACATTACAAGCACGCACTAAGCACTGCTCCAATACAGAGCAACAATATCCACAGTTTTATTCAATGAGACTACGTAAAAAAGATCCAAGTGAAAGGTTATCTTCAGAAGTGAATGGAAATTGTTCTAAGTCAGAATCATTCCAGCTTCATACCTTGCCAATCAAAGAGAATTCACCAGAATCAATTGCTCAAGAAAGTGTGCTTGGAAATAAAAGTGAAGTTAATAATAATAGTAATGAAAATCAGAGGACAGATAGGGTAATACCACCAGTTCCAGCTCCTAGAAAACTGCTTACAAATAAATCACCTAAACATACATATCAGAATGTGCCTATACCCATAACACCAAACACACAGGAGCCTAGTCCTGAACAGGTTAGTTATACTCTTCTGCTCTAGGACTCACTGTCCTTTATTGCTGCTGTCTATGCTTGCTCTTGTCTGCTTTTTCATTTTCTTTATATATGATATTTTTGTGAGAAAAATTAATAAATATTGTGTACATGATTTCAATACTGTTCATGGTGTTACAGTTCTGAAGATAAGTGGACCTATTTATTACTCTCATGGTTTGGGTAGCACATTACAATGCACTTACCAATAAGTTTCAATTCTTATCAAATTTTACAAATTTAAGTTCTGAAAATACTCTCCATAACATTCTGAATTTATTTATTTCTGATTAAAAATAATTGTTATAAGAAAAATAATAAGCTTTCTTTCTTCTCCTAAAAAATACAAATCCTTGTAAAGAGGCCTTCCACAATAATAAAAATTTATAAATAATAAATTACACGAATAATAACACCGTGTTAGTAAAATTAAGAAAAATGAACTAAAATAGAATAATAAATGATAAGCTATTTTTTGTATCAACAGTAAAATAAAGATTTTTTGTACTGAGGGCTATGTGGTTACTACCAAGAGCCTCCTGGCCCAAGGATATAAATGGCCCGAGGTTTATACATGAAATTTTGCATGAGGTTTATACAGTACTTTGTAGGATACTAGTCCTGAATAAATTAAAACATTTTATAATAGTTTTTAAGTTAGAAATTTACTTTTTTGTGTGCGTTTTGTTTTTATGTCTAGGGACAGTTAATACTGAAAAAAAAAACATTCTTGAGGGAAGCCATGGATGATCCTATATTTCTTTTGTCATTAAGTTAACAATCTATGAATTTAATAAATGATATACTGTCATTTTGGAAATAATGTTGGGATCTGTTTAAACCAAAATTCTTTCAGGAGTTATTATTAAAGCCAAACAAGCTGAAGATAAATTGTCTCCAGGCTCCTTTGATTCATTGTAATTTCTATTTTAATTTGAAATAATATCTAAAATTAATTACATGTTTACCATTTGTATCACAGTGGTGTTTTGAAAATTACATTTGTGTAATAGGTTAAATATAAGAGTAGTGTTAAGAAACCATCTATGTTATATTTATTAAAAAAAAACAAAGGTGAATGTGCATTGTCAGTTGTTGAAATTGTTAATAGATAAAGTATTAACCCTCTTTTACACTTTTCAAGGGACCATAGGGAAAGTGGTGTAAATTAAGGAAAAGTGTAAAATATGGGAAACGAGGAGGAGCTAAAACATGTTGACTCCCATATTCTGCAACTGATTTAGAACATGAAAAAAAAAAGCACTGACTGGGAAATATACAATATTGGCTAAATAATGTAATTTTTTAAAATTCAAAATAAAATTCTTTGCACCTCATATCCTGTCTTTTATTTATTTAGAAGACAGGATATGAGGTGAGGTGTAAAGAATTTTATTTTAAATTAAACCTCATAGTGATATTTGCTATAATAGTTCAATGTAATGCATGTTTTGTACTGCTATAAACATAAAATTACTTTCTTTCTTTTACTTTCTCCATTTCAAAAACAGATAACAAGGAAAGGTGCAGCAAGCAGCACTATGAATCTTAATTGAGAGATTAAAAAAAATTGTTTTGCCATAGTAGTATGCAGGTTAAATTTCAGAATTCTTTGTCAGTTATTAGCCATCGATTGTACAGAAGTTGGCTCAATGAACTTGCTCTGCTTTATATCGATTGTATAGAAGCAATATAATAATTAAATAAATCTAATATCTTTGATCTTTAATATTGAAGGTTGACATATTGTGACGTAAATAGTGGGAAAATGAAATTGCAGACTTATAAAATCAAGGATTTTAATACATTGGGAATATAGGGAAACTGAAGGGACCTTTAAAGAATATTGTAAAAGATGGGAAAACGGGAACATAAAAACGAGGTAATACTGTATAAGTAAACAAACAACCATATTTTTTTTGCCCTAAGTAGAATTGAATTTTTTTATGACCTGCAAAGGTTTAATGAGTTGTATTACAATCTCGTATCTAAGGAGAAATTGAACAATTATATACTAATGCATCACAAAATAGTATAACATTATTTTCTTATGCAATTAAAGTTCATCAGTTTTAATAATTGATTTCGTACATCTCATTGATGGATAAATCATATTTGAAGAGAAAAATTATACGCTCAGACCGGGACTTGAACCCGGGACCCTTGGTTCTCTAGACCAAGTGCTCTACCAACTGAGCTACCTGAGACAAGTACCGATCTAAACGCAAATCTTTCTCTTATACATTGTAATTCCCTTCCAACAAATGCTCTGAAGCCATGCTTCTATCTTGCAAATGTCGGCTCCTTAATAAAGGAGCCGACATTTGCAAGATAGAAGCATGGCTTCAGAGCATTTGTTGGAAGGGAATTACAATGTATAAGAGAAAGATTTGCGTTTAGATCGGTACTTGTCTCAGGTAGCTCAGTTGGTAGAGCACTTGGTCTAGAGAACCAAGGGTCCCGGGTTCAAGTCCCGGTCTGAGCGTATAATTTTTCTCTTCAAATATGATTTCATCAGTTTTGTTTTAATCCCCCAGGAATTAATAATGCCTAAAACTCTCTGTTAATTAAAGTGCTATGATAATTGAATTTTATAAACCAAAAATTACGTAAACACTGTTATTGTTATATACAAGCCACATTCTGTTATTTGTATTGAATGTATAAATTAATTAAAAGAAAAAAATGAAATATAGGTCCCATGTGCTTAAGATGATAAGAAAATATACGTATCAAGAAATTAAAACAGAGCTTTATTAATTTTTGAGGTCAGTTTAGTCTAAGCACAATTTGTGCTCAAAGATAAAGCTCCACGACTTTTTCTCCAAGCACAACAGGCCTAGAATGTCCTTGGCCTACCATCCGGCTGCTGGCCTCACATCCACATGTGTTAATCACAAAGGTAGACAATCATTGAGCCAGTGTAGGGGTGACATGTGGTCATCATGTCGCGTCCCCAGCCGTTATAGCTGGTCTTCTTAACATGGAGTCGCTACTTATTGTAGCTGCCCAAATGCCTCACGATGCTGGGTGGGCACTGGTCCCATACTGGCCGAAATTCCATGAGAAAATTTCTTCCCCTCATGGGGGCTTGAACCAGCGCAAGTCCTGTAGCTCTGCGCCAAGGCTTCTTGCCTTAACCACTTGATTATGGCGCAGGACAAAAGCTCCACTATTGCAGACAGTAATTCAAAATATTATAACCTAATGTACATATGAATGGATGAAAACCATAACGGTATAAGCTACATTTAGATTCATAAATTAATTATGGGAAATAACATTAATGAGGTTTTCAATTAATAAAAAAATTAATTAAATGAGTTGTATCTCACCTCATACTTCGTGTTCTTCAAGCATGAAAATTGTCATTTTCAAAAATAATCCCTCCCACTTCAGCCATCATCATGTGATTTCTCTCGGAAACTGCAGTTTCTGTGCTTAAAGAACTTGAAGTATGAGGTGAGATATGACTCATTTGATTAATTTTTTTACATTATTTAGAAGCTAAAAATATTGTCCACTTTTTATTACACTTATGCAAATATTTTTCCCCTAGGCCTAATTCATATAATTTGATATACATGCAGACTAATATCTTGAAAGTAGGCCTACTGCTTCTACAATAAAACTATTTTTACCCCAAAAATTTTTAGAGTATCTGTTTGTCATCTACAAAATATAGAAAGAAATAATTAGATTGGAGGATGGCTTCATTTATATGAAATAAAATATTGAAATTGGATTTTCACTATAAATTCTAAACAATAATATTTTTTTTTAAATAAATTTATCAGCATTGCCTCTCGATTCTTGAACATCATCTTCAAAATGTTAGAAATTCATGTACATGATAATTTTCTCACAAATACTAAACTTACTTCAAACAAGAGCAAGTTTTGATATGAACCTTTCTCTAATAAGTAAAAATAATTTTTCTAACATTGTTTTTTTTTAACTTTTTATTTACTAAGCTGGACTCAGGCATATATGTTGCAACCGTGCTTGTTTATGTGCCACGTGAGTTGCATTATATTTACAATTAAATATTTTTATTTTTATATATAGTTTGCACAGTGAATGTCTAGATAAGTAGAAAACAAGTATTTAGTACTAGAAATGAGATATGTTTTTTTTTAAATTTATAATGTATAGATACTATTATAATTTAAATTTACAACCAAGACTCCTACATATTTCCATATTCCTTAAAATATTGATTTGCCTGCACTAAAAAGACTCCTACATATTTCCATATCCTTGAAATATTGATTTGCCTGCACTTTTTAGATGTATTCAGTCAATGCAATTGATATGTCATCCATGTTGTTACATTTCATTTCATCTGCTCCTGTGATGATGCAACAGCATCCTTGTATATCAGAGACCTTCAATAATAGGAGATTCATGCTATATCATCCATCAACCTGGCATTATGCCAGACATAAGTATAGAGGGTTATTAGAAAAACTAAAATGATACAGTATATCACTTTGTAGACAAACTTATATAATGCAGTGTTACCTCTAATATGAATTCAAGAAAATAAATCTTTCAACTTCATTACCAAATTACTAAAATAAGGACTAATTTAATATCTTAGTATTAGAAGATTCCGAGCTATGAGGCCATGGTCCATAACTGATGTATCTTTCAGACGTTTCTCCCTCAACTGTGGAAGGCATATTCAATGGTGAGTTCTTCTAGGTGTTTTTCCCTAGTTGCAAACTTGGCAATGTATGAGTGGTAAACTGCTGGAACCTGGTATTTATATTTGTATTTGTACTTAGGGAACCAACACAAGTATAAATACTGGGTTCCAGCAGTTTACCACTCATACACAGCCGAGCTTCTGGCCAGGGAACAAAATCTAGAAGAACTCACCACTGAAGATGCCCTCCACAGTCGAGGGTGAAGCATCTGGGAGAAACACCAGCAACCGTATAGCCCGGAATCTTCTAATACCATGACTACTGGTCATGAAAGTCTGCAGTCTATAATTTAATGTCTAATAATTAATTATATATTCAGGAAAAATTAATCATGCTACTTCAGTTATGCAGTCTTTATTAAAATGAATCTTGATAGCTTCTGCCAAGGTTGGTGATTTTTTCTACTTGAGGAAAATTTCAGAATAAGTTTATTTTGTAGGGAAGAATTTAAAAATCTTTGGCTCTGAATCATAAAAATCCCTCATGTGTAAAGCATATCCCTCTATGATAGAAACAGGTACTGGTAATATAAAAATTTTCATGAAAAGTAATAGATATATTAACTATGCTTTATGTATTGTATGTTGCAAACATAAATTACAATTCTGAAGCTCCAGAAGAAATAAATAAACTTATAAATAAATAATAATAAATCTATAAATAAATTTAGTTCAAAACAATTTTGGTTTTTAGGATAAAATTAGCTGTTGAATGAAATTGATAATTAGCAATTTATCATTCTGAATATATATAAAATTAAAATAAATCATTATTCTCTGATGTTCATATAGACTTGAAATTAAAAAAAATATAATTAAATGATTAAACTCTGACATTTGTATAAATTTGAATATGGTGTAAAAATAAATTTAAAAAAACTTGAATTGTTAGCATACAATATTTTTAATTGTGTAGTATTAATATCACTATTTATTTTTTGAAATTACAGTTTTTAAATAGATATGAGTTCATCATCATTCTAATAATCATCGTCGTCATATTTTATGACTTAAGTTCACTGATCTCTGCTATAGTTTCATGCCATTGTTTAAGTTGTTTTTCTAAAGTTCTCCTGCATCTAGGATGGTGATTAATCCACCCCTAGCAGGAACAATATTCCACAGTCTCTTTGTTCCTAATCAGTTTTCAGATGAACAGTAAATATTTTAATTTTTGGGTTAAATGATGATTTACTGATTTATTACGGACAAGACTATCTTACTCCTATTACTACATAAGTGTCTTTGTTTTAACATTGTATTGGAATTTCATGGAATTATTTTTACCTTCTAGCATTAGTAATTACTTTGTTAATGACAATTATACAGTAGTTAGAATGAAAATTGATATAGTAGTTAAAATGAAAATTTAAGGAAAAATCTTTAAAAGAATACCTTGGAAATGCAGAAGTATTAAGGTACAGAAAATTTTAAACTCACATGTAATAAGATATGAACATTTTAAAGTTGTTATGCCTTCTAAATTAGATTAAGTATTATTTAATTGGCAATACAAAGTGGTATATATTACACATTATTCTTTTTCTTTTCATAGCAAAATATTTTGTCAAATTGTATCCTAATAGTTAATAATTTTAATTGAAATTATTATTTACAACTTTATACTTTCTTTTAATTAATACTCACTCATATATTGTTTAAATTTTTCTTCTCTCTCTTACTAAAATACTTTACATTCAATTGAATATTAGTATAGGGTTACAAAAAATGTATAAAGTACTGTGAATATATTTCATCTCTCTCATTAGTTAACAAAATAGGCCTATCCATAATTGAAAATTGAAATAATTTTTTATACATTATTTATAGCATTATTATTTTCCAAATTAAAAAGATTCAACATTTAATATTAAATGCTACCAGTACAAACTTATAGATTTTTATCAAAATTTTACATAAAATTATGTAGAAATATGTGTCCGACATTTGATTTCTATTAAATTAATACTGGTCGTGAAGTGTTGTATAATATGAATTATGTATATGTATCTCCTACAAATTGAAATATGTGTTATTGCAATATCAGTACGTTAATTTATTTACTCTGAATAAAGAATTTACATTTATCAAAATTAATAGGAAGTAGTACTAAGAGGTTATTTTTTAAGAGCTTGAATTGGAAATATACATCTCATCTCTTTTTTTTTTCACCTGTTTTGCAAAGCAACATCACCATTCTCAATACTTATTCAAGAATATATGACATCCAATGTTCAACACAACAGTTGTATTCTAGTTGAGAATGGCGATGATGCTTCACGGAAACACATTCAGTTGAGAAAACAAAATAGGAAGTGAGGTGTATATTTCTACTTATTTTAGGAATTCTCACTATGAGGTATATTCATTAAGGTAGAATATGTTTATCACTCACCTCATATTGTTCTTCTTATTTGATTATAGACTAGTTTCGGAACATAGTTTCTGTTCCATCCTCAGTAACATCACGACCGTTGTTCTGTCAGAACAACGGTCGTGATGTTACTGAGGATGGAACAGAAACTATGTTCCGAAACTAGTCTATAATCAAATAAGAAGAACAATATGAGGTGAGTGATAAACATATTCTACCTTAATGTATATTTCTAATTCATGTTCTTTTTAAGAAATTATATATTACATATATTGGCCTCATTAGCCCAGGAGTTAAGCCCCATTCCTCTGATCCTGAGAGTCAGTTTTATGTGTTGATGCTCCAGACCACTGGCTTCATTTTCATCCAAGCACAAATTCTCCTTTCACCTCACTACTCTCCTGATCCCACATCCAATGCAATGAACCATCATTCACAAATACGTACACATTGAATGGCTTCTACATTAAGAAGACATGATGGGATTCCACATACCTATAGCATTATTTATTAAATTAATGCTAAGAAGCTAAAGTTTTTACTATGATTGAAAAATAAATTAATGTATGCAACTAAACTATTGTAATCAATGGTAAAGAGAAAAGTTTATTTAATAATTGAGTTACATTTAACACGTCACCTCACAATTGTAGATTTCTCAAAGACTAGTTTCAATATTTCTGTGTACCATCTTCACCTCTATCTAACTGTTGAATTGGTGGTTGGCGATCCTGTAGGTTGCTTCCAGTTCTCTCTCATGGCTGACTGATGAACTTCCAAATTAAATTTTTTTCCACGGGAATTTCAAAATTCATGATTTCCCTTTTATTTTTCCATGGGAATTTTCTCCCAAATCATGAGATTCTTAGTCTTACCTAACTGTTTCAATAATTTGGCCTTTGCTTTAACTCTGTATTCTTCTGACCATGCATGTGCAGCTATTGCAGATTTATTTATTTCCCCATTTTTAATATTTCTAAGGTATTCTTTCAGTCTTATATTAAAGTTCCTTTTTTGTTTTTTCTTATGTATATTTTTTTCACAATCTTTGCAATCAATTTGATAAATCCCTGATTTGTTGCCTTCATTAATCTTTTAATTTTTGTTGGTTTTAATTAATCTATTCAGGCTATAATAATTTTTTGGCGTTAAATATGCTGAAAAATTTATGAAACTTATTGTATGCCAGAGGATGGTATGTAAATTTCCTGAATTTTTTACTAATTTCTTTATCAATCTGAAGAGTATTTTAATTTATCAATTTTTGTATTTTGATCTATTTATTTTTTATGAATAATCTTTTCTTTAAAACCATTCTCGTTTGCTATCTTTAGTATGTTTTTTTTTTCTCTGTATTAAATTTTTCTTTGCTAATGGGGACATCTACAAGTCTATATGTTAAACTGCCTGTATGTGTGTAATATGGTTGAAACCTGTTGATTTAATATAATTATCAGTGTGTGTTTCTTTCCTGTAGATTCCAAATATTCTATTTTTCTTCATTTCTGATCAATTTTAGATCCAAAAATGGTATTTGCTGGGTTATTTTCAACTTTCATAGTAAATTTAATTGTTTTATTCTGGATATTCAAAAGTTTTATAGTATCTTCCAAATATTTGTGATTGACTGTTGAAATAATATCTTCCATGTATCTACACCAAAATTTAAACATGAAAGGGTGTGCTTTCATTATCTGATATTCAAAATTACCCATGAATATATTTGCCAAAAAATGGGGATAATGGATTTCCAATTGCAAGTCATGATCTTTGTCTGTACAAAGAGGTACGGAGGTAACTCTGTAATTGAAAAACATTTGATCAATACATAATTTTGTTAATTTTATGTATTCTTCTCTGCTCTCACTATCTATTTTGTTTTATAATAGCCATATGTCCAAAATTTCTATTGTTTTATCTGTTGAAATGTTTGTAAACAATTAGGTAACAAAATGAGACCAAATTTTTCTGTTAATGGTAAGAATCTTCCACAGATAGGTTTTCAAACTTGTCTGTTTCTTTTGAATTTATTACTTAGCCATTTTGATATCTGGTAAATAGGTGAACTGATATTGTTAATAATTGGCCTCATTTTCTTTCCCTCTTTATGGATTTTAGGAAGACCATTGTTGCGGTTTCTAGGATTTGCTATTTTTAACTTGAATTTTTTTTCTGATATAATTTTTTAAATAGATTTAAAGCTAGTTTCTACATTTCTGTGTTTAATGGCATAAACCAAAGAACCATATTGGCATCTGTTTTATAAAATTCAAAATATTAAAAGTAAAACAAAAAGCCAAATTTCAAAATTTGGTCCATCGTCCTCCTAACTTGATCATCCTTTGCAATCGAGTGGGCATGAAATCGACTAGTATTTTCAAATAATGACTGTTCTCAGCCACAACATCCCAGTCATATAATTTAATAATCCTAAGTGTGGCTTTCTTCAAAAGAGAACTAAAGTTGTTGTGGGTTCCATGTTGTAGATTTTAGCTGACGATAGAGGGGATGCCTTCTGAAACTGCTACAGTGAAAATAGCAGATGTTTTGTGATATGGACTGCTTCGAGGTTAGAATTGAACCCTGGGGGTTGTTATATACCACTCTGAGAATGACTGTTATAAATTTATAATTTACCTCATAGTGTTACCTACAATTATTACTTTTATTAAATTGAATTTAGTATTTACTTATTACATTCCTTGTCATCCATTCTCTCTAGCCTCATGCATGGTCAATATGTTGATATAAATTCATGAATATTGAAGAAACAGTAATCAATGCTACAAATACTCAGTATTTCCAAAGGCTTATAAAAATCAGCCTCTCAATATATTCACTAAAGCTTCAACCTGACAATATGGTTTAACTAAGTAATTTTTTTTATTTTCATGAGAATAGCATAAGCATTAATGGCTTAATTAAATTAACCAGATTTTTCAGCACAACATATATTTTAGTAAAACTCAGGACCAGATTTTAAAGGAAACTCCTTTCATTGTCAACTGTCAACTGTTGATTTGATGGTTGGTAAGTCTTGTAGGCCCATTATTCTGCTCTCTGTTGATTGACCAATGACCTTCAAAATCAAATCCTTCTCCCCAAGAATTTCATAATTTATCTACCGCTGTGGTCTCAAGGTAACATGCTGCCTTGTCATGCAACGGGCCCAGGTTCGATCCCCGGTTGGAACAAGTAACCTGGGTGAGGTTTTTTCGAGGTTTTTCCTCACCTTTAAGATAAATGTCAGGAAACTTTAAGGCTCAAACAGTCCCCAAACACCATCTGGCCATCATTATCATCAATATCATATTAACATAACTAGCTTAAGTTTAGTTTAAGGCCTCTCCTGGCCGTCATCAACTCTCATATCATTGGGGCAGCATAACCCCACCTTCCAGGTGCCCCAATCCCAGAAGTGGGTTACAAGTATGCCTTGCCAGAAGAGAACACCAGAAATGTCGAAATGACAACCTGGGGCATTTGGAAGAAGAAAAAAAATTGTCCTTGTGTTTCTGTATGTATATCTTCTCCTAGACTATGAGTTCTATGGATTTATCTAACTGTTAATTTTTTTTTTGACACAAGCAGCAAATGAAAGCCTGGATATCAAAACTAAATGGAATCGAAAAAAAGGACTACAGATATGGGATGAAAACATCAAAAAAAGTAATTGATGATAAACGTGAAGTATACAAAAAGTTCTTGTCTACAAAAAGAGATGAAGATAAAGTAGAGTATCATACGAAGAGAGCCATAGCTAAATATAAAGTTCGCAAAAAACATAGACAAAGCTGGGAACAGTTTGTATAATTTTTGGAAAATGATATCACTAGGCCTCAACCAAAAATATATAAGTTTTAAAAAATTTAAATAATGATTCAAAAGAAAATGCACATTTAAATTGTATATCTAAAGAATCTTGGCTTTCATCATGTATGGACACAAAAATATGATTTATTACAAATACCGACCTCTAATAACACTGCTTTGGAACAAATTTCTATAGATGAATTAACTGATGTTGTTAAATCATTAAAAAGTAACAAAACTCCCAGAGAAGACCACATTAATCAAGAATTATTTAAATTTTCAACTAAAAAATTTTTAGACAGATTTCTTTTTCTCCTTAATATGATATGGGAAGGACAAGAACCACCACAAAGCTGGAACAAATCCATTGTAATACCAATCTTCAAAAAAGGAAGTCGCCAAATCAAAGATAACTATCGTGGAATTAGCGTGTTGAACTCTGGATATAAAATTTATGCTAATATAGTTAATAATAAATTGAAAAAAATTTATGAAAATATAATTGGAGAAGAGCAGAATGGATTCAGAAAGGGTAGATCTTGTACAGATGGATTCTTCACTCTAAAATTACTATTAGAAAAGCACAAGGAATTCAATATAGAAACTCATATTGCCTTTGTTGACTTCATAAATGCTTTTGACAAAGTAGACAGAAATATATTATTACAAATTTTAGCTGATGATAACGTTCCACAACAATATATTACTAATATCTTCAACATCTATAAAGATAATGAAATCTCTATTAAACAAGATGGCAAACTATCTTCTTGGAAAAAAATAAACACTGGAGTAAGAGAGGGATGTGGACTTTCACTGGTGCTTTTCATTATATATATATGAATAGAATAATAAACGAATGGAGGAAAACACAATAGGGATATATACCCATCAATAGGAACCTCGAACTCAAAGCTATTCTTTTTGCAGATGATTTAGCTCTTCTGGCACTTTCCGAAAATTATTTGCAACAATGAATTTATAATTTACAAAAAAATAGGTGCCAAATTTAATATGGAAATATCAATTAACAAAACTAAAATTATGGCATTTCATGGGAAGGACCCCATGCAGAGTAAAATCTGTCTCCAGAAAAAATGTTTAGAGAGATCTAATCAATTTATATATCTTGGATATTATCTCTCTATCGGGATGAAAAGGATATCCCTGAAAAAATTACTAGTTATAATAAAAGTTTGGGAATTATTAATCAAGTTATGAAACCATCCCTTGTACAAAAAAACACCAGATTACGTTTATATAACACTTTGGCTAGACCAGTGTTGACCTATGATAGTGAAGCATGGACGCTAAAAAGACAACATGAAAGCAGAATAACAGCTTGTGAAATGAGATTCATGCGAAGAACATCGGGTTACAGCAGATGGGATCGGAAAAGGAACACCGATATCTTAAAAGAATTGAAGACTACGCCAATTTTGGAATATATTAAACAGTACCATCTTGAAAGAATGACTTCTAATCGGATCCCCAAAGCTGTTTATAATTATTTATCAAGAGGACGAAGATCTCTAGGCCATCCTATGAAACGCTGGAGGGAAAATTTTCTATAGGATCGTAACAGGCCTTGGCCTAATACTTGGAAAGAAGAAGAAGTTAAATAATTTTGCCTTTACTTCAATTCTGCATTTCTGAATAAGCATGAGATGCTACAACAGATTTTTCTATTTTCTCATTTTTTTACATTTTTAAGGCGTTTCTTCATTCTAATATTCAATTTTTTTTTTTATTCTGTGTAGATTTTTTCACAATCCCCACATTTTAACTGGTAACTTCCTGATTTTTTGACTTTGTTAATATCTTCATTTCTGTTAGTCCACCACTGTGGTCTCGAGTTAGCATGCTGCCGGGTTCGATCCCTGGTCGGGACAAGTTTCCTGGGATTTTTCCTCACTTGTAAGACAAATGTCAGGAAACTTTAAGGCCCAAACTGTCCCCAAACATCATCTGGCCATCACTATCATCATCATATTCACCTCATTAGATTAAGTTCTCTCTTGGCACATCAATACCATCATCACCAACATATCATGGGCAGCATAACACCACCTTCCAGGCATCCCAACCTCAGAAGTGGGTTACAATATGCCAATTGCAGGAGAGAATATCAGAAATGTCGTAATGACAAACTGGTGGCATTGAAAAAAGTTTTCGTTAGTTTATTAAGACTAAAAACATTTTTTTCATTGCCAATTTGATGTTGGGTTAAGAAATATTTTGAAACTTATTGTGTGTCAAACAATGTAGAAGATTATGTAGTCAGAATTGAAATTTCGATGGTTGATTTAAACTTCTTTCTCCTTAAGAATTAAATTAATATTTTTATTACCTCACCTCATATCCTTTTTCTTCTAGACTGCAGTTTCGGAGCTATATCTCCATCATCAGTTGCCTCTCGTCAACCGGTGTTATGTTATTTCTTGGCAGTTTTTTTCTTCCTTCTATCAGTGGACCAATGAACCTCTGGATCAAACCAAAATTTGCGGGAGTTTCAAAATTCTTGAGTTTTTCTTTCCTTCTTTCTTTCTTTTTCTTCTTTCTTTCATGTGATAGACCTAGCAGTCTGTTACAGTCTCAATCCAATGTTTGAAGGGTCTGCCCAATGATTTCTTGCCTGGCGGCTGGTAATTCAAGATTTGACATGGTATTCTTGTTCTGCTCATTCTTCTTACATGAGATTTCCATTTCTTTCTGTATTTTTGCACATATTCCATTATTGATTCTGTTTGTAATTCTTTGAGAATCTCAGAATTCCTTTTATGATCTGTTCTTGAGTAACCTGCAGTATGTCTCTTAAATTTCATTTCTGCCACAGTCTTTGTTCATCTACATTGTGAATTGTCCAGGCCTCGTGCTGTAACATAATATGGGTCTGGCCAGTATTTTATAAACTCTAGTTCATGTGTGTTGCTGTACTGTGTTTGTCTTGAAAATATTATTTATAATTCTTTTAACTCTGTTAAATTTTATATTTTTTTTACTAACATCTTTTTTCCTCTTCGTATGTAACTTGGTATCCAAGTAGTTAAATGTGTTAGTCTGTTCTAATATTTTATTATTAATAATAATTTTACTGTGAACTGGGTCTTTTCCTAGGGGAGCCATGACTTTAGATTTTTCTGTTGAGATTTCCATGTTGTAGTTTATTGCAATTTGATGGAAAGAATGGACCGAATGTTGTAGGTCATCTTCTGAATTCACTATAAACACAATGTCATCTGCAAATAATAGGGTGTATAAATTATATAATCAATTAAGTGGTATACTGCCATGTGGTTGTAGTTTCCATTCTTTAATAAATGATTTACTTAGTAGACAAAATGGTAATTAGGAAAGAATGCAAAGCAGTTTTTTAAAAAAATCAAAAACATCTTTAAAGAAAGGTCAGAAAAATATGGTAACCATAAAATTCATCAACAACAAAAATGTAATAAATAAGTTTGGTCTGTTTCTTCTTACCTCAGTTGACAATGAAAGGAGTTTCCTTTCGAAACCAGTCCTGAGTTCTACTAAAATGTGAGATGAGGTGTACAATCTGATTCATTTAATTATTATTAAATAAAACCTCATAGTGTTACTTCCTAAATATATTAATTGAGGCTTGCATTATATGCAATTTATTTATCATCATTCTTTTAAAAAAAAAAGATTTACTTTTCTGTATGATATACCGGTTTAATATGCTTGACATTAATGTGTTAAGATGAAAATATAAGATTGTTTATTTTTCAATCAGCCTATTCTACTATAATATTGTAATATTAAGTATAACATTTTTTTTCACTAACATGAACCCTACTAATATTCAGTGAATGTTTGCTTACATAAAACTAATGCTTTCATATGCTAATGCTTCTGAAATGAATAATCTAACAAACTAACATGCATGGCTTACAGAACCGACAGCAGCAGCAGCATCAGCACCACCACCACCATCATCATCATTACAATCTAACATCATCACAACATCATCTGCTACTGACACCTCCCAACACCAAAACTACCAGTCTCAATCTTCAGCAAACATCAATTGCATTGGGGGGGAAACAACAATCCCAGCCATTGTGTGGGAGCACAAGGCAAAGTGGCAAGAGTCACCACAATCACAGCAGCAACAGCAGCATCAACAATAGAACATACCTCCCACCCATGCGTTTGGAATATCAGCAGCCTTACTATGTTGCAGAACCTTATGTCACAGATAGCATAGTCTATGCTGATTTAGCTTTGGCAGCAAATGGGAGACGCGAAACACATCTTCTCCCGCATTATAGACCACCACAAAACTCAACAGAGTATGCAATCTTGAAATTTCATGATGTTGGGCAAGAGATTGATGTGTGAGGTTTGTACATTTATTCATAATTATATCCCTAATCATTTTATTTAAAGAATTTAATATCATTTATTTACAGACTTTTGATGCTGTTGACTAAGACAATTGTTACTATATTTTTGCGATTGTTTAATTTTTTTGCATCACTTCTTTATCAATGCTCAAAATACTATTTAAAAAACTGAAAATTACATAATTTTTAAATGTTATTAATTCATAAAAATGTATAACTATATTTTTGGGGGTGTGATTATATCTCATTTGGATTAATCTTCATGAGATTATATATATATATATATATATATATATATATATATAAATGTTTGTGGCACTGAAGTATCAATTCAGAGGTCTGGGTTCAAATCCCGGTTCAGGCATTTATTTTTCATTTCATGTCATATTAGGCTACATTGCTCAATGTCAAAAATGTACTTATAATATCTAAATAAAGAAACGTCATTACTATAAAGTAAAAATTCTCTTTAATTTGCTTGCTTATTATAGTAGCCACTGGAGGGCAGCGAGATTGAGTTCTCGTTAGTTCTCGTGATAAAGAATATATATAAAGAAAAATAAATGTTTGTGCTAGGGTTGTCTGGATGACATAATCGGTAGCACACTGAAGTAACAATTCAGAGGTCTGGGTTCAAGTCCCGGTTCAGGCATTTACTTTTCTTTTCATGTCATATATATATATATATATAGCATACATACACACTTGTACATAATTTTACATTAATCGTGTAATAACATTAATCAATTTTCAGTTAGAATACTCTTTATTTATGTCTGTCATGCTGGCTTAGGTGGTACCATGCTTGCTTCCTGGCTAGCAGGCCTGGGTTCGATACTTGACAGGGTTGAAAATTTTCATTGTAAAATTAATTAAACCCAATTAATTTAATATCTTTATAGGAAACCAGATATAACAACAACAATTAAACAAGGTAGACTGCAATGGGCAAGATATGTGACACAAATGGGAAATGAAAGAGGTGCATGGAAGCTTCTTATAGGAAACCAGAAGGAAAATGCCCAGTTGGTAGACCAAGAATGAGTTGGCAGAATAGCATTAACCATGATTTGAGGGAAGGGTAACATTAGCTCAGGATAGGGATGTATGGAGAGCTTATGTCTGTGTGGCCATGAACCTACAGGTTCAATAGAGCCAGTGAGTTATTTAATCAGTTAAATTAATTTAATTGCAAAATTTTCAATCTCAGGGCTAGGAGAGATGGTGGTGTACAATTTTTAATGACTAGATTATGCACCACCAGATTCCTGAATTAAATTGCAAACCTCTCTGCAGCACATATGTTGAGAAGGCATGTGGTACTGTTGATAGCAATATTGACGTTAAGTTTGGCAGCTCCTTTGGTACATTTTTGACAGGAGTAGGCTACTTGCCAGCACTGGGTTTCACCTTCTCCCTTCTCTTCAACATCATCCCTCACACAGCACACTGTACACTACATGAACACATAATCAATACTAATAAAATTCATTGTTGTTGATGTGGATAAAGGTTAAAATATGTACCTTCTTAGGTCAGTGCCGTCGTTCACTACTTGTAAAAAGATATGCATGCTTTCTTTTCCTGAAGACCTGCAACATTTGTTGAGATGTTTTCGATGATGTTGGTCTTAATGTAGTTCAGTTATGGACAACACTATATTAAGACCAACATCATTGAGAACATCTCAACAAATGTAGCGAAGAAATATACCTGCTGATGATGGAATAGATATTCTGAAAGGCCTTCAGGAAAAGAAAGCATACATATCTTTTTATAAGTAGTGGACAATGGCATTGACCTAAGAAGGTACATATTTTAACCTTATTTTATGTGTTCATAAAATAAACATACACTTATCCTACACTCCTCTTTCTACACAATACAAGAATACATCATCTACATACAAATGGTCTGCATAAATTAAAAGTTGACCACATTTATGCCATCTATCTGCCTAGCAAGGAAGCCAAAGCATGAACAGTGCAGTGGGGTGGCATTACAACACACACACACAAACTCTTTAATTATTTACTTGCTTTTTTTTAATTCAACATTTAGAATTCAGTTTTTCTCCCAAGAAAAAATATCAGCTGTAGTTCTTGTAATTTATAGGCAGTTTTGCAAAGAAAATTGTTTGTTGTTTATCTTATATCGTATGTAACATGCTAGGTTTGTTTAGTATTTCATGTGCATGAACTTGATAAAGTCAGCTGTGGTAGTGGACTAGTGGTTAAGTTCCTTGCCTCTGGTCCCAAGGGTCGCAGGTTCAGCAAGAGAAATTTGCACTTGCTCCTGAATTGCCTGAGTAGCTCAATGGCAGAGCACCAATGTTTAAAACTAGAGGTCCTGGATTCAAATCTCTCTTTCAATAAGAGAAATTTGTTCTTGCTCTTGGAGTTGCTTAAGTGATTAAATGATAGAATAAAACTGGAGATCTTTAGTTCAAATCCCAGTTCAGGCAGATATTTTCTTCATGAATGAATAAGTAATTTTTAGGGGCACGCCATTGCATAGTGGTTAAGGCACTGCGCTACAAGCCGGAAGGTCGAAGGTTCGAGTCACAGTGGGGTCAGGATTTTTAAACTGACCCAAACCTTCTGGCGGCACTATGACCCTGGGGTCGACTCAGTGTCTAATGAAAATGAGTACTGGACGCTTGTTCTGGGGGTAACGGCGGTCATCATGCAGGGCTGACATCAAGTGCTGATTGTCTAGAAAAAGTGGGAGCCTTAAACTCCTACTACCCCAAAGGCTTCCTGAGGCCTGTAGTGGGATCACTTGACTTTACCCCACAGTTTATATATTCTTAAACATGGGAACTGTGGTTTTCAAGAGAAAACATCCCTTCCATTTTCAACCAACATTATGAAAGTGGGAGGGATGTTTCCTCTTGAAAACTGCAGTTCCTGTGTTTAAGAAAACGTAAAATATGAAAAAAAATATTTTTTCTCTTTAATTGTATTAAAAAGTGGAGATTATCTCAATACAGTGGAAGCTTTACATAACATGGTGTTCAGGGAATATGCTTTATTCTTGCTTTACTCCATCATATAATGCTGTAGATCTCGAGTTCAAATCCCAGTTCAGACAGAAATTTATGTCTTTAGTTGTGTTAAAAGGAGAATATTGTCTCAATATGGTAGTAGCTTAGCTTGATATAACATGGTGTTCAGAGGACATGCTTCATCCCTGCATATTGTAATTATGGTGTACCACAATTTGACTACGGAGAGTGAAAGAGTATTAAAGTTTGGGTTACATGAAGAGTAAACAATAAAATTGTTTAAAATACACTCAGCAATTACTCCTTGAAACTTAAGAACAGGGAATAGAATTTACTACTTAATTTTTCACAACCTATATTAGGTGCAGTTTTGAAATATCATAAAGAGGTCCGTAAATTTAATTTGGGTGGCTAAATAACTGTGTTTCTTACGATTTAAATCAAAATTCTTTATACCTCACCTCATATCCAGTCTTCTAATTAAACCAGTTTCAAAACCTAGATGGTTTAATCTTCAGTAATATCTCGACCGATGTTATGTCGTTCAAGAGAACTGCTTCCTACTGAGTAAGGAACTAGGTTTTGAAACCAGTTTAATTAGAAGACTGGATATGAGGTGAGGTGTAAAGAATTTTAATTCAAATCTTAAATTAAACCTCATAGTGATTTTTGCTATAAAAGTTCAACTGTGTTTCCTTTCTTCAATTGTACTAAAATTAATACTATGATTTTATTGGTTGACACACTTTCCTCCTCATTATATCTGAATACATTGGTATACTTGTTTATCCAATGGTGGAGATTGATGGTATTTCATCATCTCTCTGGCTTCCTAGTACAGACTTGTTGGGTTGTGGTTTAGTGTTGGACAGTGAAGGAGATGTTGACAATCCATGATGTCATCTAGATTGTTGCAGAGTACACATTTGTTCAATATTAACCCTCTGCATGCCACTGGTAAAATTTATTTGTCAGAGATTTAAATTGCATCTTCCGATGTGCTCGGCTTTGCAAGTAGTTTAAGTATATTATCTGGCAGGTAATGGACAGAAGCATTAGAACCGATCTAATCAGCTCTTCTTATTCTTCTTAAATGGCACTACAGCCCAATAAGGAACTTTGCTTCCTCAATGAGTCCCCTCCAGACATCCCTCTCCATAGAAAGCCTTTTCATATCGTTTGACTTTTTTTTTAAAGTTCTTGGCACACACAATCCTAGCATCTCTTCTTAGGTCTTCCTCTTTTTGATTCCTTGCGGTTGTGAACAAAATATTTGTTTCACCTTTATATTATTTGGCATTCAGTTAATTTGTCCAATCTATCTCAAATGGCCAAGCCTTATGTTTGAGGCAATATTGAGACTGTCTAAACTCCTGGCATGACTGGTCTAGAAGGCCCTTAGCCTACCAGCCGGCTGCTGGCCTCACATCCACATGTGTCAGTCACAGAGGTAGATGATCATCAGTCAGTGTAGGGGTGATATTTGGTCAGCATGTCAAGTCTCCCAGATGTTATAGCTGGTTTTCTCAACCTGGAGCCACTACTTATTGTAGCTACCCAAATGCCTCATGATGCTGGGTGGGCACCGGTCCCATACTGAACTAAATACCATGAGAAAATTTCTTCCCCAATGGAGACTCGAACCAACGCAAGCCCCATAGCTCTGCGCCAAGGCTTCTTGCCTTAACCACTCGGCTATGGCACTGGACAGATTGTCTAATAATTGTATTAATACTTTATTATATCTTCTTCTTCAAATGTAGTCTTTGAAATATATTTGATTGCAGATATAAGAGTCAAGTATCCAAGTTTCAGAACCATAATTAACAATTGGTCTAATGTTTTATATATCTTGATTTTGGTACATCTAAGAACATCTTTAATATGGAAAGAAAATATTAAATTATTAATACCTCATAGTGTTCATCATTATCATTAGCACAACAACCTTGGGTGAGTCAAGACTTCCTTCAGAATTTTTCTCCAGGCTTCTCTACCTCTGGCAACCATCTGCCAATTCTTGAGTTTTAAAGATTTGACATATCCTCAAATCATTAACCCTTTTTCTTACCTTAGATCACCATTATTTTATCAGTCCAGTTAAATTTTCTATAGGCATCTCAACAATAGGATTTTTACAGGATAAGATTCTCAATCCTAAGCCCAACCCTAACCTGGGGAACCAGGTCATTTGATTTTGGAGTTTCCATCCCCTAGATTAGTTGCTTCCACTGCAGCTCCAGAGTCTGATCTACCCTTTGCCTTTTCTGCTGGGGTGAGCTCTTAGCCTTTGAAGATCCCTCTTCACCACAAGGCAGTGGTCCCCTCTAAACTCTAGGGGGAGAAGTCCTATTGCAAGTCTCCTACTCTGCCACCTACACTGTAACTCTGGCTAGCGGCCCTCACAGGATAGTATCAGTCAATGCCAACTGAACCCTTGTTTTTTTTAAAGGTGTTATTCCTCTATCACTCCCCTCTTGGTTCTGGCTTATGATGTTATGATAGACAGAGCCTGGCTTCCACTTGGGGCCAGGTTGGCAGACATAGTGTTACTTCCCACAAATTTTGAACACATTTAATTCATGCATGTTGATCTTATGTAAATGATAGGCTAGGCAGTTGCATCCTGTCATCAATCTGAATTTGGTTACTGCTTCTTTTTGGGGTTTGTATTTGACTTCTGCTGCTAATTCATATTTTTTCCCCATGTTTTCTCTCTGGCTGCTTCAAAATTTTCTTGTGCTTGTTTTGCTTGGAATACTAGTTTTTGTTTAAAAAAAGCTGCAAATATGAGGTGAATAGTACATATCTAAATCATATTATCTAATATTTTTTGTTTCACAATTCATGGTACATCAAATCATATAAAACTTGGCTTCTACTGTAAATGTTTTTTTTTTTTTCCCCCCTTCCCTCTGAAGTCAGAAAACTGTGTTATGTAAAAGAGTTATATATCACATAATAATAAATATTTATACATATAATGTGACATGCCATACTGTAGTTGGTTAAGGCATTACGCCACAAGCCAGAAGGTCGAGGGTTCAAGTCTCAGTGGGGTCAGAATTTTTAAACTGACCCAAACCTCATGGTACCATAGCCCTGGAGTCGAATCAGCCTGTAATGGAAATGAATACCAGATGCTTGTTCTGTGGGGTCAAGATGGCTGTCATGCAGAGCTGACATCAATGTGAATTGTATAAAAAAAGTGGGAGCCTTAACCTCCTACTACCCCAAGGGCCTCCTTAGACCTTTTATATAAATCCATCCATAGTAATTCTGCCCGAGGGCAGGTCTTTCACTGGAATCATACCATTTTCATGCTATGCTTTGCAGATTTACTAGGGAATTATAGGTGTGGTAGCTTCCTGTTACTTTCCACACCGATGAAGGATGATGATGATGATGATGATGATGATGGCCGGATGATTTTCGGGGACCGTTGGGCCCAAGAAAAACTTTTATTTATTTATTAGTTATAAACATGTCACATATGACTTTTATTTATATTCAGTCCTCTACAGTACATTTTTTGCCTCATTACATAAAAAAGAATTAACAATTAACTAGCAAAATGTATTAAATACAGGTAGGACATATAATTTAACACTTAAAAGCCACAAATAAACATTATAATTTATTATTTATTAAGATTGCATTTTATATAAATTAAAATTTACTTAATAATGTTATTTAACCAGTCAAGTGGCGATTTAAATTTAAGGCTCGGGCATTTAATTTCTCTGGTTCAACTGTTACTTCACTGTGTTTTAATTACGATATTTCTGTAAATTTTTATCCAAATCAGAAGAAATAAAAGCTATTCAACAGAGTAAGAATTATATTATAATGCAGCTAATTTTAGTGTGTATGGGATAGTTGGTTTCCTGATAATAATGTAATGAAATAATATCCACGCCTTCTGAAAAAAATCTCATCTCTCTTTATATGCTTTGTATAAACTTCGTATGTAATGTGTGTGCTATGTTCCACTCTTCCAAACAATATTTGTACACTAATACTTGGAGTTAGAATTGTAATTCGACCTTGACCATGTGGTATCTTTCAATTTCCTTTTGAAGCTGTCAGGCCAGTTTACTTCGCCAGAATTTCTACAAGGGTTTGGTTTTATGAGGGTGAAAAACTCATGTTGTGATGTATTTAGCTATACTGTGTGTAAACCAAAGAATATTTTCTAAACATTTTTTTTTACTAATTTATATTTGCTAAGTAAGAAAAAGAATAAGTATTACTGCAATTGTAAATTAGGATTAAGGGCCGCATGCAAATACATTAGTCTCTACTCAAATTATTTCCAATCACTGGTGAGCTGACTTTCCGTGAGCAAGTGCAAAGATCAAATTAGCTACCCACTAACTAGTCATGCATAATAGTCGTCATTTTCGTAATATTGGCAAGAAATTACCCAGAATTTTCAGCGATAAAACCACTTCCGTTATTTTCGTCTGCTAGAGGAACACATTTACACTTGAATCCCGCAAATAATACTGTATACGACGACGTCTGCGTCGCACAACATAATGCTGATTCTCCTGTTCTTCTAGTTGAATTCGTTGGTAGACTCTATCAAATTTCTCTTCTCCACGTACACTGAAAACATGATTGAAGTCTTCAAGGTCCGACATCTTAGATAAAGCAGCAAGGTTTCAAACTACATCGGGTTGCTCACGATTCGTTTCTCTGCTAAGCTTAGGAATTTCTACAATTATTATCGCATGAACAGATTTTTGAGTATGCAAAAAGTATTTGGATAATACAAACTTTCTCAGCAGAGTACAGGCAGAGAACGACTTTTACAGTCTAATGCATTCATAGATTTGAGCCTAAGTGTTATTCTTACTAGAGATGTATGTACTTATACTGACTCAAAAGCATGCATGAAACACAGAGTTTAAAAATTAATGGAAGAAAAAGAAAAAATAACACTATCTATACTTACAGTTTTAGCAATGAGGTATCCAAATTACTAAAATAATGTTTATGTCAGTACTTACACTATTTACAAAATGAATAAAGTTTTCTATAATCAATCACTGTATGAAATAGTTCAACAATAGCAACAAGGCAACAATAACATTATCTCCTCATTGTTAGTCTCTCTCCATTCTGTTTCTCTAAATTTTGATTCTATGTTGTTCTTACTCTGTAAAAAAAAATTCTGCGTTTCTATTTGTTCCTGTTACAATTTTTTCTAACAGCTGACTTGAAATATACTGTTCAAAATTTTCTAAACAGTCTTTTGGGTTTTTTTGCAAGTACCTGAATCCAAGGCACACTGACAATTTGAAATTTGGGCCCATTTGAACGGATATTATTCCAACTGGAACTTATGTCTGCACTATTTAGGCCTATGCTATTGGCATCCCGATCTGACCTCCCTTCCTCAAACATCACTAATATTATTACTTTCGTCGTCAATGGATCCTTCTATTGAAACATCACCGAAAAAACTTGCATCTAACTAACTAACTCACTGGCACTATCAAAACAGTAGGTTCATGGCCATGTGGACATAAGCTCTCCAAACATTCCTATCCTGAGCTAATGTTTTCCAATCATTCCCTGTATAATCTACTTCCCTCAAATCATGGATAATGTTATTCTTCTACCTCATTCTTGGTCTAGCAACTGGGCGTTTTTCCTCTGGTTTTCCTACAAGAAGCTTCCATGCACGCCTTTCATTCCCCATGAAAAAACTTGCATCTAACTAACTCACTGGCACAAACGAAACCATAGGTTCATGGCCTCACGTACATAAGCTCTGCAAACATTCCTAGCCTGAGCTAATGCTTTCCAATCATCCCCTGTATAATCTACTTCCTTCAAATCACCACCTTATTCTTGGTCTACCAACTGAATGTTTTCCCTGTGGTGTTCCTACAAGAAGCCTCAATGCATGCCTTTCATTCCCCATGAAAAAACGTGCATCACTGTCATTAATTTAATAATCAGAAATGTTTTCAATTAAATCAAAATCGATGGATTCTCTTAGAACATGCTGTTTTTCCTAGCTGACATCATGAATTCCAAACACTATATAATATGAAATTTAACTAGTCAGACCCTAACAACACATAATGGTAAACTATTGAAAACTGAAGAAAGATGTTTCACAATACCTTACAACACTTTGGAAAACAAATAAAGCCATTCTACCTCTCCACAACTACATAGTTTTGGTGGTCTGGACTTGTGAGAAACTCCCTGACGTAATATTCCGTCATTGCCACTGTGAGTGGTAGCAGTGAAAATTTAAAGCGCCACTTGACTGCTTAATCTCTCATGCTGCTCATAGTTCAGAGTAAAGTCATTTTGATACAGAAATGTATTGCTTTGACTTGACTTAAAATTTGACAGTTTAACACTTTATCTCATAACAAATTATTATTTTACTATAGGGTACTCCAAAAAGAAGTAAAATAAGATCAACAATTGAAGGGGGGACTAAAAACAATCAGAGTCACATTATGCTAATTTTTCAGTATATAACTTTGAAGAATAAAATTTAACAAAGTAACAGGAATTATAATCATATTTTCAAGCCAAACACAGTACAGCAACACACACGAACTAGAATTTATAAATCACTGGCAAGACCCATATTATATTATGGCAGTGGGGCCTGGACAATTTGCAGTGTAGATGAACAAAAACTAACTGTGGCAAAAATGAAATTTATGAGACTACTCAAGAACAGACCATAAAAAGAATTCTGAGATTCTCAAAGAATTACAAACAGAATCAATCATGGAATATGTACAAAAATATAGAAACAACTGGAAATCTCATGTAAGAAGAATGAGCCGAACAAGAATACCATGTCAAATCTTAAATTACAAGCCTCCAGGCAAGATATCCTTGGGCAGACCCTTCAAACGTTGGATTGAGACCATAACAGACCTCTAGGTCTATCACGTAAAAGGAAGAACAACTTTAAAGAAGTAAATCTATAATCTAATCTTACAAGAATGGTAAAAAACTTATTTTATTTCCGGTACTGGTACTGATAAAGCGAGACAGGTAATTTTTATATGTAGGAGTATGACACTACAAAATTATTTTCTTGAAAAATGGACTCTGATCATTTATAGCTATCACCCATTAATTAATAAATGTATCATCTAGCAAGTTAACACATTGGTAGCATTCGAGACTTGTATTCAGGAGGTCCTAGGTTCAAATATTGGTGCTGATCAACATGACTGAGGTTTTTCCTGATTTTTCTCAATCAAGGCAATATTTACTTCCAATGTCATACTAGGATTCATTTTATCTTGATCGCCATTTCATTATATTGTTAAAAAATTAAGAAATTAGTGAATTTGAATTTTTCACAAGAAAATATGGAAAAAGTTTAGTTTACCTTTACCAAGAAATTTTACAGAATCTTAGTGCACATGCGCAAATGCTTAAAGAAACTTCCGCTAGATGCCAGATATATATGTGAAATTGGTATGACTAACCTTCACAATAAATTTCCAAACATGTTTATAGAATGGATGTACACCAACCTTCTCCTAGCAAAATAAATTGCATGCATTCATTATTTAATGAAGTGTAAACTGATCTGATGTACACTAACTTGTTCCATCAGAACCTAACAAAATGAAGTGAGTGAACATCCTTTTCTTAAAATATATTTTTGAATGTTGGTCATTCCGATTTCACAGATATCTCTGCCATATAGTGGATGTTTCTTTAAGCATTTGAGCACGTGCCCAACAATTCTGTAGAATCATATTTGAAGAGAAAAATTATACGCTCAGACTGGGGCTTGAACCCAGGACCTTTCGCACTCTAGGCTACCTGAGCAAGTTCCAATCTAAATGCAAATCTTTCTCTTATATCCATCCATCCATAATAATTCTACCTGAAGGCAGGTCCTTCGCTGCAATCATAGCATTTTCATGCTATGCTTGCAGCTTTACTAGGGAATTGTAGGTGTGGTAGCGTCCCGTTGCTTCCCACACTGGTGAAGGATGATGATAATGATAAGGATGATGATGATGGCCATATGATTTCGGGGACCGTTTGGGCCTTAAAGTTTTCCTGACATTTGTCTTACAGGTGAGGAAAAACTCCAAGAAAAACCTCACCCAGAAAAACTGCCCTGACCGGGGATCGAACCCGGGCCCGCTGCATGACAAGGCAGCACATTACCTCAAGACCACAGTGGTGGACCTCTTATTTATATATATATCCATCCCTAGTAATTCTGCCCAAAAGCAGGTCCTTCACTGCAATCATAGCATTTTCATGTTATGCTTGCAGCTTTACTAGGGAATTGTAGGTGTGGTAGCTTCCCGTTGCTTTCCACATCGGTGAAAGATGATGATGATGATGATAATGATAAGGATGATGGTGATGATGATGGCCATATGATTTCGGGGACTGTTTGGGCCTTAAAGTTTTCCTGACATTTGTCTTACAGATGAGGAAAAACCCCGATAAAAACCTCACCCAGAAAAACTGCCCCAACCGGGGATCGAACCCGGGCCCGCTGCGTGACAAGGCAGCACGCTACCTCGAGACCACAGCGGTGGACATATATATATATACCTTTCTCTTTGTATTTAGATTGGAACTTGCACAGGTAGCTCACTCGATTAGAGCATTTGCCTAGGGTGCGAAAGGTCCTGGGTTCAAACTGCAATCTGAGCGTATAATTTTTTTCTTCAAATATGATTTATCCATCATTGAGATGTATGAAATGAATAAAAAAAAACATTGAAATTCTGTAGAACTTTGAAAAAATCATTTGATATAAGTGTGATAAAGATAAATATTTAATAATTTGTAAAAAAAATGTTATAAGTATCATTACAAAATGTTTAAAATAGTACAAAATATTTAGTAAAGATGGAAAAAATATGTAGTATTACAAGAATGTAGTATGGAAAATCATAGGTGAAGGTATTCTAAACTTGAGTTGAAGATATGACTGCACACAATATTAGATGATAATATAAAATCATAAAATTGAACACCTGTAAGGTTCAGTCTCCTCAATTTGTTAAAACTTTTTGATTATTATATTTTAATTTGATATTTAAAAGTTTTAACAGTTGAGGAGACTGAACTTTAATAGTATTCAATTTTACCAAGCTGTGCAAAACATTTCTTCCACTTACTTGTGTTTTGCACTCTTTTAACTTTACTATCTAACCTCTCTTAGTTAATTCTTGTTTTTTTCGACCCCGATGCTATTAGGGCATCCGAGGGCTAGGGAGTCTTTCCTTTCTTCCATTTCTTCTTTCCTTTATTTTCTTTTCTTCTCCAGAAAAGCCTGACCAGAGGCTATAAGATGGCAGCCCCATCACTGGTCTTGCCTTCCTTTGGCCAGTAACCAATCGAAGGGACTATTATTATGCTTTCAAGTCTTATACGAGAATTTCCCTCAAATGCTGGAGGGAAAATTTTCTATAGGATCGTAACAGGCCTTGGCCTAATACTTGGAAGGAAGAAGAAGAAGAAAATGTTATATTGTAACTAATACAGATTATTTAACATTTTCCAATACTATTATTTTAACACAGTTCCAATAATGGATCATATTATAATATTATAATGATATTATGAAAAGAAAAATTAATGTCTGAACCAGGAATCGAACCATGGACCTCTAGTTCTCCAGACTAGTGTGCAGCCCACTACACCATTCCAGACCTGGCATATGTATATGTGGAAAGAATTGTTAATGTTTGTGCCAGGTCTGGAATGGTGTAGTGGGCTGCACACTAGTCTGGAGAACTAGAGGTCCACGCTTCGATTCCTGGTTCAGACATTAATTTTTCTTTTCACAATATCATTATACCGGGCTTCCAATATAAACCCGGACCGGCCTCACGGGGTTTCACCCGTCAGGCAGCGCTCTCTCCTCGTCCGCATTTCACTCTGCCAGCCGCTCGTCCTTGAACTAGTCAGTTTACTATCGTTCGACAAGATGAGACGTCAGTTGACATTAGAGCAACGCATTTATGTGTGTAAATGTTATTATAAATACGAATCAGCTCGTCGCGTTCGCGAGGAATTTATTCAGAACTTCCCTGGACAATTACCTCCTTCCAGATCGACAATCCACAATCTTGTGACTAAATTTGAGACCATTGGTTCAGTACAAAATAAGAAACACACGCAAAGGCGTACGGTTCTCACCGAAGAAAAATTAGACGAAATTGGCGAAAATTTGGAACGTTCACCACAAAAATCATTACCGAAATTAGCACAACAAGTTGGGATTTCAGTATCTTCTGCACATACAGCAACAAAATTGTTAAAACTCAAACCCTACAAGTGTACACGTGTTCATTGTCTAAACCAAGGTGATCCCATAGCATGTGTGCGGGAGGACAACATTTCCAGCATTTTCTATAAGGTAAGAAACAGTTCAAGGACGGGTGGCAGGCAGGGTGAATTGCGGGAGGAAGAGACAGCACTGCATGCCGGGTGAAACTCCGTGAGGCCGGTCCGGTTTTATATTGGAAGCCCGTTAATATTGTAATACGGATTAAAAGAATTTTGTCATGAATTTTATTAGTGTTGAACATTATATATGTATACACAAACTACTGGATACAATCAAAGATTCTAGATGTGATATGACCTTAGATCTTAAAATATCTATAAATAAACATGAAATTAAAAATAAATAATTTCTATTAAAAGATCATAGTTTGTTTTAATTTTAAGATTTAGATAGTTCATTGGTAATAGTGCTTGTGATGGATTTGGAAAATGATGGATCCAACTCTAGTCCAGATTGATTTTAGACTTGTAAAATCTGAAACATACTAAATATATCCTGCTACACAATCAGTGGATTGCACAATCGAAGTCTAAACCACAACCCTGGTTTTCCAATTTTTTATTGTTTCCATAACAATTACAAAAATAACTGAAAATCCACAGAAATTGTTATGAAACCATGGAAATGGTTTAGATATTTGTTTTTTTCAATTAACAGCCTAAGATTTTAGTTTTTATGGTTGCTATGGAAACATAAAAAATTAGAAAACCAGGGTCATGAATTAGACTTTGGTTGTGCAATCCATTCATTGTGTTCTTAATTGGAAATATCATGATAGGATTATTAGGGTCAATATGATTATATATTTTTTTATTCAATGCCACAAGGTTGTCATTTTGACATTCTGGGATTCTCTCCTGGCATGGTGTTATTGTAACCCACTTCTGAGGTTGGGGCGCCTGGAAGGCAGAGTTATGCAGCCTGGATATAATTGTATATAATCAAAAATAAAAATATAATTTTTCCAAAGATCTTGAATCTGAAATATACACCTCATATTTTGTTTTCTCACTTGATATTTTGTTGAAGCATCCTCGTCATTCTCAACTACAAGTAGATATAAAATAAAAAACTAAAACAACATGCTTTATTAGAAAACCGAAGTAAAAAATGAAACATAATTTTAATTTCCAACACGCTTGGGATAAAATTAAAGTGGTCAACAAAAAAATCATCTCCAACATATCTAGAATAAAACTAGAGTTATCTACAAAAAAAAATAATTTTACCATCAAAAGCGTGGGGTGCTCTATATATCAATTAATATATTTGATAATAAACAGATATTGGTAAAAGTAAAGTCTCTAAGAAGAAAATGTAAAAATCATAAAAAGCATCCCACGCTTTTGATGGTAAAATTATTTTCTTTTTGTTGATAACTCTAGTTTTATTCTATATGTGTTGGAGATGATTTTTTTGTTGGCCACTTTCATTTTATCCCAAGCGTTTTGGAAATTAAAATTGTTTCATTTTTTAGTTCAGTTCTCTAATAAAGCGTGTTTTTTAGTTTTTTAAAACTATTTTTTATTTTTTAGTTTTAATATTTTACAGAATAATATACAACTAGATATAAAATAAAAAACTTGTTACTTCCTATCATTTACATCCTGTCAAGTTTGATAATAAAATTAATTTTGTTAATAAAATTGACAGCACATTACTTACCAATTTTAACATTTTTTTCCAAATTTTATATTTTTAATTCATACAAAGGTGCAAAAAATTGTATTTATTAGAATATAAAGTAGCTTAATTTATGATTATAGTTTTATTTTTCATAAAGGAAGACATCACCTTATAATAGGCCAATTTTTTGTATAAAGAATCATTTTACTTTGCTTACCTAGGTACAAATCTAAACTCATCCATGTGATACATGGAGGTGCTCAAAAGATGTACAAAATTTCAACAGAACATTTACACATGTATTGAAATATAAATTTTTATTAGTGATAAATGATGATATCATAAATTAACCTTTCTATTTTCTCAACAGGAACATCCCAAAGCCAGCATTACATACATTTATTAGAAGACCAGAACTGGCATAGAAAGAGTTGTAGGTATAACTTCTGTATTGTATCTTGGTTGAATAGGTTGTTTAATGGTAATTAACAAAGAGGCAAGGGTGTTTGATCCTTGTATATACCTTTTGAGCACCTGTATGGTATCAGTTATTTAATGGCACTCCAATTTAGTATTTTTATTTTTTATCTGCATGAACTTTATGCTTTTTGTATCACTTATTTCACATTATGAAGATGAGTTACCAGTACATGTTTTGAAGAAAGCTGAAGCTAAGATTAGCTTTGTATCTTGTGTGAATTGTGTGTGTGTATTGCATGAAAATATGTGTGTATATAGCCACCTAATTGTTTATGTTGCATTATATATGTAATTTGGAACATATTAATATACATTTTCATCTGATTCTCTACTTAATTTCAACAGTTTATATTTGTTTTTAATATTTTTTATATAAAAAATATTTTAATAACTTATAAAATAGAAGTTAAGTATTTTAAAAAATAACAAAGTCTGATTACATTCTACTAACATTTGGCAGTAGCAATTATTGTATAGTTATAATCAGTTTGATCTCAAAATTATTAAAACTGATTTTGCTGTTGGCAATAATATTATGAAATAGTTAGTCTTTGTTGAAAGATGAGTTCTTTCTTTAAAACTTTGAATACCTGTACACATTTCAATCTGTAGACATTAATCCTTTTGTTTCAAATAACCCTATGTGATTATTACCACATATCTATCACAAAATTACTATGATTTTCCAAGTTGCAGCTGAAGGAGTTAAGATTCATTTTCTTTTCTTGCAGTTATAGATTTCCTAACTCTTATTGTATTAAAAAAAACAGTTCATTTATTCTCATACAAAATGTTAACAAAATAGAATATTTAGACCTGTTGTTTAATATTGTTAATAGGTTAAAATTATTTTTTACGTGATAGTGCATTTTGTCGTACTTACAGCAAAGGCGAACATGATTGAAAGTTCAACTTCTTACATTTCGGGGTTGCCAACCTAAATAACTATACTGTAATAAAAATAACTATGCTGTAATATTACATATTACAAACACGTGTGTAGGAAGTAAAACCACTGCCCTCTATGTATACTACATACAATGTATACACAAAAAAATATCCAGAAGGTAGTGTTAATATACATTATAAGAAAAAAAATTACTGTATTTTAAATGAACTGAACTTTATTTGAAACAATATAAAACAATAAATACGTACTTGCCACTATTTTATCACTAAATTGGTCTCATGGCCTCCTATTGTTTCAACTAATAAACATTGCCCACACTGTTAACGTTAGTCAATTGTTTCTAATGAACTCAAATATTTCCGACAAAGATGTTATTATTGTACTATTATTTATTATTTTGAAAACACCATAGTGCAAAAAATAATGTACAATGCACTTTTGTGTTTTACAGAATCTCAGAAATTAAAAACCTTGCTATCACTCAATTTTTAAACATTTTCCTCAATTCTGTAAAAACCACTTCCCAACCTCGCATCATTATATACTATTTATTATTGACAAATAACTGTTAATAATTATTTTGAAAATAAAAGATTCTTTGTTCAAAAGTTGGTTGTGATTGTGAATAGCATTTAAACTGATATTCAGCAATCCATGGCTAACATTCAGTAGCTTTGACTATTTAAATCATTAAATCTGTTTTAAGGAACTATAATGTAGAAAAGTAGGTTTAAATAGGATGTAATATCTGAACTACTGAAAATACTTTTTAATGTAGATTTGCTTAACAATTCTTCATTAAATTAACAACTTTGAATAATATCCATAATATAAGGAACTGAATTCTATTTTAACATACCAGTAATCCAGTTGCCTTGAAAGATGCATGTACGAGTAGTTAATGGTACATTGTTAATGCTGGATTTCAGTAGGTAGATATTGTTTTCAATGTTAATGAGGTTATATTTTATTAAATGTAAGCCTGATGTCTTACAAATAAAATTTTGCTTTACAGCCGTTCCGGCCGGAATTCTCTGACCTGGACTATGCTGATGTGGATTATCGCTCATATGGGCCTATTAACTACAAGTTAGCCTCCATACAGGCAATAGAGCAGGAGAAGAAGAATAATCTCAAGAATGAAAATCATCAGAAACCATTGCTCTCTTCCAATAACCACCAACCAGATCTGCTCTAAGCCTTGCATTTATTTTCTTTTAATAGTCACCCAAAAGAGAGAAAAAATTAAAAGGTAAAAGTGGATTGATCTTAAAACCTAGTCCACTCCAAACTACAATATATTGATTGGTACGGAGAAGGGAAATTAAAAACTACTCACATTTCTTTTTGTATGTATGTAAATGCTTAAATGAAAAGAAAAGAAAAAAATTTAAAAAAGATATTTGAATTGTTAACTCAATACCACTAACCTGTGATTAACCAAAGAAAGTGCTAGTGTGAACCTTTCCTGCTTTAAGCTATTCCATTGACTTTCCTGTCCTCTCCAGTGTTTCTGTCAGTCATATACTAACAAATGCAACGGCTGCTCAGACTACCGGTGGTGCTTCAATTTAAGTGACTGCAGCAAGAAGTGTTTTTAATGTGTGATGAAAATAAACAAACCAAAGAAACAATTAATTCTATTGACTTTGGGTATATAAACTTAAACAATTATGTGCAAATGTAAAAAGAATTATACCCAAGACAATTTAGGTTGTGTTTTAATAAAGAAATTAGTTTTTTTAATAATAAATAAACAACCTAAGTATATATATAATATATATATATGAGGAACTTGGAAATGTTCCTGCTATCATCAAAGATGTGTTAGTGTGTGTTAGAGTGTGTATGCCGGAGAATGGTGTGTCTGCTGTGTAGTGAAATGGCTTCCACCAATGTTGCAGCACAAAATGTCAGTTATGGTTGGAAGTCAAATCGACATAAGTTAGTTACTTGGCGAGGCCCTATTGAGTGTATATTTTCAGAATGTGATAAACAACTGGATAGTCCAGCTTTTTTAAAGTAATCAAAAATGGAATAAATGGGAATTTTCAAAACTGTCCATCTTAAAATGTGCCTGGCCAAGATTTAAACCAGGTTTGAGACATGCAGACATGATTGTAGCCTGCCAAATTAAAAATGTATTTATTAGTGTTATTCCTTTTAATAAATTGTAACTTTTTATCCTTAAATTGCAGTGTGCTATTAAATTCTTTTTATGTCATAATTATTATTTAACCTCATACAATTTTGACATTACATTTCATTGTCAGTACAGTGTCTTAAAATAATTATTGCCAGGATTTGTTTTATTAACTGTTAATGTTTTTCAATATACCAATTAAAAATAAATTTTACTATGACGATATATTGTTCATAATGTATTAAATTTATTCTAAAATTTGTTCATTTTAGATGGATGAAAGTCTCAGATGAAGGTCATTGGAAAGACCTGTGCTTTATTTACTATTTATTTCATATTATATTACATTCAGAAATGTTGGCAGCTTGGTAATGATTACAAAATAATGGTTTGTTCATTTATTACAATGAGATATACTGTACCTAATTCCAGTCTTTTAATTCTCAGATTTACCTACAATATAGTATTTATATTACTCATATTGAGGTAGTTGCGATAAAATCTCAGATTTAAATACTGCCTCTAATTTAAAATTGCTTTTCTTACCTATTTCAGATACAAGTTCCGTCCAGTTATCCCACAAGCATAAGTCCACAAAACAGTATATTAATTTTATCTTTTCTTATGGAAATGAATTTCATATGGTAGGTAAATCTGCTGCTTGCTAACCTCCAATTGAGTAAGTGCCAAAAATCTTTTCATGAAGATTAAAATTAATTAAATGGGAGGAAATATATATAACAATTTATACCTAATAATAAAAAATTAGAACAATTAGGACAAATTATTAAATTCATAAACAAGAGATATTGCCATTTCATTACTTCTTTTAATTAAAGTTGAGGGTTGCATCTCACTAACCATCTGACTCCCTGTATTGACTTCTGCTAACCAGTAATAGTCCTGTACCATAGCTGAGTGCTTAAGGCAAGAAGCCTTGACACAGAGCTACGGGAACTGGGCTGGTTCGAGTCGCCATGGGGGAAGAAATTTTCTCGTGGAATTTCAGCCAGTATGGGACCGGTACCCACCCAGCATCGTGAGGCATTTGGGTAGCTATAATAAGTAACGACTCCAGGTTGAGAAGACCAACTACAATGGCTGGGGGACCCAACATGCTGACCACATGTCACCTCTACACTGGCTAGATATGATCATCTACCTCTGTGATTAACACATGTGGATGTGAGGCCAGCAGCCGGATGATAGGCCAAGGGCCTTCTAGGCCTGTCGTGCTTGGAGTTTCTATCATTTCTGTAGATAATAATAATAATATTATTATTATTATTATTATTATTATTATTATTATTATTATTATTTTAGAATTAAATTAACCCTATAATATCCTTGTTTCATATATGTAATATCGGGAATTTATCACATTATTTCCATAATAAATTAATATTTATCACAAATGCCTGATTTACAGTTATGTAACAACATTAGAGATACATTTGATTTCGCTACAACTAGGCCTATATGTTATGTAACTTTTAAGCCGTAACTAGAGTAACTTTAGATTTTAACTGTTAAGGGTTAAGTTAATGTAAGGTTATTAAACCTTTTGTTTAGAATTAAATTTTATGCATGTCTACTGTATGTATATTTAAAAGTTAGTGGTTCACTCAACTCAGATCGTTGTGGAAGGGGTTCGCGAGTCGAAATAGTTTGGGAACCATTGCTCTAAGCGATGTTTCCTGGTTGGAAGTTCAGCTGTGTATGAATTATAGATTGCTGGACAATTTCAATAAAAAAGATGAAGGTATAAAACTGGCTGAAGCCTGGTACCACACGTTAAATAACAGATATATAAATCTACTTAATAGCGAAGAGACAGAACCAAACTAATCAGATGCTAGCTTTACAATGACTATCCAATCAGCTTCGACTTTGTTCAGTCATTTGGGGGCCAACACAAATATAAATACCAGGTTCCAGCAGTCTACCATTCATACAAAGCCGAGCTTCCAACCAGGGAACATCGCCCAGAAGAACTCGCCACTGAAGATACTCTCCATAGTCGAAAGAGAAACGTCTGAGAGAAAAGCCAATTATAAGCACAGCCTTATAGCCTGAAATCTTCTCGTGTCATTTCTGCCATTGTTTTTTCATTACTTGTTCTCACAAACACAGTATAATTGTATGGCCTGAATTTTATCATGCACTTTATTTTTATTATAACAACATGCAACAAATTCAAGAGTTGAAAAGTAAAATTGATAAAAATGATTTCAAATCTAAGATCCTTTTTAATTAAAAGAAAGAGTGAACATGCCATACTGGTAGCATCAACTTATTTTTTTTCCATCTTCATTGAATTGGATAGGACAGCTCAGATAAAAAAATATCTGACTACAGACTGGTTAGCTTGCAAAGGTATAATTAATTTCAGAACAATCATTGAATTTTCTTCCTTCACAATATTGCTCCTGGAACCTATTTAGCCTTCTTTTAAAATAAGTTCAGGTGATTTACCTAAGGGTAAAAATGAAATGAAATAAGTCTATCTTATACCTTACAGTGACTTCATACCATTCATTAAGGATATGTAGATCACTACATCCAGTCTAATAATTATTAGATGCTTTTACATCCAATAATCTGATAAGATGTTTCAATCTTATCTGAGTTTCTATAATCTCTTCTCTTTTTAAAATAATTCTTGTTAAAGGAACTTTTAGAGAGATTTTATAGTCATAGTTGCTATTTGTAAAAAAAAAGTAGCATAGAAATAAAGTGCTGTAAAATTGAAACTGTTTCACAAGCAGTGTATTGGCTAGACCTGCTTGGAATGTGGAGAAATTATAAAAATGGATACAGTAAAATGATCTTATTGAATAACTTATGCAATTGTTAAAAGAAAAAAAATTATTCGTTATCATCATCATCATCCATGCAAGTATTTGGCCATGTGGCCTCTTACGGTCTCAAAAAGGAATTTTCCATCCAGCTCTTTTTTTTGACATCCCAATGATCTTTTGCCTTGGGGCAGTAACAAAGCATGGCTTTTGGAATTCTATGAGATGGCATTCTTTGAAGATGGGTTTTCCAATTGTTCTGGTAGTTTTGTTTATGGTGAAGAATGGGTTTTATTGTGGGGTTCCCAATAATGTAACATTTCTTAAGGTGATGTGGTTATACCGCCAGTACAGTCCACAGAGCCTCATTTGTAATAGCAGGTTGAGGATGAGATTTGAATAGGAGAGGTGATGAAATGCACGTCACTATCCCTTGCAACCCAAGAAATTATTTTTAAAAATTATTATTTAGGATTTATTTATTAAATGTCATTTTCTGCCCTTAGTGTGATATAATTCTCTAATACTAGGTTAAAATTATATTGTATGAATGATTTCAGTTAATAATTTCATAAATTAATTTCCCAGCAGATTTTTTTCTTTTTCTTCTTTTGATGTAGGTTGTAGGTCCATTTGTTTCCAACTTTATTTGGAGATGAGAATTTTGGCACAAGCTTCTATCAGAGTTCCCTACATAATATCTCTTATGTCAGCTGTAGTGTTTACAACTACATTTAGCGATGTAACCCCTCTTTTATGATATTATTGCTCAATCTCAACTGATCAAGATAAAATAATATTACGGTGCAATTGCAATAATATCCAATGTCCAAACAAGAAAATAAATCGAAGTGCATGAAATATAAAAGGATTGTGTGTAAATGTCAAATTAAAAAATAAATTAACTATATTTTATGTATTCATTACCATTTTTGCTATCTCTGATTTCATTGTAATACAGTCTTATAATTATAAAACTTAAAGAATAATGTCTGCATTTTGAGTCTCATATTGGAGCTATGTTTGTACATTGAAATTGACTGCATCACTGCCAACTGCCATTTTCTCTACTGTTTTTTTTTTTCAATGTACTAATTTATATTCAAAATAGAAATGGTTAAAAAATTCATTTAACAATAATGCTTTAGCTTATACTAAAATATATTTAAAAGAATAAAAAAAGTATTTGTTCTACTTATACAATTTATTTTCCTTTCCATTAAAAACAACAGTTTATTTCTGAAGTTACTCAGACTATTTTGAAGGAAAAGTGGAAGAATGTGACCAATGTTAATATTTTTAAATATATTTACAAACAGAAGAACTAAAACTAAAATTAAAATATTTAATTGGCTATTTTTAAATTAATTTGTGTTGGCCTATTGTTCATAACTAAATTTGACTAAAAAAGAAATTTAAAAAAATGGGGAAAATAGTAACACAATTTGGTTATATACTCAAAGTGATATTGTATGTATTTGTTGGCTTTTAGATAAAAGGAATTTTATTTACAAAATGATTTCCTAAGTTTATCTCTGTCACATTGCTTTTTCTAATTCACTTTTCAGAAAAGGAAATGAATATGTGGTGTTATGGAGATATTCAATGGATTCTTTGTATTTTGCATTGTTATACACAGAAAATTACCTGCATCCTTGATAAATGTGTCAAATTTAATGTGTGATATATTGAAACATGCATAAAAACTGTTGTAATATGTGGATTTTTAATAGAGTACTGTGACTGGGTGAAGTTGTGTCCTTGTAGTGAACAGAATTTCGTTTTTGTGGTTATTTTATTGAAGACCAGGAAATTCTCATCGCAGGACCATTTTAACCCATGGGCACAAGAAAGAAGAAACTTGTATGTGGAAAAGTTTGTTTTTCATGTATAAGAGGTGATGCCAAAGTGACTTAACAAGAGCTGTGAAATCAAGAAACATTTATTTATGACAGGTGTTCTTGTAAACTCTTCCATTGCCTCTCTACATATTTCCTTCTCCTTTCATGCATGATCCATGCATCATTTGTGGCATTATGACACAACAGCCAAGTAATTATGACAATAAAATGGATAATAACAGAACTGCAAAATGGTTTCATGTACATTTTAGGATACCTTGCTCTTCTGGAATTAACCATTTTACCCCCAATTTGGGATTAGTGCAACTGAGGCTTCCATAAATCTGCACAAGAGAGATGGAGTTTCTTCTCTTTTTTAAATAGTTAATAATTATTATTTACAAAACAACAAAACAAAATTCTTCTAATATAAAATGGCATAATGTCTGAATATTTGATAAATTTAAATAAAGGCATAACAATAATTAATATGGTGGTAGTTGAAAAGAAAATACCTGCAGCAGTTTATTCATTTAATTTCTGTATTTTCTAAATGATATTTTCCTTAAAATCTTTTTGGTTATTAACACTGAATCATTTATGATAACACAATTCTTTATGATCTATACTGGCATTATATTTTTTTTTTGTCATTTAGAAAGTGGCCTCATGGACATTACAGTAAAAATATTTGACAAATTTTAAGCAATATTGTAATCTGTAAAGTTAGAAATTGATCTACAGATGTGTAAATCAGCTATAAATTTATATATACTTTTAACTTTACAGAATGTAGAAGAGTAGCAAATAAAAAAAAAATATCATTTTGTAGTTCAATGGTACCAATTTTATGTATATCTACTGTATGCTGTGTGCAAAACAGTGGGATCTGGTGACAGTTACTTGTGACATACAACACCATTCTTAACTATTATCAGCTTGACACCCATTTCAATATACTGGCTCATAAATCCTATATAATTGTGATAAACATTAAAAATTATGAAAACAATGAAGCAAATAACTCATTTTATAAGTTAAGGATTAATAAAATAAACAAAAACCAAAACTGTGAAGTTCAACATAATATTAATAAATAAATAAAATGATTTGTAATAATAATAATAATAATTTTTATGAAATCAACTAATATTCTTTGACTACTACAGTAATGAGAAAAATTACTAAGCATTTGTAGCATTTGAGACTAGTATTCTGAGATCCCAGGGTCAAACACTGGTGCTGACCAACTTGAATTAGTTTTCTCTTGGTATTCCTCAATCATCAGGGCAAATGCTGGACTAGAAGTTCGTTACCAGAATTAATTTCATTATATATCCCATTTAATACTATTATTAAAATAAGTAGACAAATATAGACATGATATTACCTTTTGATGTTAAAACATCTATAAATAAGAGTGAAATAAAACAAGAGATAATTCTTCTGATAGAAAGTGGTGAGAAAAAAAAAGTTTTTTTTTTCCTTTATCATCATCAACAACCTAGAAGGATTGTTTTGGTCCACAAAAAGAATTTCAGCCCATCTCTCATCAACTACACATCCAGCTGATCTCCTGCCTGTAAGTTTGTAATGCAGGATTGCTTTAGAGTTTCTTACTTTATTTCAATTAAATTTTTCATTATTATAGTCAAGGATGGTCAAAACTGTCTTCCTATTGGAAATGTATCCCCCAAAGTAGCCATTTTAATTACAATGTATGATACATTATACAATCTAGTAAACAGCTATGCCATTCGCTCGGGGAAACACTGGCTATTAGACATAATTACTGAGATGTAATTGTGAAGCAAGATGTATAAAACATCCAGTTTTGAAATGCTTCTGCTATAATACATCACTTTTTTCAGGATTAAATAAAACTTTTGCTTATTACATTTTCTAAATACCAATGAACATATCCAATTAAATCAAATAGCTTTTAACAAAGTTACAAGGGGAAAATGTAACTAAAATGAAAGATAATAAAAACTATATCCCATATCTGAAGGAACTGTCACATGATACAAAATAATATACAACATCTTCCACTGTTAATTTATGTATGCAGCATTTTCTAGTACCTCAGTACTCAGGAACAAATTTCCTGTGTAATAATGTAGAAATACACTTTCTAAAAAAATCATTAAAAATTTAAAATTCGTCAGGTATATTTGATTAAATTCTGCAAGGTTTTTATAAGTATGTGAATGATTGATATAATATGATCTCACTGGAATGAAACGTATTGTGGTATTCTAATATGCATGATATGATCAAGGTTTATTTATTACTAAATAAAATTTTATATTTTACAAATTTAAAGTAATACTAAGTTTAGAGTAACCTAATTGTTTCATGCAATATTTAACATAATTAATTAACAAATAGTTATTTTCAAAGCTGTTGTACTTTTAATTTTGAAGATATCATATATGACTTTTGTAAGTAAACATATTGTGTAAAATATATAAATGTAAAATTCTTGTACTCTTTCATACCAGCTCTTGTAAAGCTATTTTCAAGTCACTCTTGTACAGATTAATTATTATAAATTTTGTTGAATATGAATCAGTTTTGTATAATTTCTAATTTACTGCAAATTTTGGCAAAAGTAACAGGTCATAATGTGCGATACCCAAAAGTGTTCAGGCATTAACATTCATAGGACTTTTGAATATAGATCTATGAAATAGAATTAAATAAGTAAAATAATCATATTTACTTTTATTTGGGTTGTTCATTTTCCTTGTGTGCTCCAAAGAACATTTTCTTTAAAGGGACATCAGATTCTGATAATATTGTTATTATTAATAATGCCATAAGAGATTAGAGTTACTGATAAATTCTCAAGTAACAGAATTGCACTTAAATTCATCTATTGACTTATTATTTTGAAAAGAAAAATTAACGGCTGAATAGGGATTAACCTGAGACCTCTGATTTTATATGTTAGTGTTATTCAGGCATTCCAATGCTAATTTTTCTTATTCATAAACTATTCTCTTTTTCTGTCCAATGCAGATAGCCATCGCTACCAGTGTCATCTGGATGCTTCTAAATCAAGATGACATATTAATAAGTGTTGGATTTAAACACATTTTTAATTTTTCCCGGTCAGTTCAATTGCTATTGGGATACAATGTCCTGTAGTAGTGGTCATTGTTATTAACAAATTTGCACAGCCAAAGTTGAAGTCTGGTGGCTGTTTCTAATATAAATGTCTTCACTATTGCTTCTTGAATATTGTTCACTAAGTCACATAGATTAGCAGAACTGCACTTTATCATGAGGTAATACAGTTTAATAGTATCTTAAAAAACAATGAAGTAACCTGCTCTAATAGAACAGGAGCAGCCTGCTAGTAGCAAGGACAGGGCTAAACTTGTATAATGTAAACTTTTATCAATCTTGTAGAACTTGAAACTTATATCAATATTGAAGCTGTCTGCTCTAGTTGAGAACAGGAGCGGCCTGCTCGTAGCGAGGACAGGACTCAACTTGAAGAACATAAACTTCAAAGTAACATTATAGCCTGCTGGAATGAAGCAGGACGGTCTTCTGGAAGATTAGCAGAACTCAAAACAAATAGCCTGCTCACAAGATGAAACAGGATGATCTGCTCGCGGCAAGGAGCAGAACTCAACTTGATGAGAGAGCTCGACCTTACTACTAGAAGGTTGAGACGATACTGTTGAGACAAAATTTAACTGTAGAGAAAGCTTGACCTTGCTACTTGAAGGTCAAGACGATAATGTTACTATGAGTAAGTAAATTAGTAACAAGAACAAGCAATCAGACCGACAGCTTTCATAAATAGATAAATAATAACGTCAGTCTGACGCAAACTAATGAAACTCTTGAAAACAAAGATAAACAGAGGGAATTCGAATGTGAACAACATAGAAGAAAAAAGGGAAAATTACATTTGAATTCCCTACTGCTTAAAAAAGGCAAAGACACGTAAACAATAGCATCTCCACTAAACTTAAATTAACATATACATTAAATCTAAGATTTAACAATAAGAATTTTTACATTACCATTATAGCAATAATGCTTATATTTCAATGTCTTAATACAAATTTTTAACATTTGCAAAATGATGGACAATTATTATTATTATTTTGAAAAGAAAAATTAATGCGTGAATCGAGATTTAAACCCGAGATCTCTAATTTCATATACATTATCTAAGGAACTTGAGTAGCATTTGTTGGAATAATTCCATTGATAAAAATAAATAAAAATCATCATAATAAGTAATGATAAAATAAACACCATGTTTAAAAAATATTTATTTAGATTGCATCATGATATGTATTTGAAAATGGGATTATAAGATGAGTATTCAATTCAATACAGATGAGAATGGTATATGGAGAAAGCCTTACAATGAGAAATTCCATTATTTTTATTGTCCTAATAATTTCAGAGTTTTAAATCTAGAAGATTGAGATGGATAGGTCATATAACTAGAAAGGGTGACAGTAGAAATACATTTAAAAATTCCTACACTTTAGGAAAAGATCATTAGAGAAATGTCTAGGAGGACAATATTATGATAGATCTTAGGGAACAGGATATCAGAGATGTTGGTATGGATAGGAAAAATTGGATGTCTTTAGAGAATGCAGCATTGAACCTACTGGTTCCATAAGCCATAAAGGTGGTTCGTTTATTGGTAAGTTACATCATAAATGAAATATAAATTTGGCTATGCGTTCACTTAATGATTCAGTTTCCAGTTCTTACATATGTTAAATTATGACTAGAATTTAATGTGTTTTCTTAATATTGCAAATATTCTTCTTAATTTGAAGAATATGGCAACATAATCTGAAAGAATTTTATATCATGAATAATATTGGTTAACAAAGTTTGTACATTAAGGCTCGTATCTATGAACACATTAGACCGTAAAAGTCGTTCTCAACATGTACTCTGCTGAGAAAGTTGCATCCAAATACGTTTTGTGTACTCAAGAATCTGTTCATGCGATAATAATTGTCGAAATTCCTTAAGCTACCTGGCAAGGTGACTTTGCAGAGAATGAATCATGAGCAACCCGATGGGAACTGATGGTAACCAACGTACTTGAAACCTTGCTGCCTGCCTTGCTGCTTTATCCAAAGTGTCGGACCTTGAAGACTTTGATCATGTTTTCGGTATACACGGAGAAGAGGAATTTGATAGAGTCTACCTAAGAATTCAACTGGAAGAACAGGAGAATCGGCGTAATATCATGAGATGCAGACATCGTCATATACAGTTTTATTTGTGGGACGCAAGCATAAATGCATTCCTCTAGCAGATGAAAATAACAGAAGTGGTTTTATCGTTGAGAATTCTGGGTAATTTCTTGCCAGTATTACAAAAAAACAACTCTCATGCATGACCAGTGAGCGACTCGCTAATTCGAACTTTGCATGTTCTCACGGAAAACTCAGCTCACCAGAAACTAATGTATTTGCATGTCGACCTAAAGGTACAAGGAGTAGATGAATATTCCACTATATCTTTAATGGCATAACAGCCCAATGTTGGGCTATAACCTCTCCTTTGTTAGGAATTACTAGACAAGTTAATTATTAGACAAACCTCTTAATTAAGGTAGAATATTTTTATCACTCACCTCATATTGTTCTATAAATATATAAAAATATTCTACCTTAATGAATATACCTCATAGTGAGAATTCCTAAAATAAGTAAACCTCTTAATGTTACTTCCTATTGTATTTTAAAATAATTTAGTTATGCTTATTTCCACAAAGATGTCATGAATAGTAAGTGGTCAACATACTGACCCAATGAGACATCTAGTAAGCAACTAAGGTATTACTAAGAAGAAGGAGGTTAATAAATTTTGCTTGGAAGTCTCATTATTCAGGCTTAAGGATCTTTTATGAGCCTGAAAATCTTCAGACTCAGGATCCATGGCTTGAAGTCCCTCCCGGAGGAGTTGCTCCTTGGATTTTTCCATCCTAAAAAATCCATCGACCCCTGCCAGGTTTGAACCCACAATCCTTGGAACATAACCATCGGTTCACCAAGGCTGACAGGTGAATATTAGTCTCAACCAATTTGCTTCACATTTTCAGAAACTGTGACATTTTGGCCATACAGTGTTTTTCTTTATTTTCAGACAAAATTAATAAAAAGAGTAATAGTACAGCAGATATCAAAGAGTGTGAAACATATACCACACTCTTCTAGTAGCTTCTAAATATTAACAAATGAACATTTTCCCATGGGACACACAGTATAAGGTACTAAAAAAATATTTTTGAACATGAATTAACAAGTCTGGCTTGTCTTCCAAATTGAGAGTTGTTAATATATGTGTGAACAGGGTTTGTCTTGAACTTTTATAGGAAAATATCACTATAAAGTTTAATTTAAGATTAAATTAAAATGCTTCATACCTCACCTCATATCCAGTCTTCTGATTATACTGTGGTTTCAAAGCCTTGGCATCTTCAACTTCAGTAATTTCTCGTCGACTGATGTTATGTCAATCATAAGAACTACTTCCCTCTGTCTTCTTAGGCAAATGAGATAATCTACATCAGCCATCTTCAACTGGTGAGCAATTCATTTTGGAGCATGATTCCTCAGCATTTGTGGGTGAAAAAGCATTTGGATGAGAAGTTAAGGGGAAATGTTAATGTCATGTATACCATCCCTTCCTTGACAGTACAGTGGTGGTTCGTGTTCATAGTCCATGTTTAATATAATCAGTCAGATCCCATGGAGCACATCAACACAAGAACTTCATGGGAGGAAGCATATTTTATTATAGAACAAGATAATGCTGCAAAATATTTAATTTTAATAATTAAAACATTTTGTCTGTTCATTCTTACCTCTTAGAGTTGTTTTTGTCGAACATATGTTTCAGAGCTTCTTAGCCCCATCGTCAGTGATTACAGACTGAATTTTCTCATTTTGTCGGCCCTGATTTTTTATTCCTGCTCTCTTTGCCTCTGGTCCAATGAATTTACTAATGAGGTTCCTTTCTGCTGGAATTTCAAAGTTCATAATTCTTTCCTTGTTCTGTATATAGATTTTTTCCCATATGGTGAGTTCATTTTTGTTTTCTAACTGTTTTAATAACTTTGAACTTTTATTAACTTTGAAATTCCCGCAGAAAGGAACCTCATTAGTAAATTCATTGGACCAGAGGCAAAGAGAGCAGGAATCAAGAATCAGGGCTGACAACATGAGAAAATTCAGTCTGTAATTACTGACGATGGGGCTAAGAAGCTCTGAAACATATGTTCGACAAAAACAACTCTAAGAGGTAAGAATGAACAGACAAAATGTTTTAATTATTAAACAAACCTCTTAATGTTACTTCCTATTGTATTTTAAAATTTAATTTTAAATTTATTTTTGTTATTATTAAAGATAAACTTTTTTTATATTTTGTTGCTAGGTTTTAATTCTAAAATATTAAGTCCAAAAATATGAAATAATTTCATAAATAGTATATTTTATTAATGATACTTCTACCAGTAGGATCACCTTAATTCTTAGTTTGAAAAAAGTAAACTATTCAAAATATGTTTAAGAAAATATTAAATAGAACCAATGTAATAATTTTCCTTCTTCTAAGATAATTGTCCTCATTCATTTGGTCAATTTTGGAGATTCATGCATATCATTATCATCATTATTATTGTTATTATTTTATTATAACTAATTCACTCTATGACTTAACTATTCTCATTATACCTGGTTTGCTATAAAGATTATGTTATAAAGTCTTTCACATTTGCCTGTCTGTTCATCTCTCTTTGGTCCAAAAATCTTCCTGAGAACTTTATTCTCAAACACTCGTAACTTTTCTCCTCCCTTAAAGTAAGAGTCCATGTTTTGCATCCATATATTATTATAACTGGGAAAATAACAGTTTTATTTATTTTCAGTTTAACATTTTTTGAGAGTAGTTGGGATGACAAGAGTTCGTACAATGCATACTAGCATGCATTTCCAAAATTGAGCCTTTATGTATCTCACTACTACTTGTAATTATTGTTCCTAATGGTAGGCTAAGGGCCATCTAGGCCTGTCGCGCCAGGAGTTAATTATTTTTATTACATGATAAATCCAGTTATATAGATGAAACTGGGTCTCTTATTTTAAGGGGTGAGAAAGATTACAAGTTATATGTGAGATGTATATTTTGATTTACCTCATATTTCTTGATTTTTATGAAGACTAGCTTTCATCTCTTCCTTGCGAAATTCTCGATGCATTACAACTGTTGTACAGTTGAACAGTTGTAATGCATCGAGAATGTTGTACAGAAGCGATGAAACTAGTCTGCATAAAAATCAAGAAATATGAGGTGAGTCAAAATATACAACTCAAATATAATTAAAATAAACCTCATAATGTTATTTCCTACATATATTAATAAAGATTTTACAAGTATTTGAGAATAATGTTCTTACATACATTTTTTCGACCAAAGTCAGAGAAGAGACAGATGAATGGAAAAGACTTACATAACAGTGAGTTACATGATCTTTATGGAAACCAGAGGTAGAAAGAACAGTTAAGTCTCATAATTTACTATGGGCGGGATATGTGGGATGAATGGAGAATGAAAGAGGGGCATGGAAACTTCTTGTAGGAAAGTCAGAGGAAAAGCACCTAGAATGTAGACCAAGGATGAGATGGGAGAATGATACCAATCATGATTTGAGGGAGATGAATTATACAGGGAATAACTGAAATTTAATCTATATATTAGTGACATCATCCAAAATTGTAAAAGTATTGTTAATATAGGTATAAGAATGGACCGTTTAAAAATATTAAACATTTTAATGTATGCTGACGATGTGGTTATTATTCAAGAAAATGAAAATAATTTGCAGTACTCTTTACATCAATTAAATCAGTTATGCCAAGAATATAATTTCAAAATATCGAAAGAGAAAAAACAAAAATAATGGCATTTTGTGGAAACGGTCATATAAGATCAAAAATCGTATTAGACGACAAACATCTGGAACAAGTAACAAATTTTAATTATTTGGATTGTAATTTTACTATAAACACAAACTGAAAGAGACATACATATGAAACTGTCGAAATTTCAAGTGATATGCGGAACTAAACATAAAACATTAAAGAATTAAACAAGAAGAGATACTAGATTGAAGTTTTATAAAACATTGGCAGTTCCTGCATTACTTTATGGGAGCAAAACTTGGGTAATGACCAAAAAACTGCAAAGTAGAATACAAAGCGCAGAAATGAACTTCCTTAGAAGAACAAAAGGCTGCACAAGATTGGATCGGATAAGGAATGAAGATATAAGAACAGAGTTAAATATATATCCATTGGATGAGAAAATCAGAGAATATAGAGATAAATGGTTTATACATGTGGAAAGAATGAATGTATCAAGATTGCCAAGAGCAGCATTCAACTACAAGCCAAGAGGTTCAAGGAATGTAGGAAGGCCAGTGAAAAGATGGACAGAACAACTGTGAGACGGAACAGGCAATTTGCCTAGCCCGTGAAGTGAAGAAGAAGAAGATAACTGAAACAAAAATTAGTTCAATCTCGTAGAAAATCCAGAGAAAGCGCCCAGTGGTTAGGCCAAGAATAAAATGGGAGAATAATATTAACTATGATTTGAGGGAGGTGAATTATATAGGAGTCCCGTGCCATAGCCGAGTGGTTAAGGCAAGAAGCCTTGGCGCAGAGGTACGGGACTTGCACTGGTTCGAGTCTCCATGGGGAAAGAAATTTTCTCATGGTATTTTGGCCAGTATGGGACCAGTGCCCACCCAGCATTGTGAGGAATTTGGGTAGCTACAATAAGTAGCGGCTCCAGGTTGAGAAAACCAGCTATAACGGCTGGGGGACTCGACATCCTGACCACATGTCACCCCTACACTGGCTGATGATCATCTACCTCTGTGATTGACACATGTGGATGTGAGGCCAGTAGCCGGCTGGTAGGCTAAGGGTCTTCTAGGCCTGTCGCACCAGGAGTAGAATTATATAGGGAATGATTGAAAAAAAAAATAGCTCAGAATAATGATGTATGGAAAGATTATGTCAATGTGGCCATGAACCTCGGGTTCTATAGCGTCATTATATGATAAATATATTTATAGGCCTATAATATATTCTATATCTATCTATCTATAATGGCATAGCCCAATGTTGAGCCATAGGCCTCTCCCTTGTCAGAAGCCACTAAACCAAGTTAATTCAGTTACCTTATTTGCCCATAAATGTCATGACTGGCATTCAGTCAACACACCTACTCAATGAGACATTTAGCAGGCAACTAAGGTATTACTAGACTTTGTGGTCAACAAATTTTGCTTAGAGGCTCTTTATTCAGACTTAAGGATCTATTACGAGCCTGTAAATTTTCAGACTCGGGACCCATGACTTAAAAATCCCTCCCAGAGGACTTGCTTCTTGGATTTTTCCATCCTAAAAAAATACATCGACCCCAGCCAAGTTTGAACCTGCGACCCTTCTATATATTTTATAATTAAAAATATAATACTGTGAGTCCATATAATAGTAGTCCTAATAATAATAATAATAATAATAATCTTCTTGTATCTTGTAAGCCTATTTCCCTCAACGAGATTTAGGTGCTCTCCCCCTACAGGGACGAAATTGAACCATACTAATTTAGTTACACTTGTTTTCATATAGATGTCATTGGAGTGGCCCGTGGTCAGTGTTCCACCTCATGGTGACATCTATGAAACCAAGGTAGTACTAGGATGGGAAAATTCGGTAAATTTTGCTTAGAGGCCTTTTTATTCGTGCTTAAGGATCTTTTACGAGCCTGAAAATCTTCAGACTCGGGACCCACGGCTTAAAATCCCTCCTGGAGGACTTGCTCCTTGGATTTTTCCATCCTAAAAAATCCATCGACCCCAGCCGGGTTTGAACCCGTGACCCTCGGGACCAGAGGCAAGGAGCACAACCACTAGTCCACCGCGGCCGATTAATAATAATAATTCTTCTTCTTCCTTCCAAGTATTAGGTCAAGGCCTGTTACGATCCTATAGAAAATTTTCCCTCCAGCATTTCATAGGACGGCCCAGAGATCTTCGTCCTCTTGGTATATAATTATAAACAGCTTAGGGGATCTGATTTTAACTCATTCTTTCAAGATGGTGTTTCCAATTTAGTTGGTACTGTCTAATATATTCCAAAATTGGCATAGTCTTCAATTCTTTTAAGATATCGGTGTTCCTTTTCCGATCCCATCTGGTGTAACCCGCTGTTCTGTGCATGAATCTCATTTCACAAGCCATTATTCTGCTTTCATGTTGTCTTTTTAGTGTCCATGCTTCACTAATAATAATAATAATAATAATAATAATACATTTAAATCAGTTCATATTGCAGTATTACTCCTGCACACTTCTAGGAACCATCACTATTTTCACATCCTCTGTTCCTCTCCCTACATCATGCCTCTTGCTTATGAAAACAGAGCAACTCCAACTCACACCCTGGAGCAATGAGATGATTATGTGTGATCTACATTTAAAATATCATGATTTGTAGATCATAAATTAATACTTTTTATGGGATTTAAGACTTCATTTATATGTTTTAATCTAGTAACATATATTTAAGTAGAGATAAAAAAAATGAAAAATATTTATGACCATATTTATTATTTCAGAAGCAGTTAAAATGCTATTTTATCTATACAAGCCCACTAGGTTTTATGTAAATCCTTTTACTCATAACCAACATAATGCCAGGTCAAAGAATGAGATGGTTATCTCAGGTCTGTGATGTACAAGGATTCTGGCTGACCAGACCTGTCATATCATCACAGGGGTAGATGAAATGAAATAAAACAAAGTGGGTGAGATGAGTAAGGAGAAATGATGGAATGAAGTTTTAAGCAAGGAAAAATGGGAGAAATCCTGAGAAAAACCTGTTTCTCCAATTTAATTTGTTCACCATAAACCTCAAATAGAGTAACCGAAATGCAAACTCAGGACTCAGAGGTAGAGGGCGAATGATTAACCACTTGTGCCTTGGAGCCACTTTAATTAATTATAATTAAACTTATCTATTGCATAAAAGACATTGGTTATTGTTTATACTTGTAAACAGATGTAGATTCATTATTTTAGGAATTCTCACTATGAGGTATATTCATTAAGGTAGAACAATATGAGGTGAGTGATAAAAATTCTACCTTAAAGATATAGATTCATTGACATGCTGCTTATTATTTTGTAACTTGAAGGAATGGATGAACTTATACTAACTATAACTCTTAAATAATGTCTGCTAGTGTTATAAATAGGAAAAACTAGCGGATTAAGGAATAGAGATATTATTTAGTAATTTCATATTAGACTAGAAAATTATATGTTATAGGAAGTATTGGTTTTAAATTCACATTTAACCTATTGTACGCCATGCCCAGTGCGAGCTGGTGAAAGTGTGTATACAGCAGTATACCATGCCCGGCAAGCTCCGGTTCTCAATCTTATTATTTTTAATATTTTTTTCCCGAAGTTTTCACTTCAATTTACTAAAACTATTTTTCGTTCTGTGTTTGTACATCCTTTCTTAGCAATACTTTGCACATCCCTTACAGAATAACGCTACAGGCTGGTGGTAAAAGCATTTTCTAAAGGAGGGTGTATATTCATGTTTCAAGGTCTTTTTTTAGCTATGGAATGTTGCAATTTCAGGACTTTCTCTTTATTTATTTTAGTTTTAGTTGAAAAGATACCTTACCAAGGGGTGGGTCATACAGTGAAACACAGTGATTCATGTCTCGAAGATGATGAAAATACAATACGCGAGTTTATTGTGTCAGTTTTATCAGAAGATGAAAGTAACCATAACAGGTCATCAGATGATTATTCGTTTGACGAATGTGATAGTAGTCCTTTTTCTAAGAGAATATTATTACTATCTAAGCCTGTAAATAGTAAAGTAAGAGATGTAGACCTAAATGAACAGGGTGTGAGTGACCTGGTGGGTGTGTCGCGCCAGACGAAACACGTGGCATAGAACAGCTGTTTGACTGGAATTGATTCAAACCCAGGACCCTAAAAAAATTATCAACAATATTTAATATGATATGTGTTTAGTGATAATGCCATCAAAATTATTCAATAAGATAAATGTTTTAGTGATAATGATAACAAATTTCAATGAAGACACCGTGCTGATTCGAACCTGGGATCTTTACAAGTGGAAGCAACCCCATCTAACCTTTAAATAAATGTATAATAGTGAGTTTCATTTCAATTTAGCATGGCATGTAGACAGTAAATTATACTTTATATAGGTTTATATTATATAGTATGGCATAGTACTTTACATTTAAAAAACCTGGCACCCACAGCCCAGCTGGCAAAAGAGAAACTTGGCGGTCAAAAGGTTAAACTTTACCAGGATGTTACAGAAATACTCCCAGATACTGTTACAAGGGTGCTTTGGGCAATCAACTTGAGGTGTAGCAAAGTTATACTTAACTAGGTCAAAGGTACAGTTAGTTGGCATAGAATTCTGCTGAAATGAGAATAGAGAAAATGGGGTTGAACACTGCACAAGGCTGGAATATGAACAGTTAGATTAGAGTAATAAAAGGACTAGTCAAGACATGAAGCAGGGTCTGACTGTTGTGGAGAAGGATCGGCGATAGGTAAGTCTGCACCATGTTTCTTGAAAAAAGTTTTTGGTTGTTTGGAATGAATCAAGAGTTTAAATGTTGAGCAGTAATTAAGTACTTAAATGCTTGTGAATAGAAACTAATTAAATGTTGAAGAATATGATTACAATAAAGTTAGGTCAATTAGGCAGAGTCCAATTCATGTCAAAATAAACATCTCTCTCTCTCTCAAACGACATAAAAATTAACATAGTATATTTAGAATTAGTTCAAAATGACCTTATCTTGTATGATTTTACTTATAGTTTGAAGTATAGAATTTAGATTTATGTTTTGTTTGTGTATCTCAACTACCTGTAGTCATAATTCCTCCATTTTAGCTCGGCGGATTTCCATTACATTAATAACTCCCATGCTATCCAAGTCCTCCGAAGAATACGTGTTCCAAAGTTCCCTTAAGCCCTTTGATGGATCAGACCTTAATTACCCCTATTTATACCCCTAATTATACCCGAATTGAAACAGCTAGTTTCACTTAAAGCTCTGTATTCTTCCTTTATTTAATTTACAATAATGGTTCTTGACAATTTTATTCTATAAGTTCTTCACATTTTATAGTTCACTAATGTCTCTATCTTCTTCTTCTTCCTTCCAAGTATTAGGCCAAGGCCTGTTATGATCCTACAGAAAATTTTCCCTCCAGTGTTTCATAGGACGGCCCAGAGATCTTCGTCCTCTTGGTATATAATTATAAACAGCTTTGGGGATCGGATTTGAACTCATTCTTTCAAGATGGTGTTTCCAATTTAGTTGGTACTGTTTAATATATTCCAAAATTGGTGTAGTCTTCAATTCTTTTAAGATATCGGTGTTCCTTTTCTGATCCCATCTGGTGTAACCGTTGTTCTGCACATGAATCTCATTTCACAAGCCATTATTCTGCTTTCATGTTGTCTTTTTTAGTGTCCATGCTTCACTACCATAGGTCAACACTGGTCTAGCCAAAGTGTTATATAAACATATAACTAATGTCTCTATTGTTCATTAAAATACTTCAATTCTCACTAGCACTTGTCTCCCAAATCATCACCACCACTGCAACTCACTGTTATAACACAACTACAATTCTTCACTCGTTGACTCATACACAGGCCAATCTCAAACTCACTATTATAACTCAGTTAATGTAATTGAACTTCACCCTCGCAGATTCTAAATCACTCAACTTGCTGAGTTCTATATCATAATTACAACTACTGCAGTAGCTTCTAGTCCCATCTTAAATAGTCAGTGAAATCGCACTTAGTTATTTACTCACTGGCACTATTGAACCGTAGGTTCATGGCCGCGCAGACATAAGCTCTCCATACATCCCTATCCTGAGCTAATGCTTTCCAAACATTCCCTGTATAATCTACTTCCATCAAATCATAGTTAATGTTATTCTCCCACCTCATTCTTGGTCTACCAACTGGGCATTTTCCCTCTGGCTTTCCTACAAGAAGCTTCCATGCATGTCTTTCATTCCCCATACGTGCAACATGTCCTGCCCATCGCAGTCTACGAGACTTAACTGTTATTATATCTGGCTTCCTATAAAGACCATGTAGTTCATTGTTAAGTAGTTTTCTCCATTCACCTGCCTGTTCATCTCTCTTTGGTCCAAAAATTTTTCTAAGTACAATGTAAGTATTGATTGAACCTGTGAACCTTGGAACTGGAGGTGATTATGGTAATCACTAGTCCACCAGGCACCAACATATGTTTATTCCAGACCAATGTACTTTTATATTATATTATGTAGACTATTTAACTCATGCCCCAAATGGGAGTCAACGACCAATCACGTTTCAATGATTTCTGTTTTACAACCAATCAGAGTCGTGTTTCACCAAATATTTATCAGTGTTATAATTACCATATTAAAGAAAGCTCCTCCTTACAATATTGCGTTCCTTTGGCAATAAATAGTATGATCTGGTTGCAGTGATAAACAAATGAAGCAGTAGAAGTGTACCTATCGTTTCTCATTTGTTTTCAAACATCGCCGTTTACATTAAATATATAAATATTTTAAAATAACTATAGTTAAATAATGATTTGTGAGTAAACAGCTTAATTTTATTCGTTAAATAGTCCTAACAAATGCCACTCTTGATTTCCAAATTCTCTAGATAAATTCACTCCTCACTTCGTGAGTCGTGAATTTATCGATAATTTGGAAATCACTCGTGGCATTACTTATGATAATTCTATTTAAATGTTAGTATTTCATAGACTAAAATTGATAATAGTAATATAGTATGGCAAACCTATTAAAAGAGTTTACAAATAACTTGTTTTTATTAATTGTAAATATAAACCCTCTACTAGTACCCCAAATAATGCAGATCAAGGAATAAAATGAGATAAAGCTCCTATTATTGAAGGTCTGTGATATACATGGATGCTGGCTACCACACCTGTTACACCATCATGGATGCAGATGAAATTAAATGGATGACATTAGTATGGAGAAGTAATGAAAATAATTAATAAATTGAGTTAGATTTTACAACTCACCTCATAATTGTACTACTATTATTAGGTGAGTTGTCAAATCTAACTCTTCTTCTTCTCTTCTTCTTAAACATAATTTGTAGGATTTTCATCCTGTTTATTTCCAAAATCACTCCTCGGAGGAAGACATATTGGATGTGCATTCACTGTCTATCCATCTCTTGGCTGGTCTTCCTCTTGTTCTTCTCCCGTCCATTGGTCTATATTCTTTAGCTCTTTTTGCAAGTCGGTTTTCTTCCATTCTTTCTATATGACCCTATCAATATTTTCGTCTATCTATAATAAATTTGGTTATGTCATAACTCAATTTATTAATTAAAATAAGCCTAATAGTGTCACTTCCATTAATATTAAAGAAAAAAATGGAAAGAAGCTTTGACTGGGAATGATGGGAGAAACCCTGAGAAAAACTTGCCCTGTCTCTGATTTGTCCACCGTACACCATACATTGAGTGATTAAGATGCAAATTCGGATCTCAGAAGTAGAGGACAAATTGCTAACCACATTTGCCATTGAGCTGCCTTTAATTTATTGTAATTTAGATATATAAGTAAAGTGAGATCAGGATGACAGCTACTGAAGAGAGATTTATGCACAACCAAATGAGATTGAAAATAATGAATATATGCCTATATTGGATCAGGGTAATTCCATCTCCAGTGGTCTAGTGCCCCACACTCAACATGTTCAATTTCGCTGAAACTTGGTGTAGGTATGGAACCTCACTAGAAATGAACCTCTACAAAATTTCAAATCATAATATCAAGTGTTTGGGAAACTATGGCCTTTCACATGGAGGCCTGTTTGATGAATCCATCATGAAACGGAACAACATTCAACTTTTAACTCTTTGTTACTACAAGGCAAATGCAAGTATGGGCCTCTTATTTCTATGTCTTGCACAACTTTTTATTCTAAATCCAAAACACGTAGTCTGACGAAAGGAAGTCCAATTTAGGAGTCACCAGCATGGATCAAAGTGCCTAACAAAATCTGTCATACTAAATTTTAGTCCATCTTTAGGGCCGAATATCTCAAGAACAAAAAACAAACGGAAACTATTATTTGGTAAATTTGTTAATGGTGGTTGAGACAATGCACTGCCCAAATATCTTCATTCATAGTCACTTATCTAGGATCATACTAGATCATAAACAGATGCAATTGTTAAAAGTGAGCTATGTTCAAGCACAAATAACGTGAATTACGTCATCTCAAATGTTGTTTTCTTTAGTACCATTAGAAAGAGCACATCTTCATCCACTAGAATCAATTTATTTCATTTTTGAGCCCATTCAATTATGAGATGAAAAGTAAGGTGTCAAATGTGTATTTGTTAAAAGTGATATATGTTCAAGCACAAATAACGTGAATTACGTCATCTCAAATGTTGTTTTCTTTAGTACCATTAGAAAGAGCACATCTTCATCCACTAGAATCAATTTATTTCATTTTTGAACCCATTCAATTATGGGATGAAAAGTAAGGTGTCAAATGTGTAATTGTTAAAAGTGATCTATGTTCAAGCTCAAATAACGTGAATTACGTCATCTCAAATGCTGTTTTCTTTAGTACCATTAGAAAGAGCACATCCTCATCTACTAGAATCAACTTATTTCATTTTTGAGCCCATTCAATTATGGGATGAAAAGTAAGCTTGAACTTAATGAGAAATTTGTTGTTGTCCACCACACCGTCAAATAATGCGACCTACTCAAGTGGTGCTTTAATTTTTCACCGCTTTAATTTTTCACCGCTACCACTCACAGTGGCAATGACAGAATAATACGTCAGGGAGTTTCTCGCAAGCGTGTGGAGGGGTAGAATGACTTTATTTGTTTTCCAGACCGTTGGAAGGTATTGTGAAACATTTCTTTTTCTGTTTTCAATAGTATACCGTTATGTATTGTCGGAGTCCGACTACTTAAATTTCATATTATATTGTGTTTGGAATTCATGATGTCGCTAGGAAAAACAGCGTGTTCTAAGAGAATCTATCGATTTTGATTTAATTGAAAAAAATTCTGATTATGAAATGAATGACAGTGTTGCAAGTTTTTTCATGGGGAATGAAATGCGTGCATGGAACTTTATTGTATGAAAACCAGGGGGAAAACGCCCAGACCAAGAATGAGGTGGGAGAATAACATTAACCATGATTTGAAGGAAGTAGATTATACAGGGAATGAATGGAAAATATTACCTCAGGATAGGGATGTGTGGAAAGCTTGTGAATCTACGATTTTGATAGTGCCAGTGAGTTAGTTAATTGGATACATGTTTTTTCAGTGATGTTTCAATAAAAGGATCAACTGACGACACAAGTAATAATATTAGTGAAGTATGAGGAAGTTATAGAGCTGGAAGGGAGATCAGTTAGCGATGTTAATAGCATAGGCCTAAATAGTGCAGACATAAGTTCCAGTTGGAATAATAGCCATTTAGAAGGGCCCAAATTTCAATCTATCGGAACTACCTTGGGTTCAGGTACTTGTAAAGAAACCCAAAAGACACTTTAGAAAATTTTGAATGGTATATTTCAAGTCAGCTTGAACATAGCTCACTTTTAACAATTGCACATTTGGTACCATACTTTTCATCCCATAATTGAATCGACTCAAAAATGAAATTAGTTTATTCTAATAGATGAAGATGTGCTATTTATAATTGTACTAAAGAAAATAACATTTGAGATGATGTAATTCACCTTATTTGAGCTTGAACATAGCTCACTTTTAACAATTGCATATTTGACACCTTACTTTTCATCCCATAACTGAATGGGCTCAAAAATGAAATGTTGATTCTAGTAGATGTGCTCTTTCTAATAGTACTAAAGAAAGCATTTGTGATGACGTAATTCACGTTATTTGAGCTTGAACATAGATCACCTTTAACAATTACACATTTGGCACCTTACTTTTCATCCCATAATTGAATGCGCTCAAAAATGAAATGAGTTGATTCTAGTAGATGACGATGTGCTCTTTCTAATGGCACTAAAGCAAATAATATTTGAGATGACGTAATTCACCTTATTTGACCTTGAACATAGCTAACTTTTAACAATTGCATATTTGGCACCTTACTTTTCATCTCATAATTGAATTGGCTCAAAAATGAAATAAGTTGATTCTAGTAAAAGAAGATTTGCTCTTTCTAATGGTACTAAAGAAAACATTTGAGATGACGTAATTCACATTATTTGAGCTTGAACATAGCTCACTTTTAACAATTACATATTTGGCACCATGTTTATGATCTAGTATAATCCTTGATAAGTGGCTATGAATAAAGGTATTTGGGCAGTGTACTGTCTCAACCACCATTAATAAATTTACCAAATATTAGTCTCCGTTTGTTTTTTTGTTCTTGAGATATTCTGCCCTAAAGATGGACTAAAATTTAGTATGACAGATTCTGTTAGACACTTTGATCCATGCTGGAGACTCCTAAAGTGGACTTCCAATCGTCGGACTACGTTGTTTGGATTTAGAATAAAAAGTTGTGCAATATATAGAAATAAGAGGTCCATACTTGCATTTTCCTTGTAGTAACAAAGAGTTAAAAATTGAATGTTGTTTCGTTTCTTGATGGATTCATCAAACAGGCCTCCATATGAAAAGCCATAGTTTCCCAAACACTTGATATGATTTGAAATTTTGCAGAGCTTCATTATTAGGGTGGACCTGAAGCCACACCAAGTTTCAGGAAAATTGGTGACGGTCAGCGTGGATGACATTAAAAATTAGACCACTTGAGATGGAATGACCCATCATCATCTATTAAATTAATCTTAAACACATCATTGAAAACAACAACGATCCTTAAAGCCATCACACAATTAATGGTGCATACAAGAGGTCTTTTGGTCTCCAGGGTGGAGATGGTTTAAGAAGACAAGTTCTTCTTCTAGCACTACTAACATATGGGAGGATGATATATATTATATATATATATATATATATATATATATATATATATATATATGCAGAGTGTAAATGGATTATACCGAACAAATTCAGCTGCTTACAGAGGAGTATTAAGGTATACAAGTAATTTGAAATACCACTGGTCTACGAGGGAAAATGGTCTAGTTATGGGGAATCAAAGTAATCTACAATTAATACAGATAAATCAACAGGAGAGCAAAGTAGGTGAGAAAATTATACTAGATTAACTTAAGATTTTGGTAATAATACCGAGATCCTGATTGCTAATAATTCATCAACATTTATGATATATTGGATTATCAAATTCCTTAAAATTCCTCGTTCTTCTTTTTTTTTTTCTTTCCCTGATTGTGTACTGTGATATATTGACACTGAAATTTGTTCAGTATTGTATTGGTTATTACATTAACATCTGATTAAAAGTTACTTCAGTATCTGTCGCATTTCATAAAATCATCATTGAACATCTTTACAGTTATGCAAAACTTTTAACACTTTAAAAATTCATATTAAAGCACCGTTGAGGTTATGTAATAAGATATTAAATATAAAATTGGTACCTGGTAGGTCAGTCATCCTCAACTAAGTTATTAAACTTCATTTAAGTAGTCCGAATATGGAGGCCTTTCAAAAACAATGTTTCATCTTCTGCATTTTAACTGGTTAAAATGCAGAAGATGAAACATTGTTTTTAAAAGGCCTCCATATTGGAACTACTTAATGAAGTTTATAATTTAGTTGAGGATGACTGGCCTATCAGGTACCAATTTTATATTTAATATCTTATGCTGAACTTGTCCACTGTTGTGGTCTCGAGGTAGCATGCTGCCTTGTCACGCAGCAGGCCCGGTTTCGATACCAGGTCGGGACAGGCTCCTGGGTGAGGATTTTTCGGGGCTTTCTTCACCTGTAAGACAAATGTCAGGAGGCTTAGGGCCAAATGGTCCTTGAAAATCATTCGGCCATTATCTTTACCTTATCATTACCATCATCATCCTTCACTGGTGTGGAAAGCATTGGGAAGCTACCACAACTATAATGCCCTAGTAAAGCTACAAAGCATAGCTACAAAATGTTAAGATTATAGTAAACGACCTGCCTCGGGCAGAATTACTATGGACGGATACTGAACTTGCCGAAATGCATCTGATTTATGGTGCACGACCCGTGAGAAGGTAGAAAAACACCTGAGAAGACTGGAGGTCACAGAAATCCTGGAATGCGAAGAAATCCAATCGAGAGGTTCCCTGAAAGCATTCAAAGTAGGAATACCACTCAAGGACCTACAGAAAATCACCAGCCCAGAATCATGGCCGGAGGGGGTAGTAGTCAGACGTTATCGTCTTTTTCGCTCCCAAAGGCAGGGGGCAACACTACCACAGTAATGGTACCAAAAGTGACGTCATGAAAATAATGTTGTGGAATGTAGAAGGGCTGAAATCTGTTATTGACATGACCCCCCTATGTACACTCCAAGATAATGACATTTTATTCTTCACAGAAACACTCAGCACAGAAGACATAAACATAACTAGTTTCTACGGAATCCATTCCCCAGCTAAGAAAGGAGAAAGAAGAGGACGACCTTCAGGGGGTCTAAGCTGCTACATAAAACCCCCCCTGCAACCCGTCAGAGTAACCGATTGTACAGACAGCACTCTTACGATAGTCACTAGAAGAGCGAACATCGTTGGCGCATACTTCACTCCTAACACCGAACCCGAGGTCATCATCGATGAATTAGGAAGGGCACTAGAAAACACAGAAGATAGCAAACCTACTTTCCTGGTAGGCGATCTTAACTGTAGAATAGACAAATGGGACACAAAAACACAAGCGGTTACCGACTTTCTTTTGGACTACGGGCTAATCCTGTTAAACCAGGAGAAGGATTACACATATGTGGCACCAAACGGGAGGAGCACAATCGACCTGGTCTTCACGAACGGTCGAGGTGACGCTGAGGTGAATGTGGAAAATGTCACAATTAGGAAACATCTCCCTGTTATAACAAAATTCCATGCCAGTGCAGGAACACAAGAACCATTAGGCACATGATCCCTATTAGGTTCGTCTTCCGGGCATATAGGCCGTGGTCCAGTCGTTCTTCTACTCGACGTTTCGTCTACTGCTGCGGTAGACATCTTCAGGAGATACTGCGTGCTCTCTGTGAACTCCTCAACAGTCGGCTGCAGACTGGCTGGTCGTTGGAAACTCCCTCCCTATTTATAGGCACGCCCTGGTGGGGAGGGGGTTTTCTGCGCGGTCCGTGTTGCGTGCTGTTTTGCCCAGGCTGTCGCTAGCAGAAGTCATAGGCTTCGTTGTCGTATTGTGCCATGCCGGGATCCAGATTTTGTTTATCTTCATGGTTTCTTCTTTTTTGTTAAAGGAATTTTTGTGTTTATATATTTCAATGGCTTCTCTGTACAGTCTGGTGTAATAATGTGATGTTTGGGACAATACCTGTGTTTCTTCGAATCTTATTATTGTTCTTGGTTGTTCATCCAGTGTTCCGCTACGGCTGATTTTTCCTTTTGTTTTAGTCTGCAATGCCTCTTGTGTCTTGCAATCTTGTGGTAACCATTCTTTTTGTTGTGCCGATATAAACCTGTCCACAACTGCAAGGGATGCGATATATACCGGCAGTACTTAACGGATCTCTTGTATCTTTGGCTGGGCGCAGTATATTGCTGATTTTTTGTGTTGGCTTGTAGGTTGTAGATATGTTATATTTATTTAATATTCGACCAATTCTCTCCGTTATTGTCTTGATATATGGTAGGTACACCTTACCCTTAGCCTCCTCCTGTTCCCGTTTTCGGATTTGTATTTATTGGGATTTATGGCTCGGCGAAAATCTGTTTTGCTGTATCCATTGGATTGAAACGCTGCTTGGAGATGATTAATTTCTTCTTGTAGATACTGTGGTTCCGAAATCCTTTGGCTCGTTCCACAGGGTTTAATTTATTCCGCGTTTTTGTCTGGGATGATGGTTGGACTGCTTATGTAGGTATCTGTCTGTGTGAGTCTTTTTCCTGTATACCTTGTGTCCAAGTGTCATGTCTTGGTTTGAATTCTAAAACATCCAAAAACGGTTAGACTGTTGTTCTCTTCTCTTTCCAGGGTGAATTGGATGCTGGGACAAATACCATTTAAATGTTGCCTGAAGTTATCAAGTTCTTCTTCACCATTGCTCCCAAATGACGAATGTGTCGTCCACATATCTCAGCCAAACTGAAGGTCTTAATGTAGCATTCTCCAAGGCCTGTTTTTCAAAATGTTCCATGTAAAAATTGGCTATTACGGGGCTTTAATGGACTTCCCATGGCCACGCCATCTATTTGCTCGTAGAATATTCCTCCCCATTGGAATACGTTTCTGTGAGGCATATGTTATACAGCGCTACTATATCTGGGGGAAAGAGTTCGTGCAAGTATGTCATAGTGTCTGGGATAGGTATCTTAGTAAAATAAAGAAACCACATCGAAGCTTATTATTTTATCGTTGGCTTGAGTTTCAGAGTGTCTATTTTTTCTATGAAGTGCGTGGAGTTTTTTACAAACGTGTCAGTTTTTCCAATATACGGTTTCAATAGTGAGGCGAGAAAATGGCGAGTTCATACGTAGGTGATCCAATGGCCGAAACAATAGGTCTGAGTGGTGTTCCTTCCTTGTGTATCTTTGGTAATCCATACAATCTTGGTGGCAGTGCTTCTGATTTGTACAATCCTCGTTTAGTGTCTTCATCAAGTGTGGAGCTCTTGATAAGTTGTACAAATCAGAAGCACTGCCACCAAGATTGTATGGATTACCAAAGATATACAAGGAAGGAAAACCACTCAGACCTATTGTTTCGGCCATTGGATCACCTACGTATGAACTCGCCAAGTTTCTCGCCTCACTATTGAAACCGTATATTGGAAAAACTGACACGTTTGTAAAAAAACTCCACGCACTTCATAGAAAAAAATAGACACTCTGAAACTCAAGCCAAACGATAAAATAATAAGCTTCGATGTGGTTTCTTTATTTACTAAGATACCTATCCCAGACACTATGACATACTTGCAAGAACTCTTTCCCCCGATATAGTAGCGCTGTATAACATATGCCTCACAGAAAACGTATTTCCAATGGGGAGGAATATTCTACGAGCAAATAGATGGCGTGGCCATGGGAAGTCCATTAAGCCCCGTAATAGCCAATTTTTACATGGAACAATTTGAAAAACAGGCCTTGGAGAATGCTACATTAAGACCTTCAGTTTGGCTGAGATATGTGGACGACACATTCGTCATTTGGGAGAGCATGGTGAAGAAGAACTTGATAACTTCAGGCAACATTTAAATGGTATTTGTCCCAGCATCCAATTCACCCTGGAAAGAGAAGAGAACAACAGTCTACCGTTTTTGGATGTTTTAGTATTTCGAAACCAAGACATGACACTTGGACACAAGGTATACAGGAAAAAGACTCACACAGACAGATACCTACATAAGCAGTCCAACCATCATCCCAGACAAAAACGCGGAATAATTAAAACCCTGGTGGAACGAGCCAAAAGGATTTCGGAACCACAGTATCTACAAGAAGAAATTAATCATCTCCAAGCAGCGTTTCAATCCAATGGATACAGCAAAACAGATTTCGCCGAGCCATAAATCCCAATAAATACAAATCCGAAAACGGGAACAAGGGAGGAGGCTAAGGGTAAGGTGTACCTACCATATATCAAGACAATAACGGAGAGAATTGGTCGAATATTAAATAAATATAACATATCTACAACCTACAAGCCAACACAAAAAATCAGCAATATACTGCGCCCAGCCAAAGATACAAGAGATCGTTAAGTACTGCCGGTATATATCGCATCCCTTGCAGTTGTGGAGAAGTTTATATCGGCACAACAAAAAGAATGGTTACCACAAGATTGCAAGAACACAAGAGGGCATTGCAGACTAAAACAAAAGGAAAAATCAGCCCGTAGCGGAACACTGGATGAACAACCAAGAACATATAATAAGATTCGAAGAAACACAGGTATTGTCCCAAACATCACATTATTACACCAGACTGTACAGAGAAGCCATTGAAATATATAAACACAAAAAATTCCTTTAACAAAAAAGAAGAAACCATGAAGATAAACAAAATCTGGATCCCGGCATTGCACAATACGACAACGAAGCCTATGACTTCTGCTAGCGACAGCCTGGGCAAAACCAGCACGCAACACGGACCGCGCAGAAAACCGCCTCTCCACCAGGGGCGTGCCTATAAATAGGGAGGGAGTTTCCAACGACCAGCCAGTCTGCAGCCGACTGTGAGGAGTTCACAGAGAGCACGCAGTATCTCCTGAAGATGTCTACCGCAGCAGTAGACGAAACGTCGAGTAGAAGAACGACTGGACCACGGCCTATATGCCCGGAAGACGAACCTAATAGGGATCAAGACGCCGGCCGTGAAAGCCTACAGTTATACATTAGGCACATATTTCAAACCGTCAATTTCAAGATACATAGACGAAGAAAGATGGGAAACAAACAAAGCAGAGCTACCAAAAATAGTGGACATGATGAGGCAGGGGAACTTAGACGAGGCAACTGCTGCTCTGAATGACATAATCACTCACTCCACCAGAGAACTGCACAGATCGAAACGCACCGCGAAGCCATGGTTCGACGAAGATTGTTACGTAATGAGGCAAAGGACACTACAACTCCTCCATGCTGCTAGGGAACACGGAGGTGATGCACTGACAAAGTACGCCGTAGAGCGTGGGAAATACAAATGCCTACTGAAGGAAAAGAAATTAACATACGACCTCCTTGTAGAACAGGAACTAATTGCTGAGTCGGAAATGAAACCTTACAAAATCCTAAGGTCCTCGAAGAAGAACAGATCGAGCCCCTCGTAAACATGGAGAGATGGGAATTGCACTTCAGCAAACTCCTGGGAGAAAGGAACAAAATGTCCAACTCCTTCTCACTACATGCGGAACGCAATCAAACCTCGACCCCCATCACAACAGAAGAAGTCGCTCAATTAATCATGAACGGAAAGAACAACAAAGCGGCCGGCCCAGATGGAATATTTGCTGAACACCTGAAAGACACAGTCCGAGATCTGGCGGAACCGCTAGCGTGCCTTTTCAGAGAATGTTTCAAGAATAATTCAATCCCAAAACAGTGGAGGAGCACACTGATAACTGTGCTTTACAAAGGCAAAGGACGAAAGGACGATCCAAATTCATATACGGGAATAGCCCTGGAAAACGTCATGTTTAAACTTTTCAGCAGACTTCTACTGAGGCGAATTGAACCAAGATTACGTGCTATCATACCAATGAATCAATATGGCTTCACCCCGGGCAGATCAACGCTACACGCTGTACATGAAATTATAAAAGAAATAACAACTACCTTGGCGCAACCCACCACCCCTCTGTACGCAATCTTCATAGATTACGCTAAAGCCTTCGATAGCATCAACAGGAATATACTCATTCAAAAGCTAGAAAGCGTACTAGGTAGGACTAGCAATGAACTACAAATAATCGCGTCTGTGCTAACCGCAAACTCTGTGGCTATACACGACGGCATAACTACGTCGAAAAATATCATCCAGACAAGAGGGGTACTACAAGGAGACCCGCTGAGCCCGATACTCTTTAACGTCATGACGGCGGACATCGGTCAGGTGATAGACACAAGGAACGTCAAACTCCTTATGTACGCAGATGACATGGCTATCCTCTCCAGGAGCCTAGAAGACCTACAAGCAGCCATGGAGAAGATCAGGGAAATGGGCACTAGAAAATTCAATGGTAATAAATAGCTCAAAGACCAAAGCTATGAAATTTAGGAGAGGAGGAAGACTATCCAAGAGAGATCACCTCACATGCGACGGGTCAACTCTAGAATTCGTTAGCAGCTTCAAATACCTAGGAATAACATTACAGACCACCGGAACAGTATTCTCGATGCATATACAAGAGCGTGCTACAGCTGCCACAAAAGCCATTTATGACATTCCAAAGTTACGAAACTATCCCTACCAACGGCAATAGCATTATTCAACATCAAAGTTATGCCGGTTGCCACTTATGGAATCCAGCTAATATGGACATATCTCACAGCCAAAAATTTCATGAAACTTGAAAGCATAAAAGCGAGATTCCTAAAACAGGCTCTTTCAATTTCAAAATTCACAAGACATAGCTATGCCTACATAATAGCAAAGGAGTCTTACTTCATAGAAGATATCCGAAAACACTTCGATCTACCAGAAACGCAGGCATACAAAACAGCAATCGAGGAGAGACAGAGAAAAGCCAGAGAGATTCCGAACGAAATCACGGAAACGGAAGCATTAAACACAGACGAATGGAAAGGACCAAATTTTCGACTTCGCCACTTATACACACGCTTCGCCGCTCACGGCTTCCATGACAAAATATGTCATAAACAAAGTTACCATGAACCTGAGGAGTCCTGCATCTGTAAACTCTGTAGCAAACCGTGCCCAAAGTATCACTTAGTGAAGTGCGACAACAGAACCAAAACATTTCACGAATTAATAGCAAAATGGTAAAAACATATATATAATATTAGTGTACACATTGTGTTTAATAAATATATATATAAAGTAATGGTGCAAGAGCTGCAGCCATGTATGCGGAGCGGTATCCGAATAGACGTCATCCTCACCGAACAACCGTAAGCTGTGGTTTATCTACGACGCAACACGCCAGCGCAAAAATTGCTCCCCGTGTATTTGAATGGATGTGGTTTCTCTAGAACGCGAAGCGGTGGGGCGAAAGAATTTACGCTGACATGTCGCTTCGTGTATTCGAATCACTTGAATTCTGGACACAATTTGCCAGCGCAAAAAAAGAATATAGAAGCTATTATCCGTACTCATTGGTGTAATTGCTAAAAACAAAGAAGGGTTTTATGACAAAATGTCGGAAAGACAGCGCTTGTTTTGTAACTTACCAATTTTAACGACGAAAGTTTGATCGTTTTGTTGCAAATCATTGAGTTCTTTACAATATGAGCATGAAGGAGTACAGAGATGTAAAAAAAAAAAGTTATTGTGACTTGAACTTAGTCAAAAAATAATTAAAAGCTGTAAATATTGTATTGTATGTTAGGAATATTAGGGCCTATAGATAACTTTTATAAAATTCATAATATGTTCCGTTGAGGTATTATTCAAAATTGAAGTATAAAATTATGGAATATTTACCTACAAGGTCCGTCTCCTCAACTTTATTAGTTATTTAACTGTAGCGCTTTCGGGACTAGTCCCATCATCAGCAGGATTCAAAACTGGTGTTTCACTGAAGATCTGGTAGAGGGGGTTACATGTACTGGGTTCATTTTCGTTTATCAGATGGTCGTTGTTAACTGCTTTCAAAATGTCCATCTCCTCGAGTACTGTAACCTCCTCTACGAAATTTTCAGTGAAACGTCAGTTTTGAATCCTGCTGATGATGGGACTAGTCCCAAAAACGCTACAGTTAAATAATTAATAAAGTTGAGGAGACGGACCTTTTCGCTAAATATTCCATAATTTTATACTTCGATATTATGGATGTACATAAATCTCGTCTTCTATAAAATTCAAAACCTGATAAAACTGCTCAGGCAAAAATCTGAAGTATTGTAAAATTTGGTATTATCATTAACCATATGTTTATTTAAGAACCAAACAATAATTTGTTCTATAATTTTCCATACCGGTACAACATTCATATGATGGTGTTGCTCTAGGTACCTTTTCCGTCTTTACTAATATTTCGTACTATTTTAAACGTTTTGCAACGATACTTAAAACTTTTTTATAAAGGAATTTTATGTGTTTATGCATTTACACAAATTATGAATTTTCTCTCAATTATTTGTCAGAATTCTTTAGAATTGAAGTTGGCATACGCGAACGCTTATACAATTAAATCTACCAGATGGCAGGGCATTTGTGTGAAAGACCAACATTTGCATTTAATTCCAAAACATATTTTAAGAAATAAATGTTCAATCACTTCATTTTGTTAGGTTACGATGGGTCAGTTTAGTGTACATCAGATTAGTTTATAGTTTACTAAATAGTATGTATGTAATTTATTTCATTAGGTTATGCAGGAACAGGCTTGTAGATATACATCCATTTTTTCATAAACACATTTGGGAATTTATTATGAACGTTGGTCATTTCGATTTCTCACATATGTGGTGTCATCTGGCGACAATTACATAAATATAAGCGCTGTACGGTATGTGTTCCATGCCTCTATGGTCGAAGGTAAACAGAGTAGACGCCGGTGAAAGAATTACGCGCCACACTGCAGACTTCGAAGAAAATGTTCTTCATAGGATGGAAGATGATCCTTATAATAGTATTCGTGCTGTTCCACGTGTAATGGGCACAAGACATCAAAGTGTATGGGAAGCCCTGCACGAAGATCAGCTCTATTCATTTAATCTGCAAAAAGTACAAGCTTTACAGCCAGTGGACTTCGCTCAACGGGTACAATTTTGCAATTGGACTTTGTTGCAACCACCGCACTTCTTTTTCCTTGGCGTTATTCATTGATGAGGCAATGTATAATATGGATGGGGTGGTTCTGAACTAAAAGAACAATAATGTGTGGGATTATGAAAATCCCATGCCATCTTCGAGAGGGGTCACCAGCAGAGATTTTGGGTGAACATACGGGTAGGCATAATTTCTGACCACATCATTGGTCCCTACCTTCTTCCCCAGAGATTAAATTGTGTCATTTATAAGATTTTTTAGAGCACGTCCTACCTAGATTGCTAGAAGAAATTCCTCTTCACATCAGGCTGCTCCCCATTTCTGCCGGAATGTGCGAAATAATTTGGATGAAGTGTATCCTGGCCGTTTGGCCGTTGGATACAGGAAGAGGAAGTTCATCTGCAATGTGGCCACCTCGCTCTCCAGATCTCTGTCCACTTGATTATTTTTGTGGGGACACCTGAAAACATGCAGATGAACGGTTCGTTGCACGCACAATCGCAGCATGTAATGTAATCTACGAGACACCTGGTATCTTGAACGGGATACGAGAATCCTTTAGTCGCCGATGTCGTCTGTGTTGTGAGAGAATGGAGGTGGCCAATTTGAACAATTTCTTCTAATGAGTCTGCAGGTGCTTTACTTTATTTCTGGTTTAATCAAAGTTATTGCTTTTTTATTTCCCAATAACATGACGTATGCCTTGTAAATACACTGTACCTCTTCATGTAATTACTCTTGTGTTCACTGCACTATCATTATCTAACTACATAAGTATTGTACAGTACAATTACACATTTTATTAGCGAAACCTATTGTACTCTACAGTATGTGTATTATTATTATTATTATTATTATTATTATATTATTATTACAACCTTTCAAATAATTGTCTGAACAATACGTACGTAGATAATTTTGTAACTCTGTACATTACAATGCCGTATTTTGTAAAATAATGAATAAACAATTAAATCAGAACTAATCTACGTACGTAACTGATTTACAGTAGGCCTACTACATAATAAAGGAATAAAGGGGGGGAAAGTGTACACATACTGTAGGTATGTTTCGAACGTGATGCATCAATCTTACATTTGCGTCGGTAGTAAGACTGCTATAACCACTGAGCTAAAGGCGCATACTTGTTGCAAGTTATACTCTCTGTATCATATTATTTCCATTTTAATTTGAAATAATCAGTGGCGTGTCAACTATTTTACAAATTGAATTATAACTTGGACATTTTTATTCGTAGACCATTAGTTCATCATCTCAAAATGCTTATATAAAACCCCTCTATACATAGTTAAATTTGTGCGGTATAATTCATTTACACCCTGTATATATATATATATATATATATATATATATATATATTACTGACCTAATATAAAGCTGGAAAAAATTGTTAAGAAAGGATTAAGAATAACTAATATATCAAATTTTAATATTTTAGTATGTGCTGACGATTTTATTATCCTATAATACAAAATACAGAAAACTATTTACAATTCTCTCTACATTGTTTAAATGAAATAAATAAAGAGTACGATTTTAAAATATCTATAGAGAAGACAAAAATAATAGCCTTTTTAAGAAAGTCACCCATAAGATCAAAAATAATAATAGAAAATAAACCTATATCACAAGTGTAAAATTTGTATTATCTAGGTTGTGAATTGTCTTCTGGATATGGGAAAAGAAATTATATAGACAATAAATTATCAAAATTTCAAGTGATATGTGGCACCATGGAACACTAAATAAAACAAGGAAGGATACAAGATTGAAGTTCTACAAAACAATGGCGGTACCGGTACTTTTGTACGGTAATGAGTCCTGGGTAACAAATAAGAGGAGTTCGAGTAGAATACAAAGTGCAGAAATGACCTTTCTAAGAAGGACCAAAGGATCCACAAAATTGGACCACGTAAGAAATGAAAAAATAAGAAATGAATTAGAAATATATTCAATAAATGACAGAATTCAACAACACCGCGTTGGCTGGGAACAGCAAGTTCAGAGAAAGGAAGAAACAAGATTGCCCAAGATAGCATATCATTATAAACCAAACGGATTAAGGGATGTAGGAACACCTATAGGAAGAGATGGAAGGAATCATTGTGAATTCGGAATAGGCGAATCGCCTAAAACTCGAAGTGGAGATTATTATTATTATTATTATTATTATTATTATTATTATTTATTTATTTATTTATTTATTTATTTATTTATTTATTTATTTTTATTGCGGATGAGCCCATGTAGGACTACGCAAAGTACTTAGAGGCGTTTCCTTTGAGCCCAGCTTTCTTTCATTCATTTGCTATGAGTTTGTTTTCTATCATCTGTCCAAGTTGTTCCAGTTTTTTTTTCGGTTTGTCCTCTTGGTCAACTTGTTACTTATTCACCTTAATTCTAAATATATCTCTGTTTGGGATATCTTCTTTAGTAATTCCTGTCATTTTTAAGTCCTTTTTACTTCATCAATCCACTTCATAGTATCCACTGGAGCTTTACTTCTGTTTTCGTAGAATTCCATTATCTGTTTTATAAGCCTATTTGAGTTCATTCGTTTAATATGGTCATAAAATTTTAACCTTCGTTTTCTATCACTATGAATGTCTGTATATATTTTTATTTCCTATTTACTTCTGTGTCTAAAAGCTTCACCTATGACTTGTGGGCCTAAAACTTTTCTTATAATTTTACATTCTTTTTTCACTATATTTTCGATATCTTTTTTTCTGTTCAAAATTAATGTTTCTGCTCCATAGAGGCACTCTGGTTTAATTATAGTGTTATAGTGTCGTAATTTTGTATATTATTATTATTATTATTATTATTATTAATTATTATTATTATTATTATTATTATTAGTAGTAGTATTATTAATATTATTATTAATATTATTATTATTAATATTATTATTAATATTATTATTAATATTATTATTAATATTATTATTATTATTATTATTATTATTATTATTATTATTATTATTATTATTATTAGTTCGATCCTTCCGGGAAATTCTCGTATAAGAGTTGAAAGCATAATAATAGTCCCTTCGATTGGTTGCTGGCCAAAGGAAGGCAAGACCAGTGATGGGGCTGCCATCTTATAGCCTCTGGCCAGGCTTTTCGGGAGAAGAAAAAAAAAGAAAATAAAGGAAAGAAGAAATGGAAGAAAGGAAAGTCTCCCTAGCCCTCGGATGCTCTAATAGCGTCGGGGTCGAAAAAACAAGAGTTAACCAAGAGAGGAAAATTTTCTATAGGATCATAACAGGCCTTGGTCTAATACTTGGAAGAAGAAATAATAATAATAATAATAATAATAATAATAATAATAATAATAATAATAATAAATAAAATAATAATAATAATAATAATAATAATAATAATAATATAAAATAATATTATAAAATAAGATATAACATGAAATTTCAATAACAACTAATATCCGTGCGAATGAAAATAAGTGGAAATTTGACATATAACTATTTGTTCCTCGGTAACTAAATTGCAAATAAAAATGTAAAAAAGAATCCATTATAAAATTACGTAACAAAGAACACATTTCCTAGCAACTGTTATTTCAGATTGTATTTTATGAACGAAATCGCGAAATGGAAATGCATCAACGAAGAAGATATTAACAGAAGAATAGGGGATATATTTATACAGGAATGATTTACATTAGTATAATTTAGTTTTAAGAAACCGTAAGATAACATCTAGTTCCGGTAAAGGCTGTGACCGCAGGACGGGACCAGTAAATTGTCTGTGGTGATCTCGGTTTTTGAAGTGGAGCCATCTTCTTCCACAGAGGGGAGTTAAACGCACCACTGATGTTAATTTACATGTGTGGTGTGGGGATAGATGTTTAGCATGAGATAGTGTTAGTCAGGGATTATTTGGTGTTAGTTCCGAGTATCTGGCAGCTGTCATTTGCTCAGTGAGTTCCCAGGATACAGTCAGTGATCTTGTGGTTATCTCAGCGCGCTAGCGCAGCCCACTTATTGAGAGGCTCATGTAAAACAGTGACAGACGGGCACTGCTGGGCCACAGATTGTGAAATTTCCCGGGTCTTGCCACAACAGGTCGGCCAGGAGTTTATATACTCGCGAGTGTGAAAGTATGCGTAAGTTAGGTTTACTACAGAATTGAGATAGGGATTCATGTTATCTTAACAGTTTAAAACGAACGATTTTGGCTTAATTGATTATGGTATTTGTTAATACATAAATTTTCCAAATTTGACACTGATGTCGCTGAAGATAGAAGAAGCCAGCGACAATGACCAATTGGCGGATTGGGATACCCTTCCAATGTTAAAATCAATGGAGTAATACGGTTTATTTCTTGATACTTGGTAAATATCTAGAAATAAACCGGGGGACTGGGCGCACTACTATCTTCAAGTGACTTTGAGAGAAATGTAGTACACACCAAATTATATTACGAGTACACAATTATTATATTCAGTACGGAAAACTAATTACACATAAATTTATTCTCTCTGCCTCTCTTTATCTTAGTTTAGTTGCTCCATCTATAGTTACTTTTACACTATTTGTAATTAAGTTTTCTTAGATATTCGAAATCAGTCACTTCTTCAAAATTTCGCTCACTAATGACAAATGAGGGAAATTTTGTAGAAGTGACTGATTTCAAATATCTAGGAACAATAATTAGGCTACAATAGGAATGAGATGCACAAAGAAATTAAACATAGGATCAATTCTCGAAATGAATGTCATTATGCAATACAGGGACTCTTGTCATCCCAACTCCTTTCAAAAAACGTTAAAATGAAAATATATAAACTATTATTCTGCCAATTATATTATATGGATGCAAAACATGGACTCTCACTTTAAGGGAGGAAAGAAGATTACGAGTAGGCCTATTTGAGAAAAAAATTCTTAGGAAAATGTTTGGGCCAAAATGAGATGAATAGAGAGGTGAATGGAGAAAACTACATAATAGTGAGCTACATGATATGTAGCCTATAGGAAGCCAGATATAATAAGAACTGTTATGTCTCATAGACTGCGATGGGCAGGACATGTGGCACAAATGGGGGATAAAAGAGGTGCATGGAAACTTCTTATAGGAAACCAGAGGGAAAACGTCCAGTTGGTAGAGCAAGAATTAGGTGGGAGAATAACATTATCCATGATTTGAGGGAAGTAGATTTTACAGGGATGATTGGAAAACATCTCAGGATAGGGATGTATGGATAGCTTATATCCACACTACCATGAACCTACCGGCTCGATAGTACCAGTGAGTTGGTTAGTTATAGGCAATTTTACTTGCCCGGGCCGTATAGGAATACGATCTGTTGTGAGAAGATTTATAACTCTGATTCACACACATACATATTTTTGGCCATACAAGAACATGGAGGCCCATACAGGTTCGGTGATCAGTTCAATCCAAGGCTACTTCCGAGTCAACATAAAATTTAAGACAAGATTTACCGTTCACCAATAAATTAATACTAAACAAGAAGAATATGATATGGAAAACGGTCCCCGGAATCACATGGCCATCATCATCGTCATCATCATCGTTCACCGGTGCGGAAAGCAACGGGAAGCTACCACACCTACAATTCCCTAGTAAAGCTGCAAGCATAGCATGAAAATGCTATGATTTCAGTGAAGGACCTGCATTCGGGAAGAATTACTATGGATGGATGATATAGAAGAGTATGATAGCCAGATTTTTGGGGACTTTTGGTTCTTTAATTTAGAGGCGAAGAAAAACTCACCCACGAAACTTATTTCTGGAGGAATAAAATTTATTAGGCCTATTTTAAAATTCTAAACAATTTTCTCCTTTTACTGAAGAAACATATTGAGTATATTATGACTGTTTCTAAATAAATTCTAATAAAAAAATAATATATCCAACATAAAAACTTTGGTCAGTGCTAAAGGACATTATTTGTAAAAAGAGATATCCCTCAATCGGACCGTTTGAAATATGCCTTAGGGTTGCAACTGCGGATTTTTTGGGACAAAAATACATGAATAGACTGTGAATGGAGAAAACTACATAACAGTGAGCTACTTTGTCTTTATAGGCAGACAGATATAATAACAGTTAAGTCTTGTAGACTGTGATGGGCAGGACATGTGGCACAAATGGGGAGTGAAAGAGATGCATGGAAGCTTCTTGTAGGAAAACCAGAGGGAAAATGCCCAGTTGGTAGACCAAGAATGGGGTGGGGAATAACACTTCCATGATTTGTAAGAGAAGTAGATTAAACAGGAGATGGTTGGAAAACATTAGTTCAGGATAGGGATGTATGGAGAGCTTATATCCGCGCGGTCATAAACCTACGGTTTCGATAGAGCTAGTTAATTAGAGTTAGTGGGCATGAGATATCAGGTGAACGGTGAATTACGTATGTAATACTATTGTCTTTGGGGCCGAAAATGCGGGAGAGTTGAACTTGTGTTGTGGTATTTTGTGTGTAGCGGGAAAACGGTATGTATTCGGAAATGAGTTTCTATTCTAAACGTAACCGTCTTGATCCCCACTACACGTCCTCGAAGTGTATAATGGGAATTTAGTTACACTCTGTACATTACATTAACATAGTTGCTTAATTAATATCCTGTTTTCTGAACCAAGTGCTATCTAGCAATTAGAAGCTCTATGATTAGAAGTTGATTTAAAAGGCAGTGGTGTTTGGTTCTGTCACTCTGTCACAGATTGAAAGTAGTGACCATAGAGAACCTTGTTATCGTTGTAGAGAACGACAGTGACAAGAAAAATAACAGTTAGATGGCGGTGAAATCTTAATATTTGTGTACCAAATGTAAATTTGTTGAAAATGGATGACCACAATAGAAAGTGAAATATTATTTATTCAAAAGTGTTGTGATATCTGAACAACGAAATTACCAAAATTACGATTCTACAATTAGTCATAGAACGTAAGTTATTTCTAATTAAATATAAAGACGAGGGCTTTAGTAGAATTTGTTGATATTTTGAAAAAGGTAGTCATTCGTTAAACAACTTTCGAAAAAATGGAATAGGCATACAATTTAAATACTGTTTTGGTAATTTATCAATTTCTTCGGATGGACATATGTCCGGTCTGAATCTAAATATTTTAGTAGTTATTCGAAATGGGACCTAATAACCTAAATTGCACAAAAATGACATATAAGGTTAGGGTGGATCGGTCGAATCTGGTAAATTAGCTCGAGCACTTTGACATTCCGTGTACATATGCACTTTTTGTACGTTTTTTAATTTTCTTGTTATTTCAATACTGCCAATACTAGAGGAGGATTCTGCTTATAGTTGCAATTAAAAAGCTGTCACTGTCTCATCCTAACTTTTAAATATTGATCGATTTATTTTTTTGATAATTTCATAGGAAACTTGTCTACTCATTTAACAGAACTTGGAAAAAAGTTAGTATATGTCGCTCATGAATTTTTCTAAGTTCTACAGAATTGCAGTGCGCATGCACAAGATGCTTGAATGTTAAATATAGCTTCCACAAGATGGCAGTGAAATGGGTGTTATCAACTTTCACAATAAATTCCCAAATGTTTAATATAAATGGACATACACAAACTTCCTACTTCCGAACCTACAAAATTAATTACATGCATATAATTTAATAAACTATAAAGTAATCTTGTGTACACTAACTTGTGCCATCGGAGCCTAACATAATGAAACTAATTTCAAATTTATTGCTTATTTTGGTAACACCAACTCTGCTGCCATCTAGCAGAAGTTTAATTAAGCTTTTGCGTGTCTTGTGCATGTGCACTGCAATTCTATAGAACTTCATTTACTATATTTGCATAAGTATATACATATTTAAAAATCATAACAAATGTTTGAAGAATCATTGAAAAATGTATAAAATAGTATGAAATATTATTACAAATAGTAAAAGTGTGTAGTGCAACAGTGGCATAAGAATGTTGTATGGAAAATTGTTAATAACAAATACTCAACTTGAGCCCATAACTTAAATAACTAATAAAAACTATTCACCCTAATCTTGAACTAGAATGGCTCTGTATATGAATGGCAAGAAATGCTGCCATTTTTGATCCAAAGTATGGTTTGATGTTCATAGTAAGGGAATAAGTTTGCTAGTTTTTAGTAATTAACTTTCTGGCACTACAGAACCCAAATATTCATTGCCTTGTATACATATGCTTTCCATACATTTCTATCCTGTGTTGTTTCCAATCATTTCCTGTATAATTTACATCTCTCAAATCATGGTTAATGTATTTATCTCACTTTGTTCTTGGCCAGCCTAATGGATGCTATAACTCTGGTCTTCCTACAAGAGGATTCCATGCCCCTCTTTCATTCTCCATTCATGCAACCCATTACAGTTTATTTTACAGACCTACTGTTCTTGCTATATCTGATTCCCCATAAAGGTTAGTTTCCAACAAATGTCACATATTTTAAAATGCCTTACACACATTATATTCTGAATTTACTTTCACGGATTCATTTTCTTAATATTAAGTATAATTTAAAACCTATTTTAAACATTTTATAAATATTTTCCCATTATATTTTAATGGAATATTGAACTGTACATACATACTGGTTTGATGTAGCAGCCATATTGTTTTTCCAGCCATTTTATTTCTTTGTTTGAATGCAGCCAACGTATACTTCTGAATTTCAGAACTTACTACAGTAAAACTTGCTCAAAGCTGTATCACATGGGACCATTTCCACATTAGACAAAATTCTACATTATAAAAAAACTAAAACTTATTAATAATCGTAGATTATAGAGTACCGTATATGTCTTTGTACGTACCTTGGATTAATTGTAGTTTCACTGCCATTGGAAAGTCAAGTGTAGTACATATGAGCGACTTTGGCAGTAATGCATGAAAAAACAGTCGCATTTCTTCAGCATTAAAAATGTCTCTTAGGCGCGTATCCTGAAATTAAAGTATCCACTTTTGGTTTCTGCTCACTAACTACACTTTTGTCCACATCCTTTGATTCCCGTAAATTTTATTTCACACTACATTGTGTCGTCTTTTAAAACTGTCCAGGCAACCTGAAGATGCTTTGAAATCATTATTCCCTAGGTATTTAACAATAGCTAGAGCTTGACTTTAGGAGCATTGGTCCGGAAATTTGGAGATTTACGTACAATCACTTTCACTTTTTCGTTTAATGAGAATGATACATATGCTTTAGCCATCTTTATTCCGTAAATTCAGAACTCTACCTATGAAAGATCGGTCTCATAACTTAAACTAATTTAAGATTTTACAGTGCAATGGTTATTTGTATGACAGGTATCTGTATTTCGCATGACGGGTGTACAGTGCATTGAGGCCAGAAGAAAATTTCAGGTACAGGTAGAATCTCTACTTCATCCGGCGGCAGGAATCATTCCTTTTTTTTGGCCTAATGGGAATTCAATGAAGTGGAAATTAATTTATTTCTCTGTCTTTCTGTTTATAATTTTTTTTCATGAATTGTGTAGAAATATCCTTCCGTTTCCATGTTGGACAGATTCTGGTTTATGCAAAATAAATAGACATAAAATTACTATTATTTCGCCGGGGCAATAAATTTGTTCACATTGGACAGATTTCTGCATTATTAAATGAGTTTTATTGTATTTACACTTCCTATTTTTGGGCGTTGCATTACATGCCATTATATTTCATACTTTTACAAGTTAGAGTACTTAAATTGCATTAGGTTAGCTGTTAGGTTATTTTGGCATAAAAATACTTTGTATTAAATTATACAAACATTGTTGTGTATGTTGGCAGCATTGCATAATTAAAAATTGTATCCACTTTCATATGCTGGCACATGCGCTTGGTATCTGCCTTGTACTTACCGATAGAACAATTTTTAGCAACACTTGTTGAAAACTTTATCCAAGCTCACTATTAAGTAATTTATTCCATCCACCTGTTTTTCTCTCTTTGGTCCAAAAGTTCCTAAGTGATGTTTTTATTATTAATTTCATACATCTCATTGATGGATAAATCATATTTGAAGAGAAAAAAAAATATACGCTCAGACTGGGATTTGAATCCAGGACCTTTGGCTTTCTAGGCCAGTACTCTACTGACTGAGCTACCTGAGCAAGTTCCAATCTAAATGCACATTTTTCTCTTATATCTGAGCAAGTCCCAATCTAAATGCAATTTTTTCTCTTATATACAAGAGAAAAATTTGCATTTAGATTGGAACTTGCTCAGGTAGCTCAGTCGGTAGAGTATTGGCCTAGAAAGCCAAAGGTCCTGGGTTCAAGTCCCAGTCTGAGCATATAATTTTTCTCTTCAAATATGATTTATCCATCAATGAAATGTATGAAATGAATAATAAAAACATCGAAAGAAGCTGTACTGGCTTTATAATGTAATGTAAAATTCACAAATAAATGTCTTCTTAATAAAGAAGCTGCCAATTGCAAGATAGAAGCAAAGATTTCATAGCATTTGGTGTGGAGGAATTAACAACATATGCAAGAGAAAAATTTGCTTTTAGATTGGAACTTGTGTTGGCTTTGAAATTCAAAGGTCCTGGGACCAAGCCCTAGTCTGAGCGTATAATTTTTCTCTTCAAATATGATGTTCCTAAGTACTTTACTCTTTAATACTCATAATCTTTTAAAGTGAGATACCATATTTTTGCATCCGCAAAACTGGAATAAGCACCATTTTATTTACTGTATTATTAGTTTAACATTTTTTGTGAGAAGTTGGGATTAACAAAGATCACTGTAATGCTTAATAGCATGTATTTCCAGATTACTAGACTGGCTGTTAGTATTGAGACATGACAAGAGTCCCTGTATTGCATAATAGCATGTGTTTCCAGACTGCTAGACTAGCCATTATTGTTATTGAGATGTACTGAACTTCTAAATTGCACAGAAAAACTCTAACATTTGTCCAATTTGTCCAAGATGTGTAAAGCTCACAAAAATTTTTAATAAATATGCAGAGTTGTAATGCCATGCCAGGAGAGAATACCAGAATGTCACAAAATTACAATATGGTGGCATTGAATTTAAAAAAAAATAATATAACCAAGTTATCAGATATAGACTTATGGTTAGCAGTTTGAATTAACTTTCTATCTCACAACAAGACTTGTTTACATGTATTTTCCTAGTAAGCATTCCAGTGACTTTATACTTCAGTGATATATTGACCATAACTTCCATATTAGGGAATACACAAATAAACCATACATGCAAAACAGTCTTCTCAATAATACATTCATTAAATCGCATAAGAAATTGTCTGCCATTTGCTCTTAGGAAAATGTTAGTAGAAACACTTGCAATGCCCCATTTTGATTATTGTGACACTTTTTTTACAGACTTAAATATTATTTTCACTCAAAGACTTCAACATGTTCATAATTCTTGCGCACGTTTTATTTGTGATATTCGCAAATTTGACCATGTTACACCGTCCCTGGAACAATTATCGTGGCTTCGTCTAAGAGATCGTAGAACTCTCTATTCCCTATCCCTTCTCTATAAAATACTTCACACATCATCACCTAATTATTTATCACGCCGCTTCATCAGACTATCCGACACACATAATCTTGACACTCGATCCCATCAGCACATTGTCCTTTATATCCCTCCTCATCACACTGTATATTATTCATTATCTTTTACGGTCTCACTTGCCAAAACATGGAATTCCCTTCCGCCCTATGTCAGAGACTGTCAAACTATAACATCCTTCAAAAACAAATTTAATAACAAACTAACTTATACACCTCACTGATAGTATTCTTTTAACCATTAATATATTCAATTATTTATGAAAATAATATTAAGATTAACAAATATTTTCTTTTGCTTTGTTTTAAATGTTGTATAATCGTAAAATTAGTTTTTTATATCTCATTATTTCATTAGACAGGGACAATTTAATATGTTTTGCTTGTATACATTTTATTATTAGTTTTAGTCTTAATTTTAACTAACTTTAACTGGTTGCAATTAGATCGTAATATAATAGATATTATCTTTTTGATCACATTTTTATTTAGTATTTAATATTAGAGTTAATTGAGATTGTTATATTCTGATGTAATATATGTTTGTCCTGGTGAGTGGAAGAGAAGGCCACATGGCCTTAACTCCACCAGGCTAAATAAATCTAATCTAATCTAATCTATATCATTAATTTGTGGTCTGACCTCTGGCTACGAGGTTCTGGATTTGATTCCCGGTCAGATCACAGAAATTTTTCCTTATGGAATTAGGCTATTCCTGTGGTCGTTCACGGTATGGAATTGAGTTCAGTAAGGACACTCCTGATCCTTTGTTATTATTTAGGCCTATCTCCTATCATACCATAAAGATAATATAACTCTGCCTTCGAGATGCCCCAAACTCAGAAGCAGATTACAATTCTGCCAATGCCAGGAGAGAATGCCAAAAATGTGATAAGACAACTTGATGGCATTGGAGAAAAAAATCATTAATTCATTAACAAATCAGATTTTCTTGTATTTTAGTTGTATATTCTTCTCTCTCTTTCTCTCACTACTTTCTTTGTTGTATTTTATGTACAATTCCATGTTGATCACTAAAACCCAGGGGTGTTGATCATCACATTAAATCAATTAATAAAATAAATAATTTTTAATACAATTTTTTGTTAAAATTATGATTCTCTACTGCAAAACTTTATCAATAGTATTCTCTTCACCTTAGTTTAATCTCTTCCTATGTAGGTACTTTTACATGCTCCATGCCACCTGGGCTTTACAGGGACACAACCTATTGGGAGAGGATTTGTAACTCTGCATCACACCAAGATACATTGTAAACATCAATAAAACTAAATAAATATGTTCACATATAGAAATACATTATATAAGAAAATGGACAGCTGATGACAAATGAGGGAAATTTTGAAGAGTGGCTAAATTTAAATACTAGGCACAATAATTACAAATAGGAATGAAATGCACAAAGAAATTAAATATAGGCTCAATTCTAGAAATACATCTCTATTATGCATTGCAGGTACTGTTGTCATCTGAACTCCTATCAAAAAAAGTTAAACTGAAAATATATGAAAATGTTATTCTCCCAGTTATATTATACGGATGTGAAACATGGATTCTTACTTAAGGGAGGAAAGGAGATTACGAGTATTTGAGAATAAATGGTAATAAAAGATTCCGGGCTATGTGGCCGTGGTCTATAACTGGCGTTTCTTCCAGACGTTTCTCCCTCAACTGCGGAGGGCATCTTCAGTGGCGAGCGCTTCAAGCTGTTGCTTCCCTGTCGTAGACTCGACGTCTGGAAGAAACGCCAGTTATAGACCACGGCCACATAGCCCGGAATCTTTTATTACCATGATTACCGGCCGTGAAAGCCTGCATTCCACTATTTGAGAATAAAGTTCTTAGGAAACATTTTTGGACCAAAGAGAGATGAAAGACAAGTGAATGGAGAAAACTACATAACAGTGAGCTAAATGGTCTTTATAGGAAGTCAGACATATTGAGAACAGTTAAATCTCATACACACCGAAGGGCAGAACATATAGCACAAATGAGGAATGAAAGAGATGCAATGAAACTTCTTGTAGAAAAACGAGAGGTAAACACCCAGTTGGTAGACCAAGAATGAGGTAGGAGAATAACATTAACCATGATTTGTGGGAAGTAGATTATACAGGGGATGATTGGAAAACATATCAGGATAGGGATATATGGAGAGCTTATGTCCATACTACCATGAACCTATGGGTTCGATAGAGCCAGTAAATTAGTTAAACCATTCACTCATTCATTCATACTAAACAAGAAGAATAAAATAATATTTATAACTTGAATATAATTATTCACTGTGCTCTTCAGGTAATGTGCTGCCTTGTCATGCTGCAGATCCGAGTTCGATCCTCGAATGGGACAAGTTTCCTGGGTGTAATTTTTTTTGGGGGGGGTTTTTCCTCACCTGTAAGACAAATGTCAGGAAACTTTAAGGTCATTGCGGTCCATAAACTCCATCTGCCCAACATTATCATATTCACCTCATTAGTTTTAAGTTTAGATTAATGCCTCTCCTGGCGCATCATTGCCATCATCTTCACCTCTCATATCATCTGGGCAGTGTATCCCTGCTTTCCAAGCACCCCAATCTCAGAAGTGGGTTATAAGTATGCCATGCCAGGAGACAATAACATAAATGTTGGCTTGGGGCCAAGCCTTTCACAGTGAGTATGAATTTGCAACTCCATACAAAGGCATATAGTACAATTACTTAGATATTTCAAATTGAGATTCGAGTTCAATTCTTTCTATAGTATTGTGTTAAAATTAAAGTTCAATAATAAATTAATTTAAAATATTTATCCTAATTTTTCTTATTTTTATGCTAAACTTTAGTAATAAATCAATTTAAAATATTTATCTTAATCTTTTTTCTCTCATATTATTTTTGTGCTAAACTTTTTTTTTTTGCTCTGGATTTTAAAGATGACTTATTTTTGGTCCTATTAATGACATTGAAATGTGCCTATAGAGACATAAGTTTATAAGTTTATTTTTTATACGGCCCCACATACCCTATAACTATAAATTGTAGAAGTTATCTCTTGTAGAATTTTTCATTGTATCCAATGAGCTGTATGTTTCTATTGTGTTTCTTCTCATTAGTTTTTATGTTATTTATAAATAGATATTTTTAATATCTAAGGCCATGTAGAATTTATTTATATTTAATGATACTATGAAATGGGTCCATTTGTTGAGAAAGGAAAAACAAACTCAGGTTGGTTGGTACTGAGGTTTGAACCCAGGACCTCCCAAATATGAGTCCCAAATGATATAATTTGAGCTAACTCATTCAGTATCCTCTATTAGTTTTCTGACTTAATTTTAATGTTTTTTGTGAAATAGTGATTGCTGTCTATGTAACGAAATTTCAAGAAGACAAAAGAAAGAAAGAATACAGGAAAATATAGTCTGCAAAAATGAGATTATTGCAAACAGTTGCAGGATATTAAAGAAAAGATAAAAAGAAAAATGAAGACTTCAGAAAAGAGTTAAACATATTCAACCTTAATGACAAAATAGAATTCATATTATGAACATGCTTTAAGAATGGAAGTCGGCCACGGTGGACTAATGGTTGTACTCCTTGCCTCTTGTTCCAAAGGTCACGGATTCAAACCTGGCTGCTGTTGATGGATTTTTTTGGGATGGAAAAATCCAAGGAGCAAGTCCTCCAGGAAGGACTTTAAGCCGTGGGTCCCAAGTCTGAAGATTTTCAGGCTCGTAAAAGATCCTTAAGCCTTAACAATGAGACCTCTAAGCAAAATTTACCAACCTACAAATAAGAGATTAAGAGGACATCGCTGAAGAGATGGATATATCAATTTGATGTAGTTGGTTGGAACATGCCAACAGGCCTAAATTATGTTGCTGCTGCTGATGATGATGAAATTTCAACCTAGCATTTCTTGATAAGAGAAAAACCAAGAGAAAAATGTAAAAAATATATTTGAAGAGAAAAATAAACTCCTAGATTGAGGTTTGAACCAAGGACTTTTAGCTTTATGTGCTAATGCCCTGCCACTGAGCTATTCCAGGTGTCCAATCCAAATGCAAATTCTTCTCTTATACATTTTAATTCCCAAGAGTGCCAAAGGCTTGTAAACTTGTTCAATACCCAAATGGCAGTCACTATTTAAAAAGAATATTGGGAGTTTAACATTATTTTATCTACTACTAGCATACCCGGCAGACATCCTGCCCGAACGTTCAATTCTCATGTCATGGGCAGACGATAAAAATATGTAACTTTTTTACCATAAAATTCAGAAATTAGGACATAATTAGATATTATTAAATAAGTTTGCAAGAAAACCTCTTACAGCCTTCTGTTATGGCTCAAGAAGTGTGAATGATAACGTCACATAGTCATGAACATTAGAATTGTACCCTCCATTGCAGATAAGTTAAGAATCGTCATATAACAATTATATTAGAGTGAAAAAAAAAAGATAAATTGATGAGAGTGAGTCAAAACAGTTTTTTTTTTTTCTCCCAGCTAGATTTCATTTCTGACCCATACTGGCCGACATTCCATGAGGAAAATTTCTTCCCCCGTAGAGACTCGAACCAGCGTAAGTCCCATAGTTCTGCGCCAAGACTTCTTTCTTAACCACTCGGCTACGGCGCGAGACTCTTCGTATCAATGAAAGACAAAAATGGTTATTGTGAGTATCTGTAAGAGATAAGGGACTCTTGGTATCAATGAAAGACAAAAATGGTTTTTTGTGAGTTATCCGTAAGAGATAAACATATGCTGTCACGGACATTTTTGTAGAGATTTTTGAGATATTCAATTCTGTGTACATTAATTTTGTGTATTTCTTATGGTTTAGGCAGCGTAAGCCATTCAAGCGTCCAAAGAGCTACTTTTTTCACATTTTCCACTACAAAGGGTGATTTTTAAGGGTGTAGGAGTTGAGTATCACAACTCTCTTATAGCCTATATTCATCCCGGGAATCTCCTGAACATTTTGCAAAAGAACCCATCACAATCGGATCAACGGTATGGCCGCGAATAAAGTATGAACGAACAAACAAATATAAACAAACAAACATTAATTTTTATATATAAGATTATAACAATCAGTGATGCTTTAGTTTGTATTACTAAGCAACAAAACCTATACTTTATATTCTAACAAAATGTGAAACATGCTATCAAAACATAAAATACAGGTTCAACAAAATGTAAAATACACTCCGTTCACCCATGTTCCAACTTGAACATCTCATTACTAAATCTCTGCTTTGATAACTAGTTGTCTAAATAACTGTTATAAAGCCAGTAGAGCTTCTTTTGATGTTTGTATTGTAATAAAAACATTAAACTTTCAGTTTAATGATAATGGAATTTGAATGTAGAACCTTCCAAAATTCAAATGTTAAAAAGTTACCATCTGAGTAACTTATCATTAAAGTGTTATTAAAAAAAATACTCCTGTGAATGTTGTGACAAGTTTTAGAATAATTTCATCAAAACAAAGCCTTTATGGAATTGTGGCATGGTACATAAAAATGTAATTTTTACTAACTTCATAAAACTAATACTTACTTACTTACTTACTGGCACTATCGAACCCGTAGGTTCATGGCCGCGCGGACATAAGCTCTCCATACATCCCTATCCTGAGCTAATGCTTTCCAATCATTCCCTGTATAATCTACTTCCCTCAAATCATAGTTAATGTTGTTCTCCCACCTCATTCTTGGTCTACCAACTGGGCGTTTTCCTTCTGGCTTTCCTACAAGAAGTTTCCATGCACGTCTTTCATTCCCCATACGCGCAACATGTCCTGCCCATCGTAGTCTATGAGACTTAACTGTTCTTATTGTATCTGGCTTCCTATAAAGACCATGTAGTTCATTGTTAAGTAGTCTTCTCCATTCACCTGTCTGTTCATCTCTCTTTGGTCCAAAAATTTTCCTAAGAACTTTATTCTCAAATACTCGTAATCTCCTTTCCTCCCTTAAAGTAAGAGTCCGTGTTTTGCACCCATATAATATAACTGGTAGAATAATAGTTTTATATATTTTCAGCTTAACGTCATAAAACTAATTATTACATTAAATATTGTTTGTGTCTCTTTTGCTTCTCTCATTTGGGAATGCATGCTTGATGATGTTATTTTTGGCATCTCATATGAAAGTCTTTGCTGAGAGTGATTTAACAAGAGACCTTGAGACTTATTTGAAGGCTCAGTAATGAGTTCAATTGTTATCATCTGTTCATTTCTTTGCATATAAATCAACATCATTTAAACTGATCTCTCTGTATAATGCTTCTGTAAGATTATTTGAAAATCTTGTCTATTTATTATAATTTTCAATTTCAGTATTGATATTAATTTTAATTTTGTTTGTGTTGGACAATGTACCCCATCAGTAATCTTTCACCATGACAGAAGACTGCACTTTGTTTATACATACATCTTTCATGTCTGTATATTCAAACATTCATCTATCAGTCCATCATGTTATGCTAATAATAAATTTATATACAAGGCAATCAAAACAATACTTTGTTGGTCTTAATTAATATGTCCATCAGATTTTGAATTAGTAAAACAAAAATTAGGTGAATATATAATTTAGGCTGATATACCCTAAATAATAATATTAATTAAATTAGGCACATTTAAATTATTTTGGTTAATTAGATCATAAATATTGAATAATGTAAATAATTGCAAAATAAAACTGAAATATATCTTCAATTAAAACCAAGCCATGCAATTTAAACACAATCTTCATTGTATAATAATAAAAAAAATAATAAATTCATCAAAGACTTCCTTTTATTCTTTAATGAGAAATAATGTGGAAAATTGTTCCAAATCCTGGGAGATTTAAATTATTTACTTCTAAATGCCCAAACATTATATAAATAATAAAAATTGTGTGTCCAATACCAAATAGGAATGAGATGCAGAAAGAAATTAAACATAGTTTTAACTCTGGAAATGCATGCTAATTATATATTACAGGGACTGTCATCATCCCAACTTCTCTCAAACATTTTTTAATTAAAAATATATAAAATGCTTATTCTGTCAGTTATATATTATCTTCTTCTTCTTTTTCCTTCCAAGTATTAGGCCAAGGCCTGTTACGATCCTATAGAAAATTTTCCCTCCAGCTTCTTCCGGAAAATTCTCGTATAAGACTTGAAAGCATAATAATAGTCCCTTCGATTGGTTGCTGGCCAAAGGAAGGCAAGACCAGTGATGGGCCTGCCATCTTATAGCCTCTGGTCAGGCTTTTCTGGAGAAGAAAAGAAAATAATGGAAAGAAGAAATTATAAGGATGTGAAACATGGTCTCTTACTTTAAGGGAGGAGAAAAAAATGAGTATTTAAGTTTTATGTTCTTATGAAAATGTTTGGATTAAAGAGAGAAGAATAGGCAGATGAATGGAGGAAACTACATAACAGTGAGCTACTTGATTTTCATGGACCATATGTAATAAGAACTGTTAAGTATAGTAGATTGCAATGGACAGGACATGTGGCATGAATGGGAAATGAAAGAGGGGCATTGAAGCTTCCTGTAAGAAAACCAAAGGGCAAGCGCCCAGTAGATAGGTCTAGAATGAAGTGGGAGAATAACAATAACCATTGAGGGATTGGAAAACCACCGCTGTGGTCTCGTGGTAGCGTACTGCCTTGTCACGCAGCAGGCCCGGGTTCGATTCCCGTTTGGGACAGTTTTTCTGGGTGAGGTTTTTATCGGGGTTTTTCCTCACCTGTAAGACAAATGTCAGGAAAACTTTAAGGCCCAAACGGTCCCCGAAATCATATGGCCATCGCAATCATCATCATTCATATTCATCTTATCATCATCATCCTTCATCGGTATGGAAAGGAACGGGAAGCTACCACACCTATAATTCCCTAGTAAAGCTGCAAAGCATAGCATGAAAATGCTATGATTGCAGTGAAAGACCTGCCTTCGGGCAGAATTACTATGGATGGATCTTTGGATAGAAATGTATATGGAGAGCTTATGTTTGCATGCCCCTAAACCTCAGGGTTCGATAGTGCCAGTGAGTTAGTTAATTAGCTAGTGTCTGATGCCAAACCATTGCACTTTTCTGTTTTTGACTTCTTTACATGGCAGATAGATGATGTTAGTATGGTCTGTTTTCAATTGATGCATTAGTGAGAGATCACCATATTTAGGATGTGTGATTATGTGGAGTAGGTCATATAAGAGACGATTAATGGAAAGAAAAAATAACATATACTTGAGTTTTTAGTGAAAGAACATCTCAGGAATATCAAGAATGGGGAAGTAGAAAAATTTGCAGTAGCAGTCCATGCATGGTCAGAAGAATATCAAATCGAAAGAGAGGCTAAATTAATAAAACAAATAGAAAAACCCAGAGAGCTCATGGTTTGGGAAAAAATCTACATAAAAAAAAAGGAAAAATTATTGAACTTTGAAATGGGAAAATTATTTGATTTCGAGATTCTTCAGTGTACCAACAGAAGGAGCAGGTGGTAGTTCTTCAAGACGACATAACAATGGTCATGAAAATACTGAAGATGGAACCAAATAAGATCCCGAAATTGGTCTAAGAAGAAGAAGAAGAATATGAGGTGAGGTGATAAAATTTTACCTAAATAAAAAAAAAAGAATTAATAAAAAGCATACACTTGTTCTTCTTACTCATAATTTTTATAATTTTCGTCAACATTTGTTGATAATGTCAAATAAACCAAAATAAATACTCTATACCTTTCCAGTTCACCCTCTCAGACCTAATTAAATAAAGCCTGTCTGTAGAGAGTTCATCACTATAGTCATTATTACCTAGATGCAGCAGGTCCAGGTTTGATCATTGGTCAGGACACGTTTCTTGGGTGAGTTTTTTTTTTTCCTCACATGAAAGACAAATGACAGGGAACTTTAAGATCCATATAGTCCCCGAATACCATTTGGCCAAATTAATCATGTATATCATTTATTCCTCATTTATAAACACAATACAGATACACAATAAAACACACAGACTTATGGTTATACTTAATTATCCAAAGATGCAATATGACCTTGATGTTAAAGCATTTATATATTAAATGAAATACATAAAAATATAAAAAATCTGTAGATAAAGTGATCCTAAATTTTTTGCAGATTTTTTCACGCTGATTCTGATTGAGGAATTTTTTTCTTCTTAGGAGAAATAAAACTTTAGAAATGAAAACCATATGCTTGAATAAATTCCCAAGTGTAAAGTTCATCAACCAGTATTGCAATTAGAGCAGAAATCAACTTTAAATCCATAAAATACACTTTCTCGTTAGTTGGTATTGTTTATTTCATTATCTTCTTCTTGTGACTCATGTTCATTTTTAGGTAAAAGTTGCCAACGACCATATCTCATTCCATCCAGAAAACTAATACTTGAAATTATTTTATTGATCCATTATTATCTGCTGGGTTCTCTGTCTTTAACATTAATCCTTCTTAGAAAGAATTCCTGTGGTCTGACTGGGAATCGAACCTGGCCTATGACCATTAGCCCATGAGGCTGCCATAATTTAAAATATAAAATTTGCCGCTTTGTTAGTGTTTGTTGATTTAAAATTTGAAAATCTTCAAGTGCACATGTACTTGGCAAAATATTCAGTTTCTTTAATAAAGATTGATCATAGTGTCTAAATCGGAACACCAGTTCATTGAATATTTTTATAATGCTCTGAGAAAGTATCATCAATGTAGTTCTCGTTGAGCGACAACAGTCCTTATATTTCACACAAGGCAGTCTGTGTATGTGAAAACTTGGCTTCTCTCACAGAGACACAGTTAAAATGTAGTGAATAAGTGAAATCAGCTTTCCAATAGGATTAAGTGATTCAGCACCATACATAAATAAACAGAAATCCAGACCGCTGGTTCTTTTTTGTTTATTAAAATTTCACAACTGCCACTAATCTGTTGAGTAATTTCTTTCATGTTTATTTTATATCAGAATAGAAATTATACTTTTTCTATATCTCTCTCTCTCTCTCCCCTCTCTCTCTCTCTCTCTCTCTCTCTCTATATATATATATATATATATAGTTCCATTGGTCAATTAAAATTTTGAGATATCCATAACAAGACCTAGAGGAAATTTGGGTAATGTGGACCTTTCGGTTTGAGTGTACCCTGTTAATATCTTTTTCAATTGGTGCTGCCCTGGAACAGAAAATATTTTAATTTCTTCCCCTCATCAACTTTGACGTGTTTAAGGCCAGTTTCTTTTATTCTCTATGCAAAATAGGGTTTATTTGTGATATTTATGAAAACAACCATTTAAAAGTTTTTCAAGCTAAGAATTAATTCTTAATTTCTGCTATTGAATATTACAAATGTTGAAAAAACTCCTAAATATATTATATTATGTAGATGCTGTTTTAATATACTGATGGGTTTGGTTTGATATTATGTGACATGGCTGCTGTATAAAATAATTAAAAATAACAAAGTTATCATTAATGTGGACCTTCCATGAAGTTGATCTGGGTCCACTTTACACGAATATATATATTTTTATTAAGGGTGCTATATGTAAAAGCCATACACTTAATTAAATTTTATTTAATATCCTTGTAATTTTACCTAAACCCAATGACCGTCGCTGTCTGCAGATGAATGTTGAATATGAATGTTATAATCAGTGATAATTTTCAAAACATTAAATAATGGTGTCCACCTGGAAGATGAATGAAAATAAGACCTCGAAACTCATGGATGCAAGAAATAAGAACTGGAATGAGAAGAGGACTGGAGGACATGGAGTGGATGGATAGGGACTAGTGGAGAAGGAAAATAAAACTTTGGGCACAGAAAGATATGTAAACATTGAAAATCTATAGGCATATATAAAATTAAAATTTGAAGGGATCATTATGGTGAAAATGATCTTGGTAATTATAAAAACATTAAAAAGTCTGTAGTTCTTTTCTGTCATAAGCACTTCAATAATAATAGGTGGTTCACATAAACAGGTGTTATTTAGAAGATATGAGAATTCAAATCTTTCGTTCCAGAACAAAGGGCAATGAAAGATGTTCAATGCTTTGGTTGCTAATGCCACAATTACAACTTATATTTTCTTTGATGTTGAATCTCTGGAGGTATTGGCCAAATTTACCATGCCCAATGAAGAATTGTCATGTTTGAAGAACACTCTATACTTGTTTCTGGCATTAATGCCAATTTGAAGGATGAGATGAGCTGAAGTCCCTGTTATTGAAGGTCTGAGATATGTAAGAATGCTGACTGATCAGGCCTGTCACATTAATCAGATGAAATGAAATTGAAGAAAATGGATGATATGAGTTTGGTGAAGTGACGGAATGAAATTTTTGGCAGGGGAAAATAGGGGAATTTCCAAAAAAAAAACTGCCCTGGCTGTATCCCTCAAAAATTAAATATAAAGAAAATAAATTCATCATCATCATGAACAAATTCGTTTTAGGCCATGTGGCCTGTACGGTAAACCTAGCGAAGATGGTCTTGATCTTTCCACCGATGTTTTGGTCTTCCTTGGTCCCTATGTCCAGTTGGGGTATATTGGAATGCCAATTTTGGAAGTCTATTTCTTGCCATTCTTCTCAGATGATTTTTCCATTCTTGTTGGTATTTTTGGATATCTTCATTTAAACTTGCTACTCCAAGTTTTCCTCTGATAGTAGTGTTCCTTTGGTGATCCAGTCTATTAACTCCTAACAATGATCGTAAGAAGCGCATTTGGCTTACTTGAAGTTTATGAGAGTTTCTTTTATTTAAAATCCAAATTTCACTTCCGTATTTAGAGCAGCTTTTGATGTGACGTTATGTAATCTTAGTTTTGTCTCTGTCCTCATCTGTTTACCAAAATGTCTTCGTATTACCCCATTCATTTTATTATATTTTTGTAATTTTGAATCAATGTCACTCTTATACTCTGCAAATACACTTCCTAAGTAAGAGAAATCTGACACTTGTTCTATAATTTTTCCATCAATCTCAATTTTCACCCGTTGTATGTTTTTTCCACACATTGCCATTGTTTTGGATTTTGATGTGGAAATTTTCATATTATATTTGCTGGCAATTTTGAATAATTGATATGCTGCTATTTGTAAGCTATCTTCGGAATCTAGAATAAATTTAAACTTCTAAAAGTGCGTGAACTCCCATATTGAAGTGACAGATACAAATTTGGAACCCAGTGGTCAGATGTCCAACCAATTACATCACGGAGCTGTCTCAGTTGATCATAACTAAAGATAAATTGGTAATGCAGTACATATTAATAGAATTGAATCATATGGCATAAGATATAAACATTAACTGGAAAATAAACAAAATTTAATAGCATTGATATTAACAGGGAAGTTACAGATGTCACCATTCACATTGAATAACATAAACATAACAGATTGACAGTTGCTGAACTTCTGATTCCATTAATTATTTTTTCTGCATCTATTAAATACTGATTCCATGTTGGTTTTCTTTACAATTCTCCTATAAATTTTATGTGTGACTTTGCATTTATAATGTGAATTGAACTGATATATTGTCAAAATTATACCATAACTGTGTGTAGTTTTTTTTTAATTAGAGGTATAATTAGTTGATTAAGGAAATAAGCTAAAGGCTGGAAGGATCCGGATTTGAGTCCTGATGGGATCAAGGGTTTTAAACCTGATCTAAATCTTCTAGTAGCCCATTGTCCTGGGGTCAACTCAGCCTCTAACTGGAATAAGTACCAGACATACAGGGTGTATCAAAAAGGATGGCGCAAACTTACATGGTTGAAAGTACACGATAATAGAAGCAACGATGTCCCAGTAAACATGGGTCTGCAAACGAGCCGTTTGCAAGATAATTATGAATGTTTGGTTACAAGCCACCACTGACGTAATTGTTTGTAACATCGTATGGTTTACTCCTTGCGCACTTGAAGCCGTCCTATGTTCTTTGTTTACAAAACAACATTGCCGAGGGGTGGAGTTGTAATCAAACCATACACGCAGAACGTACAGGACGGATACAGTACACAGTCTCAAAAGGTATCAGTCTCGTCTGAGGAGTGCCACTTGTGCTGTGTTGTAGTTACAATGGAACCTTACAGTAACGAAGAGTATGCGGATATGCATTTCATGTACGGTAGGGCTAATGGCAATGCATGGGAGGCTGCACGCTTGTACCAAGAAACATATCCTTATCGAAGACACACCGGAAGTCGTACATTTACAAGGGTCCATCAGTGCCTGAGAGAAAATCGGGGTTTTGCACATGGCAGAGCAGTAGGTAGGCCTACTCGCATTATGCCTGAGGTTGAGGATATGGTGTTGGAAGCAGTACAGCTCTCTCCAGGAACCTCGACAAGTAGAATTGCCACACAAGTACCTGTACTAAGCCACAGTAGTGTATGGAGAATTTTACAGTGCAATTTACTGTACCCTTACACCTCCAACGGGTTCAATGTCTCAATGATGCGGACTTTGTTCCTAGAGTGATGTTTTGTCAGTGGATTTAACAACAGACTGTAGTCAACCCTCGTTTCGCATGTAACATTTTATTTACAGACGAAGCAGGATTCACACGCGATGGTGTTTTTAATTATCATAATACACATTTTTGGTGTGAAATAAACCCACATGCTGTTTATGAGTCACCACATCAGCACCGTTTCTCACTGAATGTGTGGTTAGGGGTACTAGGTGATCATCTCATTGGGCCACACATTCTTCCACAAAAACTAAATGGACAGAGGTACCTTAGGTTTCTGCGGTGTCATCTTCCAGGATTGCTTGAAGATGTTCCCCTTCAGCAACGTCAGAGTTTGTGGTATATGCATGATGGAGCTCTGGCAAATTTTGCTGCTGCTGTGAGACGGCATCTAACTTGCAGATATGGCCAAAGATCGATAGGTTGAGGCGGATCTGTACCTTGGCCTCCAAGATCACCTGATCTAAATCCTTTGGATTTTTGTGTCTGGGGTCACCTCAAAAGCGAAGTGTACAGCACACCCTTTAACATGGTTGAAGAACTGGAGCAGAGAGTTGTACATGCTTGTCAAGAATTCAGAAATGATCCAGAATTCGACATTCATTGCAGAGATGAGCACAGTATTGCATCCAGATGCAAGGAAGACACTTTGAACACCTCCTTTAACAGGTAACCCATAAGTGAAGTAAACTGTGAAATGTGAACTAAATGAAATGAAAAATTAATAGTAAAATCTAAATTCAAATTAATCTGTACTAACTAGGGCGATGTTTACAATGAAATCAGTGATGGCTTGGAACCATACATTCATAATTATCTCGCAAACGGCTCGTTTGCGGACCCATGTTTACTGGGACATTGTTGCTTCTATTTATTTATCGTGTACTTTCAACCCTCTAAGTTTGCACCATCCTTTTTGATACACCCTGTATATTCTGGGGGTAAAGGCAACCATCATGCAGGGCTGAAAAACTGGCTGATATTTCATACTGATTCTCTAAAAAGGTGGGAGCCTTAACCTCCTACTACCCGTCCTAAAGCCATAGTGGGATCACATTACTTTTTTCAAGTTCTTTGTTTTCATTGTTCTACTTTCCAGACACATTTAATATGTAAGTTTGAAGTTACAATACCTATAGTATATTAGCCAGTCAGAATAGCTTATTAGTTGTCAGCTCATTATTGGATAGGTACAAATCTGTATAGATTGGTGAGATTTGAAGTTATAAAAATTTAGAATTCAATTAAATATATTGATCTAATGGTTTAAGTTTTCAATTTACCTTATAACTATTAATAATTTAGGCAAATACGATTAATTACAATGGTCTGAGCGTAATATTTTTCTCTTCAAGTATGATTTATCCACCATTGAGATGTATGAAATGAATAATAATAAAAAAATATTCCATTATTTAAGTAATAATTGTAGATAATTATGAATGACTTGAGATTTGTTGCATTTGTTTTTATTTAAATTAAAAATTTAATTATATGAAAGAAGATAGTGAAGCTGAATGTAGAGTAACTATATATCCCTTAAAATCATTACTTATATTTAAAAAATCCACCACTTTGTACTCTATAGGAAATAAATGGTGACTTCATCACACTGTTTTCATATCACAGCCATACATCTTCGCTGCTTCATGTAGTCGCTATAGTTGAATATGAGGATGGGTCAGAAATTTGTGGATTTGGCTTACTTATTAAAATATTTTCAAAAGTAGCATCACTGCTTCTAAAGGTACTCTCCCTCAGCTCCTTTTCTTCTGAGCCATGACTGGAAGAATTTTAGCACTTGGTTTCTTCAGTGTTGCTGAGATCTACCTGGTATGCAGTGATGGCAATTTCTGGACTTAGAAACTGCTTCCCCCAAAGTCAGTTCTTCACTGAAAGGAATTGTAAGACTCCCAGGGTGTCAGGTCAGGACTATAAACAGGATGGGTGACAAGCTTCACTAGTATTATTTGTAGAAGATGTAGAGTAAATAGACTGTGTGGACATTGTAATACTTGAGCCTCGTGCCCTTTGATCCTGAATTTGGTCCTTTTGGAAGGCTTCTGAGAGGCAAAATTTGGTGTACTATCGTGAAATAACTCTCATTTGTCCCAAATAGAAATTGTCACATGACCACTAGCGTTGAAGAAAGTTGTAACTATTTTCTTCCCTACACTTCAGTCTTTTTTTCACTTTTTTTTTTTAGAAATTGGTGGGAAGATCCATCTTGATGATTATAGTTTTTTTTTTCTGAATCATCATCGTCTTGCAAACAGGTGTAAAGCCCAAAGCCTGTTACAGTTTCAGTTTCGCATTCTTGGTCCATCTTTTTCTAGGGCATCACAAAGATCTCTTCCCTTGCGGACAGTATTGAAATATGACTTTTGGAACATGTTCATTATTTTTCTGAATCAGTACTGATAAATCTATTGATTCATCACCTATAATGATCTCAGAAACATGGTGAGATTTTCCAATTTTATAAATTTATATCATTTCACATTTCCATTCCAGTCTAGCAGCATTTTTATTTTTGATGGGTCTCTGGTACATGAAAGGGATTCATATAATGTTTCGAAAACACTCCTCAATCCAACTTAAGAGTTGTCTCTATATTGTTATAGGTCACTCAGGAATATTTTGTGCAGTTGCAATGTTTTCTTCAGTCACTCATTGAAGATATTCCATTTCATTTTTTAAGAAAAGCCCATCTCCTCTTATATTCTGTAATGGACTATAAAACATTGTGCATGAAAAAGTAGATGATATATTATTATTATATTAGAAAAACTGAATAATATTTATTGGATTCTAATGACAGATTGGTTTCATTTGATGTAATTTCTTTATTTCCTAGCATCCCAATTGAAAATATGTTAAATATTTTTTTTTAAAAAATGACTAAATTCCTTGGAATTAGAAAGAGAAATAATAGAAGAATACTTAAATCTTACAAAACTTTGTATCGACAATAATGTTTTCACCTTCAATGGAAAATTTTATAAATAAATCTCAGGTCTGGCTATGGGGAACCCACTTTCACCATTTTTGACCAATTTATTTATGGGTTATCTCGAGTGTCACATCACCACGGCTTACCTTTGGATTTTTAAACGTTGGTATAGATCTCCTTGTGGAATATCTCCTTGAGAATAATATCGTTAAAAACTTGGGATTTTACTTAGATTCTAATTTAAATTGGCATGTGCAAGTAAAACAAACATCTAAAAGGATCTTCTCCATAATGCATTCCCTAAAGCGACTTAAACATTTTCTTCCTACAACTCTTAAAAGAATTTTAATCCAAACTTTAGTGATGCCGTATTTTGACTACTGTGACGTTCTACTGACATAAGTGACGGATTGTCGGACAAACTGCAGCGTGTCCATAATATGTGTATCAGATTCATATTTAATGTTCGAAAATACCATCACATTTCTCCATTATTCCACGAATTATCATGGCTACATCTAAAAGAGAGAAGAAAATCGCACTGTCTAATTCTCCTATTTAAGATCCTACATACCTCGATTCCCAATTATTTATCATCCCGTTTTCAGTATCTATCCTCAAACCATAACTTAAACACAAGATCACAACATAGTCTTTGTGTATCAGATTCATATTTAATGTTCGAAAATACCATCACATTTCTCCATTATTCCACGAATTGTCATGGCTACATCTAAAAGAGAGAAGAAAATCACACTGTCTAATTCTCCTATTTAAGATCCTACATACCTCGATTCCCAATTATTTATCATCCCGTTTCCAGTATCTATCCTCAAACCATAACTTAAACACAAGATCACAACATAGTCTCTTACTTAATATACCGCAACATAGGACATCACATCACTCCATGTCATATATCATCTCCACTTCTCGCAACTGGAATTCCCTACCACAAGAAATAAGGGGCTGCCGGACATTGTCAACTTTTAAAAGAAATCTAAATTTATATTTGCTCTAAACTCGACTTCATTATTATCCAGTGTAAGATATATATATTAATTGGTGTTTCCCGTATAATGTATCATATTTATATTATTATTATTATTATTATTATTATTATTATTATTATTATTATTATTATTACCGTATCATTATTGTTATTACCCTATAAAATGTTGTTTGTACATGACATTTACATTGCTACATTTATTGTATCTTTAACTGTTTATAATTAGTATAGTGTATATCTATATTTGTCGAATATTTATTTGTATTTGTGCTGGTTGAGTGGAAGAGAGGGCCTTATGGCCTTAACTCTGCCAGAATAAATAAAGTATTATTATTATTATTATTATTATTATTATTATTATTATTATTATTATTATTATTATTATTATTATTATTATTACCTTGCTACAGTGAAATGAAAAGTTTTATATGGACTTTATGACAAAAAGGTGGGCATTAAAAGAGATAATTGAGTTTATATTTTTTTAAATTCTTATCTCATATAGTAGTTTTGTCAGACATATGTTTCAAAGCTGTTGCCCCATCGTCAGTGGTTTACCACATGAGGTAAGAATGTTTAAAAAAATACAAACTCAATTATTAAATTAAACCTCATAATGTTACTTCCTAATGATTTAAAAAAAAATACAAGAGATATTGTAATAGATCCCAAAGATTGTTAATTTAATTTAGAGATGCCCTGTATATTAGAGATTGTAGTTAGAATTTTGATTTAATTATACAAAAATTTATTAAAATTATTATTTTTTTTGAGTTCTGAATGCTGAAAGAGTTGTATGTAATAAGTAATGTAGATTGTATCGACCTCTTCTTGTATTGGAACTCCTAATATGGCTTTACTTAGTGGGAAACAAAGTGTTACAGATTAAAGGGAGAGATATATAAAGTTTTTGGTATGTCTCCAATTTTGATTTGATATATTATATACTCACGTAGATTAATAATAATTAGTTCTTACTTTTTTTTGCAGATTATTATTAGTATGGGTTATTTTTATCATGTTACAGTATATTTAGGATTCTGTTGATTTCTACCCATGTTTAGGCGAAGCTCCCCTTTCAACTAATGAACCATAAATGTTGTTGACTAAGGTTAGCAGCCATATGCCCTGTGGTTGAGACGGTATTTCAGTTGGCTCAAGTCCAAACTCTTGCAGGCTCTCCAAGAATTGCTGCCAAAAATTCCTGAGCTTCTTAGAACGACATCCAAGATCCAGGAGGGAGAACAGGGTCTAAGAAAGAATTGAATAATATACTAAGACTCATGTTTAAGAATATCCCAGATCTGTCATGGTGTTACAAGTAATTGCAAGTCTATAATCCCAGTGCTATTATTGAATTTATTACACAGATATTTACTTGTTTTATTTTAGGATGTAGTATTATATGATTGGAAATAGTGAAAAAAGTGGTGTTTTAGTGCAGAGTGGCTTGTAAAACTAAGAAATGGCTACAGATGGATCTCCATTTTTGGTTCAAGCTGTCTATTCTTTTAAGGGAAAGAATAATGATGAGGTAAGTAGTTTACAATTTCATATTATTAGATAAATCTATTTTTTATGTATTTCATGAATTTTAAAATAAATGTTCGTACATATTTGGAACATATTTCTATTTATAATATTATAAAATATTTAAAAAAATTGTATATTTATTTGTAGCATTTAAAAAAATTAAATATTCTAATTATTGTCCTAATTGTGGGGAGAAAAAACAGTTAATACAAAAAAATCTTTATTCTGTCAGTGAGTCTATAAAAGTGAAAGTGAATTCGTTAGAATTCAAATATAAATTGGAAACTTTACAACTTTCATATACATATTCTATTGATATTTATCTCATAGTGTTTTCTTATTATAAATTTGAATTAATTAGGCCTATAAAATTATAAAATCAATACAAAATTTTTCAAATAATTGTAATAGAAACATGCTTGGCATTCATTTTAAGCATTCTTGACCATGATCTGCTCAATTTTATTCAATAAGAAGTCATTAATGATTTATTAATTCGGGAGGTAATCTCAATTTTATCCCCAAGTATACATAGGTCCTCCCTTTCTCTCTCTCTCTCTCTCTCTCTCTCTCTCTCTCTCTCTCTCTGGATGAATCCAGCTTTCTGAATGTAAATACATTATTATTTAAAAATCAAAGGACACATTATTCTTCTCATATAAACTATTAACTCACTGGTATTACTCACCTGTTGGTAGATGCTGATGATATAGTATTATTAAGTGATAATGAGGAAATACTAAAAGTCAAAACATTCTATTAAATAACACTAAGAAATTGGAGCAGGAAGTAAATATCCATAATACTAAATATGTGGTCACACATAGAAATAACATTATTCAGTTGGAATGGACTCTACAACAAATGATGGAAATTTTAAAGAATTGGCAGAATTCAAGTAGTCTACCTAGGAAAAATATTACAAACAAGAATGAGATGCAGAAAGAAATTAAACACTGGAAATACAAGCTATTATGCATTACATAACTCTTGTTATTATAACTTATTTAAAAAATTTGTTAAATTAAAAGTATATAAAAATATATTAAGATGGTACGGACATGTCCAATGAATGGAAGAGGAAAGAGGATCAGCTACCAAAATGTGTTTTGGAATGGAAACCTGAGGGAAGGTGAGGCAGAGGAAGACCTAAACCCTCCTGGAGTCAGCAAATGTATTTATACATGAAGGAGAAACATCTACAACTAGGAGATTGGATGGACCGACAAAATTAGTTATTGGGAATCGGACGATGTCAAAGACATTAATCAATCGATGATCTATCTATCTAAAACAGTGATTCTTCCTATTATGTGAGTGCAACACATGGTCTCTTTAAGATATGCCATGAACCTCCAGGTTCAGTAATAATGTTAATGAGTGATTGTGTTAATTATATAAGCTATTTTATGTTTTACTGATTCAATTATTTCTCATTGTTAATGTAGTAATATCATGATGAATATAGCCTATATTTAATTAACAAAATAAATATATGTGTTTTCTAATTTCATTCTAAAGAAAATGTTTGCTCACTTGCCTGTATAATAAGCTTAGAAATTACACCTTAATAAATATTAAGATATTCTTTAAATACTCTTAAATACTTATTCTTTCATATTAGAAATGAGAATATTAGAGAGGAACTAAAAGCACAACCACTTCTTCAACAAATAGAAGAACACAGGAACAATTGGATAGAAATCTGCAAAGAATGACTGAGGATAGGATACCAAAGATGGCACTGATGTATAATCCTGTAGGATGAAGATCGGTGGGAAGACCAAGAAAGCGCTGGGCTGAACAGTTGTGAGATTGGAACAGGCAAAGACCTAATCCGTGAAGGATGATGATGATCTTTAAATATAGAAACAATTTAATATTTCAAGGAAGTAACCCAATGAGGTTTATTTTAGATATTATGAGTTAGATATGCAATACTCACCTCATATTTGTAGCATATTTTTGATGTAATGCTCATATAAAAAATTGAAATAAAAAAATATATTATTTCAAGCATTTTTTTATTGCTGCCAGTATTATTTATTATATTTGCTGTATTATTGATTAGAATTTTTAAAAAATTGGACAAGTTTCATATACAAAACTAATAAAAGAAGTTTTCAAGATAAAGTTATAAAATTGTTAATATGGTATCTTACATGATGGCAATGATGTTTGTGAAATTTCAAGAGGTTCATTGATTCTTGTTGCATTAAATGCTGCTTAGATACTTGTAGAACTTCTGCTTCATGTCACAATTTGGCAGAGATTTTTCTTATGCATTTTTCTAGTCTTCTCTCTTTACTCCTTGCCTGGCCTCATTTATACAAAATATATATATATATATATATATATATATTGAGCTTCTTTTCATCTGTATTATCAGAGTTGTTCAAAAGATTTTTTTTTTTGCAATTCATAGCTTTGCAATGTTTCTCTTGTTTACAAGTAGTTCCTGTTGGCAATCCTCCACAAGATTCCCTATTTTTACAAGGTTTCAATGGGAGTTGTCATATGTAAGATTTTTCTTCTAGTATTGGCACACTAATTTCATTAGTGGATACTTACTTAGTAATTTTGCTTACTTTTTTTCTTTTCATAGATATTAACTTGTATTTAAATTTTATGAAGATTTTCATTTACAGGCTGTACATTGTAAGTTGTAACTACTCAAGTGAGGTTTTCACTCTCTGCTGTGATGCCCACATTATCTGCATTTTATGTGAGAGCATGTTGCCTTGTGCAGAATCTTGTGTTGCCACACTTTGATAATTGTGGCATTATATATAATGATTTAAACCATGACTTGTTGCAAAGACTGCAGCATGTTCATAATGCTTGCGTTCAATTCATTTTCAATATCCGCCGTTATGACCATATTTCCGAACACTTTAATAACCTCTCTTGGCTCCGTTTTACTGACAGACGTAAATTGCACTCTTTCACTACTTTTCAAGCTTCTGAATTCCTACATTCCTACTTACCTGGCTTCCAGATTTGAGAAGTTATCCTCTTACCACAATATTGACACTAGGTCACAAGATAACAGTCTGCTAACAATTCCTCTTCATAGCACTTCCTCTTATTCTACTTCCTTCACAATAGTCTCTGCCTGCTCCTGGAATTTCCTTCCTCAAGATATCAGGGGTTGTCGCACACTTGGCACCTTTAAGTCACGCTTATACAGTTACCTGTTGTCTAATAATTCATTTTTCTTTATTTATTTAAATTTCTACTATGTCATTAATAATCTTTTTCTTGTTTTTTTATATATCTTGTACATATTATATATTTAATTTGTTAAATTTCAAAATACATTATAAATATTAATTGTATTGTTCCACCGCTGTGGTCTCGAGGTAGCATGCTGCCTTGTCACGCTGCGGGCCTGGGTTCAATCCTCGGTCGGGACAGTTTTTCTGGGTGAGGTTTTTATCGGGGTTTTTCCTCACCTGAAAGACAAATGTCAGGAAAACTTTAAGGCCCAAATGGTCCCCGAAATCATATGGCCATCGCAATCATTTTCATTCATATTCATCATAGATTAAGCTTAGGATTAGGGACTCTCCTGGCGCACCACTATCATCACCCATCATATCATCAGGGCAATGCAACCCCGCCTTCCAGGCGCTCCAACCTCAGAAGTGGGTTACAATACAAGTATGGTATGCCAAGAGAGAACACCAGGAATGTCAAAAGACAACTGGGGGCATTTGCAAATATATATATATATATATATATATATATATATATATATATTAATTGTATTGTATTTATAACATTTAATCATTTATGTATATTGTAATTTAAATGTAAGACAAATTTTTTTTGTATTTTTTAAAACCTGGTTGAGTGGCAGACAAGGCCTAAAGGCCTTAACTCTGCCAGGTAAAATAAAGCTATTATTATTATTATTATTATTATTATTATTATTATTATTATTATTATTATTATTATTATTATTAATTGTATAAAAAGTATTACATATAATCTTATCCTATAACCTATGTTGAGAGTGTTGTCCTTCCTGGGCTATAAGGCATTGTATCTGGAAACCACATTCTGACGCGAGCAAGTTTTTCCACTGTAATGTTTTTGATTCCATTCATAATGTTATCTTTTACTTCCTCCAGAATACAAGTATCAAATGCAACCCCTATGCCATTCTGTTACTCATTCTCTTTTATATCAGACTAGCTAATTCCCGGCGTGTGCTGCTATGTCTAAATAAATGAAAATTAATGTCCTTTTATGTTTAGTTGAATAAGTAAAATGAAAAATAATTATAAATGTATATCGTAATTATTTTAAGATTCCCGTGCTGATTACCCGGTATTGCCCGGGAATCTACTTATCTCGATCTTCTTGGCATAAATGAGCTAAAAGACAAAATTCGTTATTGTGAGTTATCCGTAAAAGAATACACACCATGTGCTGCTATGCCTACACAGGAATCGACGTACTTGTATCTATCTTCTTGTCATCAATGAAAGACAAAAATGGTTATTGTGAGTTATACGTAAGAGATAAACATATGCTGTTGCGGACTTTTTTGTAGAGCTTTTTGAGATATTCAATTCTGTGTACATTCATTTTGTGTATTTGTTATGGTTTAGGCAACATAAGCCATTTAAGCGTCCAAAGAGCTACTTTTTTCACATATTCCACTACAAAGGGTGATTTTTTAAGGGTATAGGAGTTGAGTATTACAACTCTCTTATAGCCTATGTTCATCCCAGGAATCTCCAGAACATTCAAAAAGCCCCATGACAATCGGATCAACAGTATGGCCACGCATAGGTACGAACAAACAAACAAACAAACATTCATTTTTATATATTAGATACAGTGCTTTCCATTCATGGAATTTATATTGACAATTCTACTTTTAATGATTATAAGGGTCAATCATGAAAAGTGGTTTAATTGGATCTCATGGTTGTATTCTCGAATCAGTTTTTTAATTGATAATTTAAAATTGTTAGAATAGAACAGAAGATGGCAGCAGTGTGCTAAAGAATCTGGCTATTCTTTACAACATGTGATATGACTTATTTAATTCCTACATAAACTCCTATCAAATTTTATTCTTTGGGTTCCATTTTTCAAATTATTTCCCACCATTTACAATGATTTTTACAATTTTTTCTAACAATTATTTCAATATATTTTTCTATGATATTTAACTACATACAAGAAGATGTGGCAGCTATATTGATTTTAACAAATATTCTAAGAAAAACAAAGTCGTGTTCCAGGGCAGCCAACATAGAATATGTAGTAATTAACTGTACACATATATTTCAGAATTTCAAAACTTACTATTTAATTTTGGGCGTTGCATTCTTTCACAGGTTAGAATGCTTAAATTGCATTAGGTTAGGTTTTAGATTGGTCTTTCACAGGTTAGAGTACTTAAATTGCATTAGGTTAGCTTTTAGGTTCGTTAAATATCATGTATATGTTGGCTGCATCCCGTGATTCCATAGTGTAAACTGCTTTGCATTTGTTGGTGCATGCGCATGGTGTATGATTGACACTTAGAAAAATTTTCGCATCACATGTTGTAAATAATCCCCAAAAGTCTTCTGTCAACAACTTGTTATTTATCAAACTGGTTTGATTTGGCTGAGGCTGCCATTATACTTCAGTGTCCATGGAAAATCTATATTATTTATTCAGTAACATTACAAATGAAATTAGAATCATTACAGTGGAAGAACTCACTCGGGTCAACCAGAATGTATTTTCCAGATACAATACCTGTATAACCCAGGATAGACGACACTTCCAACATATGTTATAAGGTAACATTATTCGTAATACTTTTTATACAGTTAAAGCAGGGAAGCTGCACGTGCTTCGAGTGTGACTAATGTGGGCTTCATAGCAGAGTGAAAACAAATTATAATATAGACCCTGTATTAAACATTTTATTCTATAATTTTGTGATGATTCTATGCAATGAGACTAAATGTGACACACATGAAAAAAGAAAAAAAATGTCTTATTTAAGATTTAAAATAAGTTTTATTTTACTTCACCTCATATTCTGTCCTCTAATTAAACCAGTTTCAAAACCTAGGTGGTTTCATCTTCAGTAATATCTTAACCAATGTTATATTGTTCGTGAGAACTGCCATTCATTCAGGAGAACATCAGTTGAGATATTACTAAATATGAAAACACCTAAGTTTTGAAACCGGTTTAATTAGAAGGCTACGTATGAGGTGAGGTATAAAGAACATTAATTTAAATCTTAAAATTAAATCTCATAATGATTTATTTAATATATGTAGGAAATAACACTATGAGGTTTCTTTTAATTATAATTGAGTTGAATAATTTGACTCACCTCATATTTCTTGATTTTTATGCAGACCTAGGTTTCGTCGCTTCCAACTGTTGTTTTACAGCTGTCCATCCTGCAAGTTGATTTCTACTCCCTCTGCTGGCTGACCGATGAACTCCCAAATACATTTTTTTTTTCTCTGGGAATTTCAAAATGTATAGTTTTCTTTTTATTCTTGCAGATGTAAGTATTCTCCCAAATTGTGAGTTCCTTAGATTTTTCTAACTGTTTTAGTAATTTGGCTTTAGTTTCAATGCTGTGCTTTCTGACCATGCATGTGCAGCTATTGCAGATTTTTCTATTTCTCCATTTTTAACATTTCTAAGGTGTTCTTTCAATGTTGTATTTAAGTTCCTTTTTGTTTTTTCTATGTATATTCACAATCTTTACAATCAATTTGATAAATCACTGATTTGTTGCCATCTTCAATCTCTTAATTTTTGTTGGTTTTGATTAATTTATTCAAACTGTGATCATTTTTCAGTGCTAATTTAATGTTAAATTTGCTGAATTTTTTTGTAATTATTATTTGTTATTAAATACTAAAGGATGGTATGTAAATTTCTTCAATTTTTTACCAGTTTCTCTTCAGGCAGATAAAGAAACTGGCAAAAAAAATTCAAGAAATTTACATACCATCCTTTAGTATTTAATAACAGATAATAAGTTTCAAAAAAATTTCAGCAAATTTAACACTATATTAGCACCGAAAAATGATTACAGTTGAATAAATTAATCAAAACCAACACAAATGAAGAGATTGAAGACGGCAACAAATTAGGGATTTATCAAATTGATTGTAAAGATTGTGAAAATTATACATAGGAAAAACAAAAACGAACTTAAATACAAGATTAAAAGAACACCTTAGAAATGTTAAAAATGGTAGTAGTAGTATTCAAATGTTCTGAAGCTCTTGATTTGTCATATTCGCTTGATGTTAAAAATGGAGAAATAGAAAAATCTGCAATAGCTGCACATGCATGGTCAGAAAAACACAGAATTGAAACTAAGGCCAAATTACTAAAACAGTTAGAAAAATCTAAAGAACTCACAATTTGGGAGAATATTTACATCTGCAAGAATAAAAAGAAAACAATAAATTTTGAAATTTCCAGAGAAAAAGAAAAAAAAATTTGATTTGGAAGTTCATCGGTCAGCCAGCAGAGGGAGCAGAAATCAACTTGCATGCAAAACGACAGTTGGAAGTGACGAAACCAAGGTCTGCATAAAAATCAAGAAATATGAAGTGAGTCAAAATATCCAACTCAAATATAATTAACTTCAATGATTTTTCCTATAAAAGTTCAATATTAAATTATTATTTATTAAAGTATTATTTATTGTGATGTCAAGTTTCAATAATCTTACCCTTCTATAGTAGTTATTGTTAAAATTGTTTAAATTACTTAATACACTAAACCATCTTGGTTGTGCTTTGGATTTTAGGAGTTCAATTTCACTGACTGTTGATGAACAAATTATCAATCTTATGTTTATAAAGAAAAAGAAACTTTATGAAAATTCCACAAGTTACTTCTTTCACTGCGAGGACTCTACCTATTATAAATTTTGAATATTTTTGGCTAACTCCTATCATAAATTTCTTAAAAAAAAAGTTAAACTAAAAACATAGTTTAGGGAAAGTACTACTAGTGTTTGAGAATAAAGTTCTTAGGAAAAAGTGGCACCAAATATCAACGAACAGACAGGCGAATAGAAGGAACTACTTAAAGTGAGGTCTTTGAATTTTATGGGAAATCATATGTAATAAGAAAAGTTAAGATTTGTAAACACCAATGGGGAGAGAATGTGGTAAACACCTGTAGGGAGGGTATATGGCATAAGAGGGAGCCAGAAACTTCTCATAGGAAAACGAGGGGGAAGCTCCATTATGTAGGTAAGAATGAGATGAAAAAATAACAATAATCATGATTTGAATGTGATAAATTGTACTGGAAATGATTATATATTAAATTCATAATATATAATTATGTACCTTCTAGGTCTGTCTCCTAAACTGTTTAAAATATTAATCAATGTAGACCTTTTGGGTCTAATCCCATCATCAGCAGAAGATAGGTCTGTTGACACTGACCCTCGATAAGGACTGGCATATTTGTAATGATTTTGTAGAGAGGATTGTGTTTACTGGATTAGAATGATTAGGAATGATTAGAAATATTAGCTCAGGATAAAATTGTATAGAGAGGTTATATTTGCATTACCATCCACCTTTGGGTATGGTAGTGCCAGTTAGTTACAAATTGAAGGAATTGCTTCTAATTTATTGAATCTTCTATCACTTGAATATTTGATTGTCACTGGATGCTTTGTACTGAATTTTTCTTTTACTAATAAAAGAGTAACTAATGGAAAAACACAATATAAAGAAATAAATGTGTAAGACAATAGAGTAATCTTGGGAGAAGATCTATCTTCAACTTGGCAGAAAGCCATTATCATACCAATTTTTAAAAAAGGTAACCTCAAAGATTGTAATTATCGAGACATTAGCCTTCTCAACAGTGGATATAAAGTTTTTTACAAAAATTCTAGCTTCTAAATTACAAAAACACTATGAAAACTTATTAGGGGAAGAACAAAATGGTTTTCGTAAGGGAAGATCCTGTGCCAGTGGTTATTTCACCTTAAAACTTCTTATCGAAAAGCACAAAGAATTCAATAAAGAACTACATATAGCGTTTATAGATTTTATCAAAGCATTTGATCGAGTTGACAGACAAAAACTTTTAGATATCTTAACTGATGATGGAACACCAAATCAACTGATCCAAACAATTTTTAATCTGTATAAATTAACATCATAGCAGTACAAATAGGAACAGAATTGTCAGATTGGAAACATATAAATTGCGGAGTCAGACAAGGTTGCCCTCTATCACCACTTCTATTTAATGTATACATTAATGCTATCATCAGACACTGGAGATTGACAGTTCATGGTAATATTCCTCTCTCCAAGACACACAATTTTAGACACACTCTTATATGCAGATGATCAGGCTCTTTTCGGCAATAATGAAGATGAATTACAATATTCCACTCATCATCTTAATATAATAGCCCAACGATTTAACATGGAAATATCAACAACAAAATCTAAAGTTATGGCCTTTCAAGGGAAATTCCCAGTAAGAAGTAAAATTTGTATTCAGAATTCAATATTAGAGCAAGTTAATTCATTTAAATACTTAGGATATAATCTAACTTATAATGAGGAATGTGATATATCCTTTAAAATACAAAACTATAATAAAGCTTTAAGAATTTTAAACCATCAAAAGTGCAGAGACACACAAGAATGAAAATCTATAAAATTCTCGCTAGACCCATAATCTGTTATGGCAGTGAAGCTTGGACCATCAGAACTCAGGATGATCGTCATATTACAGCCACGGAGATGAAATTTCTGCGACGAACTGCAGGTTATAGCCTTCTAGACCACCAAAGAAATTCAACAATAGCCAGAGAGTTAAACATCGTACCTATATCTGAATACCTCCAAGAATATAGAAACAATTTGCTAGCCCATATTCAGCGCATGGATCGTCACAGAATACCAAAACAAATTCTTCACTACATTCCTCGAGGTAGAAGATCTGTGGGTTGACCTTTTTGGAGGTGGCGGGAGACCGTAACGGGCCACTGGGTCGTATACTTGAAAGGACGATGATGATGACAATAGAGTAAAAGGCAAATAATGGGATTCTCTAATAAACATTAAAGGCGTTGAACTATAAATAATTTGTAACAGATGTTAATGTTTAGATTATTTGAGTTTTAAGTTATAAAAATATATGTTCGTACAAAGTACTAGTTGATTGCACATGGACTGTGAGGAATTAATATTTTGTAAAGCTGAATGTTGTTAAACAAATATTTATTATAACATAAAATGGAAATTAATATACACAGACGAACCATCTGTAGGTAAATATTCAGCCTGAACTAGGATTTGAATTCTTGAGTAGTCTTAAGTACCGGTAGCCCAATAGTTGAGCATCATTATATAAAACTGAAGATCGTGAGTTCAAATCCTGGCTCGAGTAGATACTCTTTAGTTGTGTTAAATATTTATTATATGAACATTTTGTTATTGTGATGTACATAGTAGTGTAAGTGCAAAGTTGAATACCAGTAGATAAATTTTGATAAACTCTTTACTAAATGTTACTCGAATAACTTTAACTAATTGCACGCCATACCTATTAGCTCTTGGCTTATCAGTCAGTTGCTGGCCTTACTTCCACATGTGCCATTTACAGAGGTAGACGATCATTTAGCCGATATAGGGGTGACATGTGGTTAGCATTTCAGATCCGCAGCCGTTATAGCTGGTTTTCTTTATCTGGAGCTGCTATTTATTTTAGTTACCATATTTTACGGACTATAAGATGCAACTTAATTTTTAAGCAATTTAAAAAAAACATTTTTATCATTTTTATTACAAAATTGCAAAGCCAGACAAAAATAAATCTTAGTTTATAATACTGTTCTGATCTTTAAAATCTCTGAAAATCGTCGTCTGAACTTTCTTTTTCTTCTTCCTCTTTGTCGTCATCATTATCCTCTTTATATTTAAGATGGTCTTCACTACTATCGAGAGCGTGATGCCGCACTTCTTGCAAGATTTAAGAATAATGTCTTCTCTCACTCTAGACCATGACTTTTTTATCCACTGACACACTTGTTTGATTGTATGTCGTTTTAAAGCTCCCTTTGGTGTGAATTCATGTTGGGTTTCATCCATCATCTATTTGTTCAAGTTCATTGGCATCGTAGACTGCAATGATGCATCATTTGGCTAGACAGTGTTCTGGGTTTGTGATGGTGGGGTGGGAGGGAGACAGTGTTCTGGGTTTGTGATGGTGGGGTGGGAGGGAGACAGTGTTAGCCAGCTTGTGAATCCCCGAAACTCATGTTTGTCGCATCGGTGCACTGCTGCTGCAAGTTGAATCCAATGTTGCCATATTAGAGATAGGTTTCTCGTGGCATCGAATATATGGCCATTTTTAAGACTGGCAGGAATTTTAAATCAAACACTAGACATTTTTATATTAATTTTGAGTATAAGACGCACCTGAATTATGGAGGCAATTTTTCAAAGAAAAAAGTGTGTCTTTTTGTCGGTAAAATTCGGTACCTCATAGTGCTGGGTGGGCACTGGTCCCATACCGACTGAAATTCCATGAGAAAATTTTTCTCCTCTCCTTGGGAATTCAAACTAGAGAAGTCCTATAGATCTGTCAAAGGCATAAAGGCATGATTCCCTAAACTGCTCAGCTTGGGCACAGGACAAATGATTCTTGGTTATTTATTCAAAAAAGATTCAACAATTCTCATATTTTATTTGAGGAGAAAAATTTACATTAAATCTGGAATTTTAACTCGATATCTCTGGTTTGTACATCAGTGCTCTGCCACTGAACTATTCAGGCATCTCAATTTAAATGCAAATTTTTCTCTCTCTTATATAATCCCATTCGCCAAAGGCAGTGATTGTTCCACATGCCATCTGACAGTTTCTTTTTCAATAAAACTTTAATGGGAATTAATATTACTTATAGCTAGTAAAGCTTTATTTTTAATGTTCTTATTTTAAATTTATCACTAGAGAAAATTTATGCTTGAACTGGGGTTTGAACCCAAGGACTCTGGTTTTGTATACCAGTTCTCTGCCATTGGGCTATTCTGACATCTCAGTTTATATGCAAATTTTTATCTCTCTTATACAATCCCCAATTGCCATGACATGTGGAACAGAGGTACATTGCCTTTGGCACAAGGGGATTGTATAAGAGAGAGAAAAATTTGAATTTAAATTGAGATGCCTGAATAGCTTAATGTGCAGTGCTCTGGTGTTCAAATCCCAGTTTATCATCATCATCATCATCACTCCAGGGATTAGGCAATTGCCCGTTCCGACTTCATAATGCATCAGCACAACGTCTTCTAGGTCTTCCAACATAACGCCTTCCTCTTGCTTGATAATTTCTTGCTAATAATGGATATCTCTCCTTACTCATTCCATCCATGTGATCAATCCATTTCTGTCTGTAATTCGTGACTTTATCCAATAAAGGCTGTACTTTCAATTCTTCTCTTATATCCTCATTTCTTATTCTATCAAGTCTTGTACATCCTTTAACTTGTCTTAGGAACCGCATCTCTGCCGTCTGTATTCTATCCCTCTGTCTTTTCACTGGAGCCCAAGTTTCACATCCATACAATATTGTGGGAACCGCCATAACATTATACATTTTTATCTTGGTTTCTTTTCTAATTTTATTTTTGAATGTTCTCTGTATTGTTCCACACACCGTCTGAAATTTATTTATTTTGGAGTCAATATCTCTTTCCACATTGTAGCCAACATCACAGCCCAAGTTTATGTGTGCATTTTTCTATTATGTTTAAAGAGAAAAATTATTGAACCCAGGATTTTTTGCACTCTAGGCAAATGCTCTATCCAGTGAGCTATCTGAGCAAGCTTCAATCTAAATGCAAATTTTTCTCTTATATACACTGTTAATTCCCATGCACCAAATGCTATGAAACTTTTGCTTCTATCTTGAAATGGTGATTTCTTTATTAAGAAGACATTTAATTGGGAATTTTACATTACATTATAAAGCCAGTAAGGCTTTTTTTGACGTTTTTATTATTCATTTTATACATCTCAATGATGGATAAATATAATTTATCATTCAGTGATAAGTGATAAATTAAAATAAAAACATAAAAAATTCTCTTATTGTTTATTTAATTCAATAGATGAGTATATTTATGATTACTTAAACTGTGCTAAGCATATTGTATAGACTAAGAGCATATAACACAAATTACATATAACACGTGGCTAAACTTTCTCTGCAGCAAGATGATACACTATATCACACTCAGTTAGGTTGGGACCAAGGATACACTAGCATACTCAGTATGTTATTCAGTTTAAGGCTAGTATTTGCTTATGGGTTCAATTCCTAATTGCATAGTTGTTGCCAACTTACATGCACCACCATGCCTGAGTTCATTGTAGAGAGTGTTTTGCTGCACTATATTAAATCCATTTTCTGGTGTTTACTGAAAGTACTTGGGCATATTGATTTGAAATCATCCTGTTCAGAATTAATAGTTTAGAGACAGTATATTTTATTAAGAAATAAAAATGCTATAGATTTTTTGTATTCATTTGGGTTCAGACTGATTTCAGGGCTAACTTGCCTCCTTTAAAATGAGTATCAGGCTTTCATGGGAATAGAGTTATTCAGAGTGCAGGATAGTGACTTGACTACTATTTTACTCTTGACTAAGACTATATAGGTCTTCAGAAGTTCTAGAATTAGGCAAAATCACTAGAAATACATAACTCTCAAAATTGACATGTTTAGGAATTGAACCAAAAACTGCCTAATTGGATATAAAATTGTGATTTGTGTACTAATTTACGTTATATTTATTTTTTTGGTATTATTTAATGTATATTCATATTTTGTAGAATGGAGAATTGAAGGCAACAAGATTGAATCAGAGAAAATTTAATCTATTTTCCTTGAATTCTCAAAAGAACAAAAGAAACAGACATAAGAATTCTTAACATGATATCATATTTGTATTGAGATGTTCCAGTTTCCAACCTAAATGTTCACATTCCTTATTTTTGACAAATATAACACAGTTGCAGATTATATGTGTAATTCATAGTTAGACTTGTCACAGCATGTAATAACTTGTTAAGTGTATGGTAGTGAGGTGTTTTACATGAACAGCTGCAGTTCAGATATTATAATTTATTCCAATTTACAAAGAAAGCTTTTGGCAATCAAATATACTACTGTTTATTGAATACCAGAATTTCTAGATTGTTGGCTAGTGAGATGTGGAACTTTAAATCAATGTGTGCTTCAATTTGTTGTGTAATTATAGTGTTTTTTTAAACATTGGAATAAATATTATCTGTATTTTTTAAATAATTATATTTATACGTTAGAAATAAATATGATCTTCTTGGTGATAATAAAATTGCATTATACATTGTCAATAAAACCTAAATCATCAAACCAAAATATTACAATAGTCAATCAGTAACTAGTCATGATAATGAAAGTCTTGCTATTGAAATGCGTTGACTATTTTAATATTTTAGTTTGGCGATTTGGGTTTTATTGATAATTTCAACAATGGAGAAGAACTAAAACCTAATATTGAATGCACTTACTTAGGAACAAAATTAGACCATTCAGGCGATAACACAGTGGAAATTAAAAATAGAATCACTCAAACAAAACAAGCAATAAATGCTTTAAACTCTGTTTGGTGGAGCAAAAATATTTCAAAAAATAGAAAATTACAAATATATCAAACCATAATTCAGAGCATATGGTGCTGAAGTCTGGCAAATTCCTGCCAGGGAAACGAAAATAATTTTAAGTACAGAAATGGATGTTTTAAGAAGATCAGCTGGAAAATCTAGAATGGATAGAATATGAAATAAAGAAATAAGGGAAATTATGGGTGTAGAAGAGGAGCTGGACATCATAGACATTATAGGAAAGAAAAAAAGAATGTCATAGCAAAGATTGTCTAAAATTGTTATGGAATGGATCCCAATGGAAAGGAGGAAGAGAGGAAGCCCAAAGAAAACTTGGATAGAAGGGGTACAAGCAGCTATGAATATCAGAGGATTGGAGGAAGATCAATGGATGGACAGAGAGGAATGGCATTTGGTTTCCGGAAGACGGCGGCAGCTGCCATGATACCGGATGATGATGATGATGATGATGATGATGATGTAATACAATATTAATACATATTCTGCTTTAGCAGCCAATAAAAAATTATTACTTGAAATTAATAAAAAATATTTCCATAGCTTTTTCTCTTTTTAGATTGAGCAAAAAGAGTAGCCTAAAAATATTTTGATTACATAACTTCACAGCATAATGATTTTTTTTAGATTGAGCTGAAAGAGTAATCTAAAATGTTTTGATTACGTAACTTGCATAATGAAAGATAAAGTCAGAAACTTGAACTGTGTATGAAATAAACATATTGGACATATTACAATTGTATGCCATTCCTCAATAGCTATAGGATGCCATTTTAAGTAAGATGACACTCTATGCTATTATAAAAGTGAAGTAAAGATTTCCCTAGATCTTAACTTTTCCTGATGCAATATTTGGGGGTGCTTATCTATTTTGCTTGGCCATCTTAGATCATTGTACACACCTCCCCCTTGGAATTTTATCATAAGTCAGTTTATTTAAATATATTCTCCCTAAAGAATCTCACAAAGGAAAGCCGATACACTTAACATTCACAAACAGTTTGATTGAAACCAAATTCTAAGCTAGAACTACCATCCAAACTTATACTGCAGTTGATGCGTTAAGAACCAGAAAGATTAAGAGTACATGAAGGAAAAAGTTTATGGAAATTTGCAAAAGTATAAAATTTTGTTGTCAAAACCTAGAAAAATTGGAGTAGCTTCGTTCTGATTAATTTTAAGATATGACTGCCTTCAAGAATACCTCTTAAGGATGAAAGTGACAGTGGAGAGATGCTGTCCTATTTGTGACAACTATAATATGTGATTCTAAACAAAGAACACCTTCTCAATTGCAAAAAACTAGATAAAAATAAACAAAAAATTGGAAATTGGAAGCTCTTTGTTGGGAAGTTAAGGAAAAATTGACTTCAGTCAACAATCCCAGAAACCACTAGCAACAAGAACAACACTTAACGTTCATAGATTTACAGAAGGCTTATGATTCTCTACCTTTATGTAAGTTATGGCAGCCTATGAAAGAAGCTGGAATTAACACTATATATATATATATATATATATATATATATATATATCGAAGTTGTTAAACAATTATATACAGGTTGTACAAGCATGGTTAAAGTTGGTAATATAATCTCTGAAAAATTTAAAGCAACAAAAGGCTTAAGACAGGGTTGTTCCATGGCATTTATAGTTTTTAAAATTTATATAGATCAAGCACTGAAAGAATGGAGACGAAAGTGTGGAAATATGGGAGTTCCAATAGAAAACAGTTACCTTCGTGTATTGCTATTTGTGGATGGTCAGGTGGTAGTGGCAGAAGATGAAGAGAATTCGATATATATGTTGAAAAAACTAAAAGAAGAATATAGATAATGGAGCCTTGAAATTAACATAACAAAACAAAATATTTAGGAATTGAAGACAAGACTAATTTACATAATAAAAAATGAATAATAACGGTTTGTCGGCCACGGTGGATTAGTGGTTATGTTCATTACCTCTGGTCCCGAGTTCAAATCTGGCCGGGGGTTGATGGATTTTTTTTTAAGATGGAAAAATCCAAAGCTTGTCTTCCGGGAGGGACTTTAAGTCATAGGTTTCGAGTCTGAAAATTTTCAGGCTCGTAAAAGATTTTTAAGCCTGAATAAAGAGGCTTCTAAGCAAAGCTTATCAACTTCTTTATCCTTACTTGCCTACTAGATATTTCATTGGATCGGTATGTTGACCACATACCATTCAGGGCATCTTTAGGAAATAAGCATAACTAAATTAACTTTGTCTAGTAACTCCTAACAAAGTAGAGGCCAAGGCTCAACATTGGGCTGCTGTACCTTTGTAGAAGTAGAGATTATTATTAAATTACACCTCATCTCATATTTTGTCTTCTTTTTAGACCAGTTTCAGGGACTAGTATTCCTTCATTGTTAGTTTGTTCTGTTGTTAATAATTCAGTATTTCTTCCTCCGTCTGTTAGTAGACTATTGAAGCCCCAAAACAAATCATATTCCCCGGAATTTCAAAATTCATTAATTGTTCCTCCTTATTTTTTTAAGGGTCGTATGCAAATACATTAGTCTCTACTCAAATTACTTCCAATCACTGGTGAGCTGATTCACCGTGAGCAATTGCTGAGATCGAATTAACGGCCGACTTACCGGTCATGCATGAAAGTTGATGTTTTTGTAATATTGGCAACGAATTACCCAGAATTCTCAGCGATAAAACCACTTCCATTATTTTCGTCTGCTACAGAGGAATGCATTTACGCTTGCGTCCCGCAAATAATACCGTATACAACGACGTCTGCGTTGCGCAATATTACGCCGATTCTCCTGTTCTTCTAGTTGAATTCTTTGGTAGACTCTATCAAATTCCTCTTCTCCGCGTATACCGAAAACATGATCGAAGTCTTCAAGGTCCGACATCTTGGATAAAGCTGCAAAGGTTTCAAACTACATCGGTTCCCTTCGGGATTTTCACAATAAGTTTCTATCTTGAGCTATGATCTTAAGGTACCTCGTCAGGTAGCTTACAATTATTATCGCATGAATAGATTTCTGAGTAAGCAAAATGTATTTGGATAAAACTTTCTCAGCAGAGAACGCCTTTTACTGTCTAATGCGTTCAAACATTCGACCCTAAATGTAGATCTTTTCCCAAACTGTTAGTTCTTTAGATTTTTCTATTTGTTTAATTAATTTTGCCTTTCTTTTGATTTGAAGTATTTCTGACCAAGCATGAGCGGCTATTGTACATTTTTATACTTGTCCATTTTTAACATTCCTAAGATGTTCCTTCACTCTGGTTTTAAATTTATTTTTTGTTTTCCGTATTGAGGTAAAAATATTTTTTGAAGCCAATCTTAGTTGAACTTTTTGAAAATTTTTTGAAACTTATGGTGCTACATAGAATGATATAAACTTGAATTTTATATTTTCTTCTTTTTTTCATTTTGAAGTGTATTTTCATTTATTATATTTTTTGTCTTCTGAACTTAATTATTTTCCTGTGTATCATGCTTTCTTCAAACCCTTTCTCTATTGCTATGTTTATTATATATTCTTTTTCTTTATTATATTTCTCTCTGTCCATGGGTATGTTTAATAATCTATATGTTAGACTAGGGGTCATCAATTAGATTTTTCATGGAGGTCCATTTTCAAAGTAGTAAATTCAGTTGAGATCCGGAACCATAGTTAATTAAACATACAAAGCTTTTATTAAGTAGTTAATATTATAAGGAAATTATTTAAATGATGTTATGGGTATTAATTGCACAAATTAAACAAAACACATGGTAAATAGGCCTACTAAAAGGATACAGCACAGTAGTGCACAGTTATTAATTCTATTATTATTAATAAGTTTATGATAAATTTAACATATAGTCAGAGTAATATTTAAATATATCACTTCACAAATTTTGTGTTTTTCACGACACCAGGTTTTGAATGGAATCCCGTTCATCTTCAGTCAAATCTCCAACCATAAGCGTACTGCCAACCGAGCCAACAATAATAGGTCTACTATCATAATATGAAATTTAGTAAACTGGTTTTATTCTATGTTTAACCGGTTTTAAAATGTTGTATTTATTCAATATTTAACCGATCTAAAAACCAAAGCCCCAGGGTACAGATCCAGACCGTGATCTGCCAATTGGTGACCCCTGTGTTAGACTATTGAATACTGCCTCTTTGTGTGCAATGTGATTAAATCCTAAAGCTTTAATATAATCATATGTGTATGTCTTCTTTCTGTTTATTCTAAATTTAATCTTAATTTTCTCTTCCCCCTTCTTGTTAAATTTAGATCTAAAATGGTATTTGTCTATTATTTTTATTTTCCATCGCAAACTTTATAGTGAAATTACAATAGGAAGTAACATTATGAGGTTCTTCTTAATAAATAAGTTGAGTCTTTTGTCATTTTACCTCATATTCATTGATTTCTTTTGGGACACATTTCAAAACTTTTATGTTTTATCTTCAGCTTATTTAGTATACTTAATAGTTTGACTTTGAATGTTAAATAGTTTTAAAGTATCCTATACAGTCATGTTTGTGATTCTTCTTCTTTTTCCTTCCAAGTATTAGGCCAAGGCCTGTTACGATCCTATAGAAATTTTCCCTCCAGCATTTTGATCCTTCCGGGAAATTCTCGTATAAGACTTGAAAGCATAATAATAGTCCCTTCGATTGGTTGCTGGCCAAAGGAAGGCAAGACCAGTGATGGGGCTGCCATCTTATAGCCTCTGGTCAGGCTTTTCTGGAGAAGGAAAGAAAATAAAGGAAAGAAGAAATGGAAGAAAGGAAAGACTCCCTAGCCCTCGGATGCCCTAATAGCATCGGAGTAAAAAAAACAAGAGTTAACCAAGAGAGGTTGGATAGTAAAGTTAAAAGAGTGCAAAACACAAGTAAGTGGAAGAAATGTTTTGCTCAGCTTGGGCACCTTGTGGTCACCATCCACATATCCCCTAGATGAGGACCCCTGAGGGAATGTTTGTGATTCACTATAGCAATATCATCAACATATCTACATCAAAGTTTGAAAATGTAAGATTATCCACTAATTATCTTGAAAATGTAAGATTATTCACTAATTATTTTGTAATCAAAATTTTCCACGAAAAGATTAGCTAAAAATGGGGACAGTGGATTCACTATAGAAGACCTGAGTTTTGTTTGCAGAATATTTCAATTTATATAAAAACATATTTTCTTAGGATGTTTTGAAACGATATGAAAAGAAACTAGTCAGTCTGATGGGTCTAGGTGTATCTTTTTTAATTTTTATGCCAATTAATATGAACTCTCTATTGATAGGTTTTAAAATTCTGGCATTTTTTAAATTAGCACTTAACCATTTTGATATAAGTGGGTGACCTAATGTTATTAGTAAAATCAGCCTCTTCTATCCCTTCTTTATAGTCAATTGATGTTGGGATTTTTGTGGTAACTTATGCTTTTAATAAATTACAATAGGAAGTAACATTATGAGGTTCTTCTTAATAAATAAGGTGAATCTGGTCATCTTACCTCAAAAATATTTGATATTTCTTTTGTCATTTCCATACAATCATCAGCTTGTCCAGACTGTTGATTTTTGTGTGTTGTTGATCCATAAAAATCAACAGTTTGGACAAGCTAACAATGGTAACACAACATATTGAAACATGTCAAGTGAAACATCAAGTATATTGACTTAGGCTTTCACGGCTGGAGTTACTATGATGATCTTGTAGAAGATTTCCAGGCTGTTGGCCGTGGTCTTGAGGCTTGTAGTTCCCCGACGTTTCACCAGAGACTGCGTCCGGCATACTCAAGGGTTGTCTTGAGACTGGCAATTTTGTCGACTACCTGCGGATAAATGTATAAATAGGGCAGGTAGTCGACAAAATTGGCAGTCTCAAGACAACCCCTGAGGATGCCGGACGCAGTTCTGGTGAAACGTCGGGGAACTACAAGCCTCAAGACCACGGCCAACAGCCCAGAAATCTTCTACAAGATCATCATAGAAACATCAAGTATTTATGAGGTAAGATAACCAGATTCACCTTATTTACTAACTTATGCTTTTCTTCACTTCATAATCTGTTGATACTAATCTTTATAATCTAACTAACTAACTAAACTAACTAACTAACTCACTGGCACTATCGAACCCGAAGGTTCATGGCCGCGCGGACATAAGCTCTCCATACATCCCTATCCCGAGCTAATGCTTTCCAATCATTCCCTGTATAATCTACTTCCCTCAAATCATAGTTAATGTTGTTCTCCCACCTCATTCTTGGTCTACCAACTGGGCGTTTTCCCTCTGGCTTTCCTACAAGAAGTTTCCATGCACGTCTTTCATTCCCCATACGCGCAACATGTCCTGCCCATCGCAGTCTACGAGACTTAACTGTTCTTATTATATCTGGCTTCCTATAAAGACCATGTAGTTCATTGTTATGTAGTCTTCTCCATTCACCTGTCTGTTCATCTCTCTTTGATCCAAAAATTTTCCTAAGAACTTTATTCTCAAATACTCGTAATCTCCTTTCCTCCCTTAAAGTAAGAGTCCAGGTTTCGCATCCATATAATATAACTGGTAGAATAATAGTTTTATATATTTTCAGCTTAACGTTTTTTGAAAGGAGTTGGGACATCAAAAGTCTCTGCAATGCATAATAGCATGCATTTCCAGAATTGAGCCTATGTTTAATTTCTTTTTGCATCTCATTCCTATTTGTGATTATTGTTCCTAGGTATTTGAATTCAGCCACTTCCTCAAAATTTCCCTCATTTGTCATTAGCTGTCCACTTCCATTATATACTGAATTTCTACGTGTGACCATATATTTAGTTTTACTGATATTTATTTCCAGTCCTAATTTCTTAGTGTTACTCAATAGTGTGTGCGTGTTGGCCTTTAGTATCTCCTCGCTATCGGCCAGTAGTACTACATCATCAGCATAAACTAACAGCTTATTAATACCATTGAGTTGTAAGCCTTCCTCATTCTCTAAAGATTTAATGGCATGCTCTAGTACAAAATTAAATAGTAAAGGAGATAGTGCATCTCCTTGCTTCAACCCATTCTGGATTTCAAAAGTGTCTGAAAACTGTTTGCCTACACGCACCCTACTCTTTGAGCCATTTAGACACATTCGTATAAGTCTAACTAACTTTTTAGGAATTCCGAACTCCAGCAGGATACTATATAACTTCTCCCTCTTAATTGAATCATATGCTTTTTTGAAGTCTACATATAGTTGATGTACAGTACCATTATATTCCCATTTCTTCTCTAAAATCTGTCTTAAACTGAAAATCTGATCTGTTGTAGACCTGTTTCTTCTAAATGCACATTGATGATCTCCTAGAATGTCATCAATATAGGGAGTAAGTCTGCTTACTAATATATTTGTTAGAATTTTGTACGAAGTTGAAAGTAATGAGATGCCCCTGTAGTTGTTGCAATCTGTTTTATCTCCTTTCTTATAAATTGGTATGATAATTGATTCCTTCCATTCATCTGGAAGAGCTTCTTTTTCCCAAATCTTACTAAGCAACCAGCGTATCTTGTCCATCAATTTTTCTCCCCTCCCCCTGATTTTATCAGTTCTGCTGGGATCTCATCTGAACCTGATGCTTTATACATCTTCAATTTTTCAATCGCCATTTCAACCTCTAATGCACTTGGCTCTGCGACTAGCATTTCTGCTGTCTGTAAATTATCCTCCTCAATGTCCTGTTCTGTATGTACATTTAACAGCTGATTAAAGTAACCTTTCCATCTATTTAATATACTCTTGGAATCTGCAATCATATCCCCATTTTCATTCCGAATTATGTTTGTTCTAGCCTGAAACCCTTTCTTCTCTATACTAATTCCCTGATATAATTCTCTAATGTTCCTATTTTTTGCATTCATTTCAAGATCATTAATCTTCTCTCTCAAATATTCCCTCTTTTTACTCTTTAGTAACTTGGTGGTTTCCGTCTAACACTACCCAATTGCTCTAAATTTACCTCATTTGGCTCGTGTAACCATTTCATTTTGCTAGCTTTCTTTCTTTACAATGTCGACACATTCCTCATCAAACCATTTCTTGTTTGCCTCTTTTTTAAACAACCAATGCTTCTGATGCTGACAATTTAATAGTATCTCTTATAGCCACCCATTCTTTATTTATATCAGTTTCTTCTTCGTTTGCCACATTGTCATCTGAAGATTCCAGTACTTCAAATCTATTAGCAATTTTGATTTGGTATTCTTGTCGCATTTCATTCATTTTTCAAGTTTTTTAATTCATATTTTACAGAATCATCATTAGCGTTCGTTCCTCTCATAAGCGATAGCCGTTGTCTGATTTTCACTCTGACCAGATGATGATCCGAATTGCAGTCTGTCCCTCTAACTGATCTAACATCAATGATGCTACTGCGCCAGCGTTTATCCACTAATACATGATCTATCTGGTTCCAAGTTTCTCCATCTGGGGACGTCCAGGTGTATTTATGAATATCCTTATGCTGAAATGTTGTGCTCTTAACAATGAGATTCTTCGATGTGGCAAATGTGACTAATCTAACGCCATTGTCGTTACTATCTTCATGAAGACTGAATTTGCCTATTGTTGGTTTGAATATATCTTCCCGCCCCACTTTTGCATTAAAATCTCCTAAGACAATTTTCATATGATATCGTGAAAGGCTATCAAATAAGCATTCTAATTCTTCATAGAACTCATCCTTGATCTTGTCATCTTTATCTTCTGTGGGGGCATGTACATTTACAATTATAAAATCATGTCGTTTACCCTTTAGAATTATGTATGATATCCTATCACTAACAAACTTAATATCTCGGATAGCGGATAGGATCCTCCTTCTGACTAAAAAACCCGTTCCAAATGCAGGTCTTTCTGCACCCCCGTAGTATAACGCAAAGCTTCCTGATTCCTGACTACCTTCTCCTGGCCACCTAACTTCCTGTAAAGCGACTATATCCAAGGGCGATTTATCCAATTCCCGCGTTAATATCTCTAGTGCCCCGCTATTGTATAAAGTCCTAACATTCCATGTTCCTAGGAACATGTCCCTGTGTTTGAGCCTTTGGCATGGGTTCCCTGAAGTAGTCCCCGCCCGGAGAACCGAATGGGGGACTATTGACCTCCGGAAAATTTTACCCCAGATGAACCCATGTCCGCATTTCTTGACTGTTGTATTTTTACGGTGAAAGATCGTCAGTCTTTCGCCCAAGGTACTTTTTTCGTCTGGCTTATCACCTTCGACCAGTCCGGCATGGGTAACCCTATCGGCAGCAATGCTACCGCCGGCATAGCTCTCAGGATCATTTAAGCACGCAAGCCACTCCACCACGACAAGGTAAAGATACCATGGAGGGAATCACTGGTGTTATTTTGAAGTTCACATATGTTTATGCTGAAATTTTGTTGAAATTTTTATGAGATGTTTATTTTTTAATTGAAAACAAATGTCAGCTATAAGTTTATTTCCTAGTGGCTTAGACATTTATGACATAACTTGAGATGAAAGAGTCCAAATATATCTTAGTAATTTGGAGAGCAGATTGTAATGTATACCATATGTTTGCAGCTGTGCTTCAAGAAAGGTGACATAATCACCATAACTCAGAGAGAAGAAGGGGGATGGTGGGAGGGGACTCTTGGAGACAAAACTGGATGGTTCCCCTCTAACTATGTTAAAGAATACAAGATTCAAGGTATGAACTCTTATTTCAAATTTAGATTAATAATATTTTGTCCTTCAGTGGGAAATGTTAAATTTATAATAAAAACATCATTCGATTATTATATTAAATTTAATTTCTTTATTATTATTTTATTAAATTTTATTAGTTTTATATTTTTAGTAATTTTTTATCATAATCAGTTTTAAGGATTGAGCTTATGGGTCCCATTCCATTCTCAAAGTTCTCTCTTCTCAATACTTACAGGAATGTGAATAATTATTGTTTTTACATGGGTGGGTTATTTTTGTTATAGTTGCTTCAAATGCTAATGGTTATATTGAAACTTCTAACTATTGTAGGGGGACATCTAGCCATTTGAAATCCATCAATACATGCTCAATTTAATCCTGTACTTCTGAGTTCATTGGCAAATGCTTTACCAGTTTTCTCTACATAGTTTTCTAAGACTCTTATGAATTTGTGATACTTGGCAGTAGAAAATTTACAGTATTACATATTTGGGACAGGATTAGCATGTAGTATTTCAGGTGTCGTGGGTTTAGTTCTCAGCTATATCATAAAATTTTTCTTTCGATAAAGGATATGGAACTGGCTACTCTGCCTTGTGAGGACTACAGATATTTGATATGACAAGTAGCGAAATTCAATTAAAAACTGAAACTAAGATAAGGGATTGTTACGCTAAATACATACCATATTATGTTCTCTCAACCAGTGACGGCAACTATTTAAGGTGGCTTTGGCTCTTTGAAACTGTCGTGTGATAATATGATGATCTTGTAGATAGGCCGTGAAAGCCTAAGTCAATATATTGTCGTGTCATAGTTTTATTATTAAATATATATTATATATTTAAAAATCATATGGATTTCCTCTTGAAAGAATTTATTGCTAATTATTTGTTCATTGGTAATTTCTGTGTTTAATTCAGTTTTGTTTTATTTATGAATGAATGAATCATTTTTTATATCTTACCTCATAGTTTATGTTTTCTTAAACACAGGAACTTCAGTTTTCAAGAGGAAACATCCCTCCCATTTTCAACTGACATTATGACTCATTCATTAAAAAGTAAAAAAAAGACTCATTCATTCATGAATGTTATTTCATAATGTTATTTCCCATATTTAACTATGAATTGTTTTATTTAATTTGTTTTCCTTTACTCTATGATAATCTCTACATGTGATTTAGTTTTATAGTTAAATTACTGTTTTAAATGAAAATTCATATTAATAGCTTTATCATCCCATATACATAGCTTGATTTAGAATCCCAGACTGTATTTGAATAATAATTGGAAATAAGTTTTCATATATTCTCTCTTGCATGAATTTTTAATATAAAGAGAATTTGATAAGTTCAGATCAACATTTTATTATTATAGTATTTGATATAGTAGTCACTAACAGTAACACTTTTCCAATTTCTTCACAGTTTTGAAGAACTCCTCTATTATGTGATACATAGATGATTAATCATATATTTGAAGAGAAAAATGTATGCCTAAATGGGACTTGAACCCAGTGTCTTTGATTTTCCATATCAGAACTCTATAGTCTATGAACTATTTAGGCATCTCAATTTAAATGAAAATTTTTCTCTCTCTTATACAATTCCTGCTTGCTCGAAGCAATGAACCTTCGTTTCACATGCCATCTGGCTGCTTCTCAAGAAGAATTTAAATGTGTTAAACTTTTATAGCAGAAATCGCTATGAGTTATAAAGAATTTTAATTTAAATCTAAAACAAACATTAATGGCATTTAACACTACTTTTATAGACTGTAAAGCATATATTGGTTTTAAATTCTGCAAAGGTAGTGAATATTGTCATATTTATGTGTGTATAAGACCCACTTCATATTTTATTTTAAATATTGAAGTAAAAATTGGGATGGAGCTCATAGGCTCAGAACACAGTAATATACAAATAATTTGCATAGGAGAAATTTATGTCTTCAAGTATGTAACTTGGGTACCATTAGACAGCAAAACAATTTATGTGTTGACACATTTAGTAGAACATCCAGAGAAAGTTTTTTTTTTTTTACAAAATACTATGAAAACTGATTTTTTACTAGGATGTTTTTATTATTAATTTAACACTTCTCACTGAAGGATAAATTATATTTGAAGAGAAAAATTTCACCCAGACCGAGACTCAACCGGGATCTTGGCTTTCTAGGCCGATGCTCTACCATCTGAGCTATCGGGGCAGTTCCGATCTAGATGCAAACTTTTCTCTTATATACGTTCTAATTCCCAGCACCAAATGCTATGAAGTCTTTGCTTCTATCTTTGCAAATGGCGGCTTCTTAGTTAAGAAGACATTGTATGACCTACAGGATGTCCACAAAGTCCTGCTACCAAAACAATGTAATTTAGCTCATAAAGTATATGAGATAGAGACATGTAGGTTTTTGCAACATATTCTACATCTCTCAAAGTTTTGTTTACATTTGTTGCAGATTGTAATTTAAATAACTATGATGACACCACAGGTAAAGGCCCAATTTGTATGGTCATATGCTGATTCTGGTAGATCACCAGTAACTGTTCAGCTAAATTTCCGCCAGCAATATGGAAGAGATCCTCCATTTAAATCATCCATAATTAGATGGACCGAGAAATTTCTAGTGACTGGCAGTGTAATGGACTTGCCACGGAGTGGATGACCAGATGTGAGCCAAGAAACTATTGACAATGTGCAACCTCGAAAATTGGTTAGTCATGCTTCATGGGAATTGCATTTACCAAAATCAACCATTCATAAAGTTTTCCATAAGCGGCTACATTTACCAGCATATAAAGTGCAAACTGACTTCTCTCAGCGTGCTGAATTTGCTGATTCCATGCTGATTGCAATTGACAAAGACAATGAGTACCTGCAGAGGGTGATGTTCTCTGATGAAGCGACTTTCATTGTGTCTGGACATGTTAACCACCATAAAGTTCAGACTCAACATACCACCATACACATTGGGGCTTTTCCTGTGGAGTTGTCATTGTCGTTTAAATTACAATCTGCAACAAATGTAAGCAAAACTTTGGGAGATGTAGAATACATTGCAAAAAACTGCATTTCTATCTCAAATAGATTGGGCCAAGTTACATTGTTTTGGTAGCAGGACTTTGTGGACAGCCTGTATATTAGGACAGTGCCTATAAAAGCGGTACTTTCTTAGGGTCTTTCTCAAAGCAGGCAAGAAGTTAAAAGCTGTAGAATGTCAGATTGAGTTTGTAGAGAGTCTGGTCCACTATTTCCAACTTGTCATAATTTCCATCATTGATGTGTTGAAGAATAACTTATAAGACCATAATTAAGACATTTTGTCTGTATATTCTAAGCTCTTATGGTTGTTTTTGTCAAACATACATTTCAAGGCTTCTGAGCCCCATTGTCAGCATTTACAGATTGAATTTTCTCAAATTGTCGGCCCTGATTCTTGAGTCCTGCTCTCATTGCCTCTGGTCCAATGAATTTAGTAATGAGGTTCCTTTCTCTGGGAATTTCAAAATTCATATGGATGCAACATGTTCATCGAATGGAAGATCACAGAATACCCAAACAAATGTTAAGATATCAACCTGCAGGAAGAAGAAGACCAGGACGTCCACTCAAAGACTTTTGGATGGTGTTTCTCTTGAGGCCGAAACAGGTCAACAAATGGCCTAAATTCGTGAATGTACTATGATGATAATTCTTTCCTTGTTCTTCTGTATGTAAATAAATATACATAAATATGTAACCAAAATTGGTTAAATATGTAATGAAGCAATTATTTATGTAAAATCCAAATTTCATTTTTTTTTTTTTTTTTTGCTACAAAATAGAAATTTGCAGGTAGGCTAGTCAGATCTCTATGTTAATTCTTAATCAGTTCATTTGTGCTGTGAATCTCCCATTCAAGTGTTTAAATCATATTGGAACTGTATGCACAATTAATTATTATAATTTTCTTTTCCAAGTTTTCTATTGTCATGCACAGTCTCCTGTCTGTCAATGTGCTTTTATAAATAGAGAAAGATTGCTCAACTTCACAAGAAGTTAACGGTGCATATTTATACAGAGTGATTGTGCTAGGAATAATATTCTCAGGGGGTTCTATAATTTCACCATTAAATAAGCGAGACAAAATAACAAGATTTAAGATCCAGGGTTCTTATTCAGCACAGATTGCAGTTTAGTGGAAACTACACCACCCACTTCTCCTGGTACAGCACTGACCTTCTGAACTGCATCTTCCATTATTCCCACAGCTTTTTGGAGAGGTATACTTGAAGTCTGCAGTTTCTTGATACTGTCGGGAAGTCAGATGAAGTGACTTGATGAATGAAACTAAACTGAGCACTTTAGTTATAGCGTCTATTTTATTTGTAATTTTTATTTATATTTAATGGGGTTGCAAGGGATAGTGACGTGCATTTCATCACCTCTCCTATCCAAATCTCATCCTCAACCTGCTCGTGGTGCAACCTGCTATTACAAATGAGGCTCTGAGGACCGAGTACTGGCAGTATAACCACATCACCTTAATGTAGAGGAAATGCTACATTAGTGGGAACCCCACAACAATACCCCTCTGGGCCAGCAACACATTGGGCGAAAAAATTTACATTTGCTTTCAAGTCTCAAACCAAGCCTCGGATGAATCAGACAGATCAACCTGTTGATGACCTTTGTGAGAATAAGGATACAACATGGAAGAAGCATGGACAATACGAAGAAGAGATGAAAGCCGAATAACAGCAAATGAGATGCGATTTATGCGCCGTACAGCAGGCTACACAAAGTGGGACCATAAAAGAAATGAGGAAATTATGGAAGAGTTGGATGTAGAACCCATTCTTCACCATATACAAAACTACCAGAACAACTGGAAAGCCCACCTTCAACGAATGCCGTCTCATAGAATTCCAAAAGCCATACTTCGCTACTGCCTCCAAGGCAAAAGATCGCTGGGACGTCCAAAAAGCGCTGGATGGAAAATTCCTCTTTGAGACCGTAACAGGCCACATAGCCTAATACTTGCATGGATGATGATGATGATTTATATTTAATGATATATGAAACAGCGAATATGATAGAAATGTTGAATGCTGACAAGAATCCACTCACAGACACTGCAGGAACAGAAGAAAGTTCTTCATCACTGACTTCACAGCTTCAAAGTGCTTACTGTAGAAAATCACAGCTTCAATCCATGTTGCCCACCTTGATATCACTAGCTCCGGAGGCAGAGATACATCAGGTAGCTGCTGCTTGTAGTGTTGTACATGATAAGGATATTTAAAAAAAAATTTCTTCGTTGTTGATATCAGTGTTTTTACTTCTGGGGATTTATGTCTGTGTCTGCAACTCATTGCAATACATAAGCCGTACATGTAACATGCACCAAGTTTGGATAAAATACAGTAAGTAATTTCCCCCCTTTCAACATGCATGGAGCTGCATCTGTGTATGGATATACACAGGACCCTCTCTTCTTTTACGCCATCTAGCCATCGTATCTTAAGTCCATCATTAATCAATTTAGCAAATGTTGAAGTATTTGTTGCCTCCAAAGGTTTACAATAAATTAAATAGAGTTTTGATGCAGCTTCAGAGTCCAACTTGCTCACAATTAGATTAGCGATGAAATGGCCTGCAGCATCTGTTGTCTCATGAGCAGAAATCCATATATGTGATTTGCCAATGTTAGCCCTGATTTTTTCTAATATTTCAACATAACAAGAATCCTAGTAATTCTTCCTGAGAGTGGACCCATCGGAAATGTTGCAGTTACATTATTTTTGTAAGAAATGTTTAAATTCAGGTACTTGAAGTTTGTTCCAAGGTGTGTTCCTGGAACCAATGACATGCATAGTTCTTTGTAAAATTCACTATTAGATGATGTTGGCTACCCGAGCAACTGTGAAAGTAATACCTGTTTCTTTGAAGAAACCCGTTGTTTATTCATAATATGTAGATTAGTTTTAGATTTCATCATACAACGTATACATTTGTCACAAGTTTGGCAGAGGACTGTTTCACCATCATTGGTTAAAGCATTGTCAATAGAAATCCATGTTTTCAGCTTTTATGACATCAAAGACAACATGTGCCATGGTTAACTTAAATGCAATTGGCTGAAGCACATTATATGAGAAGCACAATAATATAACTTACTCGTATATTTTTTTTCCTTCCTTGCTATGTAACGAAAATAAATAGAATAGATTAAAATACATAATAATTGATAAGAATTAAATTAATCGTGATTATTTCATACCTCATACTTCTATATTTCTTTAAATACAGCACTGCAGTATCGGCAATTTCTTATCACCATCATCAGCTGATGATGAAATAATCATGATTAATTTAATTCTTATGGATTTGAACCTCATAATGTTAAAAATTCCCAAATTTAATATATAAACATAATAATTGCACAATAATATTAAAATGTGTAAAATTATGCACTATGATGTGAAGTATATATTATAGGTAAAAATATGTAATTTAAAACTTTTGAATAAGGGTCCTTTCAGTGTAATTCATTGACACTTTAGCTTTTCTTATAACTACTTTTTCTTATAACTACTGTGTATATATATATATATATATACACAGTATATAAAGGCTTAAAGTCCCTCCCAGGTTTTGACCCCGTGACCCTCAGGACCAGAGGCAAGGAGCATAACCACTAGTCCACCACGACCGATACACAGAGTAGGTAATTATATAAAATCTAGGCTCTACTAATGTATTTTTTCAAATAATTACATAGAAAAATACCAATTGTTCAAAATTTGGAATATTATTTTCATTAACTTTTGTGTGTCAGGTGGGGTCGGAAGGCACCTTGTTGTTCATAGACCTCTTAAATATGGCAGCTTCATCTTATCTCACCCCTTTATCCAACCCTGAGTTGGACATAAGTTCAGATTATACATATAATCATTAATTAAAATTTTAATTTAAGAAAAGTGTATATTAATATTAGATATATGAAGGGCTTAGGGTAATAACATGATAAGCCACATATTGTTCTTTCAATATAAGGATTTTAATATTTTAAAAAAATTGCTAATTGGGTAGTATTGTTAGTACATTGTGTGTGTATATGTTTTAACTGATCACTGGTGCACTTACAAATGATTTTATGGATATTTTCATAAATTTATTTTATATCATTGTAATAAATGACATTTCTTAACAGAATGTGGCTTATCATATTACTGCCCTAAACCCTTCATATATGAAGTTATTTGTGAAATTACAGTAGGAAGTAACATATGAGATTCTTAAGTTATGTAGGTAGGAAATAACACTATGAGGTTTATTTTAATTAATTTCGAGTTGCTTTTTGACTCACCTCATATTTCTTGACTTCCATGCAGACCCAGGTTTCGTCACTGCATTTTTGACATTCTCAATGTAATACCATGAACACAACTGCTGTCCAGAGAGAAAACCGCTGGAGGCAGTTGTGATCGTGGTATTACATCGAGAATGTCAGAAATGCAGTGACGAAACCTGGGTCTGCATGGAAGTCAAGAAATATGAGGTGAGTCAAAAAGCAACTCAAAATTAATATGAGATTCTTCTTAATAAATAAGTTGAGTTACCTCATATTATATTAAATTAATGTTGGGAAGTAAACATTATGAGGTATAATCATTAAAATTCATCGGAGAACATTTTGTTTCGACCACTCACCTCATAGGATTCATGCTTCCATGATACCGCAGTTTCAAACACAGTCGTGTTCATCCTCAGCCATATGAGGATGAACACGACTGTGTTTGAAACCGCGGTATCATGGAAGCATGAATCCTATGAGGTGAGTTGTTTAAACAAAATGTTCTCCGATGAATTTTACCTCATATTAGTTATGCCGTAGTGTAGTGGTTAAGGCACTGAGCTACAAGCCGGAGGGTCGAGGGTTCCCGTTGGGGTCAGGATTTTTAAACTGACCCAAACCCTCTGGCGGCACTATGGCCCTGGGGTCGACTCAGCCTCTAACTGAAATGAGTACCAGACGCTTGTTCTGGGGGTAAATGCGGCCGTCACGCAGGGCTGACAACCCGGCTGACATAAAGTGCCGATTGTCTAGAAAAAGTAGGAGCCTTAACCTCCTACTACCCCAAGGGTCTCCGGGCCTGTTGTGGGATCACTTTACTTTACTTTATTAGTTGATTTCTTTAGGACACATTTCAAACGTGCTCATCCTCAGCCATATGAGGATGAACACGACTGTGTTTGAAACCGCGGTATCATGGAAGCATGAATCCTATGAGGTGAGTTGTTTAAACAAAATGTTCTCTGATGAATTTTACCTCATATTAGTTGATTTCTTTAGGACACATTTCAAAACATCTCTGTTTTATCTTCAGCTTGTCCAGACTGATGGTTTTTACGTTGTCAATCCTGGATGTCGACTCCTACTCCCTCTTTTTTTTTAGTGGTTCAAAGAACTTGCATATCAAATTTCTCTCCCTGAAAATTTCAAAATTCATGATTCTCTCTTGAATTTGATTCATGATTCTTTCACGTATTTCGAAATTCCCAAGGAGAGAGATTTGATATGCAAGTTCTTTGGACTACAAAAAAGAGGGAATAGGAATTGACATCCAGGGCCAACAATGTAAGAATTATTTAACTTTCACAGGGAAATAACAGTATGAGGTTTAATTTAAGAATTAAATTAATGTTTTTATTACCTCACTTCATACCCTTTTTCTTCTAGACTGCAGTTTCGGAGCTTATCTCCATCATCAGTATCCTCTGGTCGACCGGTGTTATGTCATTTCTTGGCGGTTTTCTTCTTACTTCTATCGGTGGACCAATGAACCTCTGGATCAGGTCAAAATTTGCGGGAGTTTCGAAGTTCATGAGTTTATCTTTCTTGTTTTTTTTTTTTTGATGTGGATTTTTTCCCAAACTGTGAGTTTCTTTTGTTTATCTGTGTGTTTGATTAGGCTAGCTTTTGTATGAATTACGTGTTTTTCAGACCAAGCATGGGCTGCTACAGCTGACTTGTCCACTTCACCCTTTTATACATTTCTAAGGTGTTCTTTCAATCTAATTAAAAAATTTTTTTTTGTTTTTCCTATATAGATTTTGTCACAATCCTTACATTTGATCTGATATATTCCTGATTTATATTCTTCTTCAATTTTTTCATTTCTGTTGGTTTTAATTATCTTGTTTAGGCTGTATTCATTCTTCAGAGCCAATCGAATGTTAACTTATTGACAATTTTCTGGAACTTATGGTGTTTTAAAGGATGGTAAGTGAATTTTTTTGAATCTTATGTTCTCTTCTGTTTGTTTTTAAGTGTGCTTATTAAGAAAAAGAATACATAATTAAAGTAGCAATAGAAAATGGTTATGAAGAAAACATGGTACACAAGAAAATAAATAAGTTTAAAAGGCAAAATCTAATCAATGAAAGCACACTTAAAAAACAAACAGAAGAGAACATAAGATTCAAAAAATTCACTTACCATCCTTTAAAACACCACAAGTTCCAGAAAATTTTCAATAAGTTTAACATTTGATTGGCTCCGAAGAATGAATACAGCCTAAAGAAGATAATTAAAACCAACAAAAATGAAAAAAATTGAAGAAGAATACAAATCAGGAATATATCAGATCAAATGTAAGGATTGTGACAAAATCTATATAGGAAAAAAAAAATAAATAAAATAAATAAACCTAGATTGAAAGAACACCTTAGAAATGTAAAAAAGGGTGAAGTGCACAAGTCAGCTGTAGCAGCCCATGCTTGGTCTGAAAAACATGTAATCGATACAAAAGCTAGCCTAATCAAACACATAGATAAACAAAAGGAACTCAGTTTGGGAAAAAATCCACATCCAAAAAAACAAGAAAGATAAACTCATGAACTTCGAAACTTCCGCAAATTTTGACCTGATCCAGAGGTTCATCGGTCCACCGATAGAAGTAAGAAGAAAACCACCAAGAAACGACAACACTGGTCGACCAGAGGCTACTGATGATGGAGATAAGCTCCGAAACTGCAGTCTAGAAGAAAAAGGATATGAAGTGAGGTAATAAAACCATTAATTTAATTCTTAATGTAAGAATTATCAGTCTGGACAAGCTGAAGATAAAACAAAAATGTTTTCAAATTTGTCCTAAAAATCAACTAATATGAAGTAAGAAGACAATGAGTCAACTTATTTCTTTATATATTAAGTTATTTGTTAATAATATAAAAATTGTTACCATTTTTATCTCCCTTTTGTTTCAGAAACTAATCCTTTGGCTGGTAAAATTTCACCATCTAAATTACCACCAGAACATATTGCTCAACAAAAAGTATATAAAAATCTTGTGTTAAGAGATTTAATAGATTCGGAGAAAGCTCATGTGGCTGAACTTCAGGGATTATTGAAAAACTTTCTTCATCCTTTAGAAAAATCTGAAATGTAAGTATATATGTTTTTTCTTTTATTAATAATAATTTTAATTTATTGAAAATTGTGTAGATGTCCAAGAACTTTTTATATTGTCATGTGGGTATAATGGTGTTTTTGTGCAGGCCGTGTTTCTTTAATTTAACTTCATAAATTTTTACACAAAATTTCCAAATTTATTTATTTACTTCTCACTACTTCACTGTATACAAACATATACTTAATTTTCTAATCAAAATTACCATAGAAAGTAATGCTATGAAGTAATTTACAATTTATAAATTGAGGTGAGGTGAGAAGATAAAACATTTATCCGACTAATTTTTAAAAATGTAATTTTCTGCTCTAAGAGTTCCTTCTTCACTGTTTATTTTATAATCTAGTTATTCACACTGGCTAATGTCTTCACTCAAAACATTTACTTGGCATCACACTTAGGTCACTTTTACTAATCTGCAACTAGAATATATTTGGTTAAATTGGATCTGTTTATATATGCAAGGATCGGAACTATCAGGATGCAGTCTGGATCCCTCTCAAATAGAAAGTCTGAGAGGCAGATTCTTCTAGAATTGCAGTATAAACACATGCGGAAAGTTGTCAGCAGGCCCCTCTGACTCGTGAGTCGCCAACTCACAAATCCCCTTTTACCATATAAGGCAAGACTTTATTCCTGCCATTACCCACGAATTTTGAAAAGCCATCCTAACAATGTTCACAGTATATTATGTGAAAGGAAGTATAATGATAGGTACTGGTTTATTCCAAAAATTTTCCTTAATTTTTTTTAGAATATTTGCTTTAGAAAATATTTTTTCACACTTGAAATATTAACATAATGCTTATAGACTCCATGATTTCATGGGCCCGGGTTCGATCCCTGGTCGGGACAAGTTTCCTGGGTGATATTCTTTTTTGGGTTTTTTCTCACCTGTAAGACAAATGTCAGGAAACTTTAAGGCTCAAATGGTTCCCGAACATCATCTGGCCATCATTATAGTCATTAACATATTCATTAAGTTTAGGATTAAGGCCTCTCCTGGTGCATCATTACCGTCATCATCACCTATCATATCTCATCGGGGCAGCATAACTCCACCTTCTAGGTGCCCCAACCTCAGAAGTGGGTTACAATGACACCATGCCAGGAAAATGACAAAATGATAAATGGTGGCATTGAATAAAAAAATTAAGAACTCATCTGTTAGAGGTAAAAGTACCTAGCATAAAACTGAATGTGAGTCAGTGTTAATTTGAATTTAAAAAAAACAGTATATTCAGATTCAGTACAAGAAATAATAAAGTTTTGTGTGCATTTTAATATATTTTGTTGCCAAAACATAATCAAATAACAGACAGTAACATTTTAGGCCAATATAAACAGTAGTATGTCATAAATAGTATGTGACCTTCACTAGTTTACTGCATTTGCTGCTTGCTTTTATTGCTGATATAATTTACTAACATTTTGTTTATAACAGTTAGTGGTCTCTTTGATGTTAGCATCTTGCATAAGTTGGTCCTGTAACTTATTTATAGATGTGCAACATATTCAAATAATAATAAGAACAATAATTTTAATTAAAATTACAGTGGGAGGAAACACTATGAGGTATTTACTTTAATGTGAGATGATGTTAAAGCATTTTCTCCAACTCATTCATTAAGAACAATAATTAATCGTTATCTCAGTCAAATATTTAATTTATTCAAGTCGACATTTCAATCTCCTTGTGTGAGATCATTTTTAAGACATTTAACATTGTTGTTTATAATTCACAGTTACCATCACCAAGACAATTTTGTGTGGTTATTTTTTTTTGTACAAATTTAAATGAAAAAATTCAAAATTCCAATTTATGATTAAAAGCATTTTAACAAGCAATCATATAAAATTAAATTAAATTGTTTCATACCTCACCTCATATCCAATCTTCTAACTAGACCAGTTTCAAAGCCTGAGCAGCTTCATCTTCAGTAATTTCTCGTCGACTGATGTAGATTGACCAGAACTACTTCTTCCTCCCTCTGTTGGTGAACCGATATGGGGTTTGTCGGTCCACCAACAGAGGTAGGCAGAAGCAGTTCTTCTGATCAACATAACATCAGTCGATGAGAAATAACTGAAGATGAAGCTACCCAGGCTTTGAAACTGGTCTAGTTAGAAGACTGGATTTGAGATGAGGTATGAAACAATTTAATTTAATTTTAAATTAAATCACATAGTGATTTTTTTCCTATAAAAGTTCAATAAAGGAATCATATGTTTCACTCCATTCACTTAAATCTTTTTATTTTATTCAATGTTCTATTTTGTTCTTATTTTTATAAAGGCCATTTCTGCTATCAATCTATTATGGTCTTCTTCTTCCTTCCAAGTATTAGGCCAAGGCCTTTTACGATCCTATAGAAAATTTTCCCTCCAGCGTTTCATAGGATGACCCAGAGATCTTTGTCCTCTTGGTATATAATTATAAACAGCTTTGGGGATCCGATGTGAACTCGTTCTTTCAAGATGGTGTTTCCAATTTAGTTGGTACTGTTTAATATATTCCAAAATTGGCATAGTCTTCAATTCTTTTAAGATATCGGTGTTCCTTTTCCCATCCCATCTGGTGTAACCTACTGTTCTGCGCATGAATCTCATTTCACAATCCGTTATTCTGCTTTCATGTTGTCTTTTTAGTGTCCATGCTTCACTACCATAGGTCAACACTGGTCTAGCCAAAGTGTTATATAAACGTAATCTGGTGTATTTTTGTACAAGGGATGGTTTCATAACTTGATTAATAATTCTCAAACTTTTATTATAGCTAGTAATTTTTTCAGGGATATCCTTTTCATCCCAGATAGAGAGATAATATTCAAGATATTTAAATTGATTAGATCTCTCTAAAATTTTATTCCGGAGACAGATTTTACTTTGTATGGGGTCCTTCCCATGAAATGCCATAATTTTAGTTTTGTTAATTGATATTTCCATATTAACTTTGGCAGCTGTTTTTTGTAAATTATAAATTGATCGTTCCAAATCATTTTCGGAAAGTGACAGAAGCGCTAAATCGTCTGCAAAAAGAATAGCATCAAGTTTGAGGTTCCTATTGATGGGTATACATCCCCGTTGTGTTTTCCTCCATTTGTTTATTAATCTATTCATATATATAATGAAAAGCACCAGTGAAAGTCCACATCCCAGTCTTACTCCAGTGTTGATCTTTTTCCAAGAAGATAGTTTGCCATCTTGTTTAACAGAGATTTCATTATCTTTATAGATGTTGAAGATATCAGTAATATATTGTTGTGGAACGTTATCATCAGCTAAAATTTGTAATAATATATTATTTCTGTCTACTTTGTCGAAAGCCTTTATGAAGTTAACAAAGGCGATATGAGTTTCTATATTGAATCATCTATTATGGTCATTATTTTATTTGTGAAAAATTTTTGTCATCCCATTTCATTTCATGATTTTGATTAATTCTATGTTAGTAATTACCGAAAATTCTGTACCTGGTGTACTGATGTTCTTTTTATGTTCGTCAATTAATTTTCGTAGAAATATTTTTTGTTTGGCCTACATAAGACTTTTCGTAATCACCGCATTGAATTTTGTATACAACATCTGTCAATTTATTACTATAAATTTTATCTTTTGCCCGTTTTTATTAAATTTCCTTCAAGTTTGTTAGGAACAATATGAGCAAAAACAAATATGAATGGTTTCAATTTCTTTTCCAATCCTTCATTTAAACCTTTTACATAAGGTAATTTCAAATTAAAACTTTGTTGTTAAACATCTAGATTCATTTTATCTAATTCCGTAGATGTTTTTCTTTCTTCCAATATTTTCAATCTTCTCTTAATTTATTGATTAAAGAACTCTTGTGGATAATAATTTTCCATCATAATCTGTTTAACCAATTTGATGTCTTGTTTATGGAATATTTTATTGGAAAGTAAAATCGCTCTTTCAATTAAGCCAGAAATTACACTTATTTTTTGTTGAACTGGGTGTCCAGAGTGCAAATTTATATATCTTCCAGAAAATGTTGGTTTTCTATACCAATTTGTCAACAATTTTCCATTATTCAAATGTATCACTGTGGCGTCAAGAAAAGTCAACTGACTACAACTTTCTATAGAAAGTAATTGAGAAAATAATTACCATAAAAGTATGATAGTAGAAATGGCCTTTATAAAAAATAACAAAATAGAGCATTGAATAAGCAAAAATATTTAAGTGAATGGTGTTGAAACATATGATTCCTTGTTAAATATTTTTAATCGTATATTGGAAGTTTGAATTTTTTCATTTAAATTTGAGGTATAAAAAATTAACCACACAAAATTGTCTTGGTGATGGCAACTATGTATTATAAACAACCATGACAAATCTCCTGAAAATGATCTCACACAAGGAGACTGACACGTTGACTTGAATAAATTAAATATTTGACTGAGATAATGATTAATTATTGTTCTTATTATTATTATTAACTTCTCTCAGGGAATAATATTTATAAAAATATATTAAATATATATCCAAATAAGTCATTTTTAAAAGATAATGAATGGTTCTTGGTTTTGTTAATTATTACTGAATATGTGGAAACATTGATCTATTGAAAGTGGTAATTAATATGAAAAAAAATAAGAACTAGATAGTTCAAGTGCTGAAATTATTGATCCTAAGGACTATAGAAGTGTAATTTGTTCATTTTTTTCTGGATCAGAGAGTTATTTCATCTACTACTCCTCTTTAAAGATGAATACCAAAACATCTTTGGTTGTCAACTGAGAATATGTGCATCTTTGAATTAAGATTTCTCATAAATTACACAATTAAGGGAAAAAAATATATCTGATCCAAGATCTAAACTCAAGACCACTAGCTTTACATGCTGTTTGCTGTTCTATACCATTGAGCTACTTAGGCAACTCCAGGAGCAAGCACAAATTTCTCCTTCTTTAATCCCCATATCCCCATTGTAGTGAAACTTATTCACAATGCTATAGGATTGCTTCTAAATCAAGAAGACATTATGATGGGATTTACTCTGTGCTATAAGCTAATTATAAACATATTATGGAAATTAATATCTGTAAGCAATAGTTAACATAACTAAAGAAAAAAAAATTCTGCTTCTCTTAGATGTGGAAGCTAATACATGTATGATATGTAAAGACAGTGGAAATATGAGACACAGTATTAAGATTATTGGGATTTAAAGGAAAACAATGTAGATAAATTAAATTTTAGTATCTTGAATAACAAAAACATAAAATCTTAAGATATGATAGTTTGATTTTTATTTAATAATCATTAAATGAATCAGATTTTACACATCATCTCATATATTTTGTATATGTCCCAAGACTGGTTTTGAAGAGTGTATTCCTCTTTGTCAACAGGCATCTGACTTTTATTAAAAATTCTAATTGAAATTAATACCAATATTACATAATTGAATCGGTCACCCCTTATTAATTTATATTTGATTTATATTCCTTTGTACGACCAGCCTCATGGGTTAGGGGTCAGCATTTCTGATTACAGTTCATGAGGTCCTGGGTTCGATTCCCGGTCAAACCATGGGAATTTTTTCTTAAAGGGAATTATTCCTGTGGTTGCCCATGGTCTAGCATATCATTGGGGTAACATAACTCCGCCTTCCAGGTGCCCCAACCTAAGAAATGGATTACAATTCTGCCAATGTCAGGGGAGAAAACCAGAAATGTCATAAAAGACAACCTGGTGACTCTTCTTCTTCTTCACGGTTTAGGCTTATTTACTAGCCTGTTCCGGCTCCAAATTGCTGCTCTTTCCATCTTTTCCTTGGTCTTCCCAAGCTTCTTCTTCCTCGTGGTGAATAGTTGTATGCTGCTGTTGGGTATTTCTATTCCCTCACAAAAGTCATCTTGCCAAGTGTTCGTTCCAGTTTTGTTTCTTGTATTTCTCTATTTGGTTGAGTTTAATCCAGTCTAATTTTTAGTTTGTGGTCTTATTTCTGTTTTAGGTTTTTTGTCTATTCTGTTGATATCCTGCTATTGGTCTGAGGAATCTAATTTCAGCAGCTTGTATCCTGGCAGATTGTTGTGTTGTCACTGTCATGTTTCGGATCCATAAGTAATAATAGACACTGCCATTGTCTTGTTAATTTCATTATAGAGTCTTTCCTGGCTTTATTTTTCAAAGTTCTTTTTAGTGTACCTGTTATATAATTAAACTTATTTATTTTGTTATTTATATCTGTTTCTGCTGTGTATGATATTTCGCAACCTAGGAAGTTATATGTTACTACTTGTTCTATTGGTTTATTTTCTAATATTATCTTTGTCCAAACTGGATGAGCACCCTTGAAGGCCATTGTTTTTTATTTTTGTGAGGATATTTCCATGTTGTATTTTTTTGATATTTCATTTAGTTTATATAGCATTCTTTGTAGTTTGTCTTCTGTTTTTACTCTTAAAACCTGGCCATCTGCAAAGGCTACTGTTTTTATTACTATATTTCCTAAGTTAATTCCCCCAGTCGTCATTCGCTTCCATGATCTTATCATGTCATCGAAATAAATGTTAAAAAGCGTGGTTGATAGTGGACAACCTTGTCTAACTCCTCCTGTTATATGTATTGGTTCCCTTTGATTTATTTTTATTTTTGTTTTCTCATACATTTTCTTAATTACTGCTATCGAGTGTAGTGGAGTTCCTTCTTCACTTAATATGTTCCATAATGTTGGTCTAGACACTTTATCAAAGGCCTGGTGACATTAGACAAAAAAAATATTCCTTTGTTTATGGATAATTGGTAGGAGTGATACTGTGAGATAATTATGTACAGAACTGAACAAAACATGTACACTTCATCTCATAAAATTAATTTTCTTACAACACAAGATTATTTAAATAATTGGGAAAATCAACAGTTCACAGTATGGAAATATTCTACACATAGAAGAACAAGAACAATGTTACATATTTTGTAGTTTTGATAAGCTGGATTTTATATGAAAGTTAATCTATCCACCTTCAGTTGATAAAACTGGAGGTATAGAAGCTCAAAAAGCAGTGTGAATATAGTTGAGTGTGGTGTGCAGGAAATAACGCGTATATAAGAGAAACATTTGCGTTTAGATTTGGACTAGTTCAGGTAGGTCAGTCGGTAGAGTATTGGCCTAGAAAATCAAAGGTCCTGGGTTCAAGCCCCAGTCTGAACATATACTTTTTCTCTTCAAATATGATTAAGATAAATAATCAATTAGTCTTATGAGATGTGATGTATACATCCATTTCAGTTTTAATGATTTATTCATTTGTATGGTATAAGGTGGGAATATATTGAATGACTAATTGAAAAATTAAGGGAAGAAAAAATAAAGGAATTAAAAAAAACATATTATGGTAGCAAATTGGATCTTTACTTGTTACATATTCTGTGTTTAAAGCAATGAATTTTCTTTTTCTTCATGTGTAGTGTTTTTTGTTCATAATTATTACACAACTTAAGAAATAATATATAACTTTGTTTATTAGTTTGCAAGATTTTATTTTAAATTTTTTCCAGGACTATTTTAATTTTAGCCAAGCAATTGGAAAGCAATGTTGAATTTTAATCAGCAGTATATTATTGTAATTATAATGTTCAGTTTTTATTGCAATTTTATCACCTTATCATGCTTGTTACCATAATTCCCTGCTATATTTTTCCTTAACTGACATGGAAAGATTTTAGTTGATAAAATAATAGAGAACATTTCAAAAGTTTATAATCTAACCAAACAATTAATTTTAAAGTGAGATGTTCTAATCAAGAGTAAACTGAGCATGTAAATATCATATTTCAAACCAGATTTAATGTATGCATCTGAGACTTGAACATATACAAAGAAGGGATTGAGCAGAATCCAAGCTACAGAAATTATATTCCTGTACAGAATGATACATAAAGAAAGAAGAGATAGGATACATAATGACAAAATTAGAAAGACCTTAAAGATAGAAAAAATTAACAACAGACATAGAATACATGGATTAAAATGGATTAGAATCTGAAAAGATTGGAAAAAGAAGACTACCAAAGAGAATAATAAATCGCAAGGTACAAGGAAAATGGTCGTGGGAAAGATAGATTAATCTTTAAAGTCGTGAGATATCTATAGCCATTTCGATATTATATCTTGAAACAGGTGATGACTTAAAAAGTAATCACATACTGAGTAACATTGTAACACAGTTGAGGAGTCTTTGCAGCAATCATGACACATATCTGCTCACATGCAGGCTATAATTACATCACTGTTTAAATTATTTTGAAGTGCTTAAACGGGAGCTCCTAAAATAATAAACACTGCTGTTGCTTAGAACATATTGCTTCTAATATCATTTTTCAACAACAGATAATTTGCTGTAATAAGAAAGGAGATAGAAGAGACTGTAAGAACTATAGAGGAATTAACCTACTTAATTCAATTTATAAAATCTATGCAAGGCTTATAATAAAAGACTTAAAATAATCACAGAAGCAATACTTGAAGAAGAACAAAATGGCTTTAGAATGGGGCAATCAACAACAGATAATTTATTCCTATTACAGCAAATATTTGAAAAAAGGAGAGAACATAACCTACAGACGCATGTTGCTTTTATTGATTTTGAGAAGGCATTCGATCGTGTTGATAGAGATAAGTTATGGAAAAATGGAAATACATGGCTACCTTGCAAAATTAATTTATGTGATAAAAAGTTTATATGAAAATCTCAAATTGTAATAAATATAGGCACGTAAAAGACCGAACCAATTTTAATAAATAGAGGTTTAAGACAAGGGTCTAGTTTATCACCTACCCATTTTAATTTGTATATTAATGACATCATCCAAAATTGGAAAAGTAATGTTAATGTAGGTATAAGAATGGACCGTTTTAAAATATGAAATGTTTTAATGTATGCTGACAATGTGGTTATTATTCAAGAAAATGAAAATAATTTGCAGTACTCTTTACATCAATTAATTCAGTTATGCCAAGAATACAATTTTAAAATATCAAAGGAAAAAAAAAAACAAAAATAATGGCATTTTGGGGAAGTGAACATATAAGATCAAAAATCATAATAGACAACAAACCTCTGGAACAAGTAACAAATTTTAATTATTTGGGTTGTAATTTGTAAACCACAAAAACCGAAAGAGACGTAAATATGGAACTGTCAAGATTTCAAATGATATGTGGAACTATACATAGAACATTAAAGAACAAAACAAGAAATGATACTAGATTGAAGTTTTATAAAACATTGGCAGTTCCTGCATTACTTTATGGAAGTGAAACTTGGGTAATTACCAAAAATTACAAAGTAGAATACAAAGCATAGAAATGAACTTCCTTAGAAGAACAAAAGGCTGCACAAGAATGGATCAGATAAAGAATGAAGATATAAGAACAGAGGTTAAATATATATCCATTGAAAGATAAAATCAAAGAATATAGAGAAAAATGGTTTAGACATGTAGAAAGAATGAACGTAACAGGATTACCAAAAGCAGCATTTAACTACAAGCCAAGAGTTCAAGAAATGTAAAAAGGCCAGTGAAAAGATGGACAGAACAACTGTGAGGCACAACAGGCATTTTGACTAGCCCGTGAAGTGAAGAAGAAGAAGATAATTTTTCCTTCCTGTTTGTTTGATAATAAACATACAGTTGACCAATAAAAAGGAATTCATTATACACAGTGAGGGATTGTACTAATTCACATATCTTAATAAGTAACTGTGTGGATGTGCAAACTAAATTAAATAAACAATTATTAAACAAATTAAAATAGATCTTCGTTTTAATAAATAAATAGTGAGTCGTGAAAATCTCACCTCATAATCTCCATGTTCTTCAAGCACAGGACTGCAGTTTGAGGAGGCTGTTCGACTTTGTTTAACTAAAAGGAAATATGTTGAATGAAATACCAATATTCCTTTGATTAAAAATAATGAATATAATTTTATTTTAATTATCTAACTTGTACAAAAACTGCTGCTAACAGGTGTTAAAAATAAAATTTTAACCAAACAAAAAAAGTTCTGCCTAAAGGTTCCAAACCCTAAAAGTACTAATATGCATGGTCTCCTGAAAACATATAAGGGAGGAAACAAAATGAGACCCATTATCAACTGCATAGGATCTCCTACATATCAAATATCTAGATGGTTATGTAGCGAATATAAAAAGATAGCAGGCTTTGATAAACCTTTCAATTGATAACTCATTTCAATTGATAGAGAATTTCAAGAACATAGAATTAGAACCCCAACAGACAGGTTAGTATCATTTGATGTAGTTTCATTATTTCCCAGCATCCCAAGACAAACTACTATTGAAATTTTTGAAAATGGTTAAAGAATAACAATGTAGAAAACATAGAAGAATATATAATTTTGACCAAATTGTGCATTGAACAAATATTTTTCACATATAATGGGAAATACTTCAAACAAAATTTTGGCCTTTCTATGGGAAACCCCCTGTCACCCTTTCTGGATAATTTATTCATGAGTAGTTTTGAACAGAAAATAACAAGTGGACACCCTTTAAGTTTCAAATGTTGGGCGCAGATATGTTGACAATATATTAGCTATTGTAAATCAAACACAAATAGAAAATGCCTTAAAATTCCTGAACATTCAGAACAAAACTGTAAAATTTACTATGGAAACTGAAACTGAGAGACAAATTTCATTTATGGATCTAAATCTAACAAGAAACGAAGAAAACAAGATAGAATTTGGATTATACAGAAAGAAGACACGTATGTTGTTGTTGGCTAATGTGTTGCATCTAACACTGAAGTCATTAGCTGTCTTGCTCTCCAATACTGTGAGGTCTTAGAATCTTCATGTCTGATAGCGATACAGTTGTTCAGATGACCTTCATCCATTTCTTCATCAGGGTGATTGCATTAAATGCATTTCGGTGAAGGCAGAACATTGATTTTGTAAAGGTGTTTTGCCCGACAGTTGTGGCCTGTTGTCATTCTAAACTGTGCGTGTTCTGTTTTTCTTGGTATGTTCGGTATATCAATATGTTTTATTAGGCATTCCCATTTTTTGTTTCTGGCCACTGTTTGAAGTCTATTGTCATTCATAATTTTGAATTTTAACTTTGTGGCATTTCACTGAGAAGACTGGGGTGTAAAGAAGATCGCCTCCTTGCGGTGCACCCTGGGTAATGCAAAATGATCTTCATACATGTGGTGATGAATCTTGTAAATAAATGCTCCGGAGTAATAGTCCCACAATCGGATCTCCGGGTTGGGACATCTACAAGAAACATCTCTCAACTCTCCAACACTGAAGAAGACATATCCATCCATAGTAATTCTGCCCAAAGGCAGGTCCTTCACTGCAATCATAGCATTTTCATGCTATGCTTGCAGCTTTACTAGGGAATTGTGTAGGTGTGGTAGCTTCCCGTTGCTTTCCACACCGGTGAAGGATGATGATGATAATGATAATGGTAAGGATGATAATGATAAGAGTGATGGCCATATGATTTCGGGGACCGTTTGGGCCTTAAAGTTTTCCTGACATTACAGGTGAAGAAAAATCCCGATAAAAACCTCACCCAGAAAAACTGCCCCGACCGGGGGATTGAACCCGGGCCCGCTGCGTGACAAGGCAGCACGCTACCTCGAGACCACAGCGGTGGACTTGACACATATAGATAACAATATTAGAGCTTCAGGTTTTAATCACATAGCTCATAAAGAAGCAGTTTTCAAGATTTGACACATAGATTAGTGAATGTACCCATGAACAGAGAAAATTGTGAAAAAGAAAAGAACACATAATTAACATGGCTACAAATAACGGATTTGAAGAAAGCATGATACACAAGAAAATAAACAAATTCAAAAGATAAAAATGTATTAATGAAAGTACACTTCTAAAATATAATGTACGGTTAAAAACTATAAAATAGTTACCTTGTATGTCCGTCTGTGAACTAATACCTCAACGGAAACTTACCATGAATTTTACTAGTATCGACACTTCTAAAAGAAAAAGAAGAAAACATAAAATTCTAGAAATTCATATATTGAAGCACAATAAATTAAAAAATATTTTAAAAATTTTCGACATACAATTGGCACCGAAAAAGACTTCTGTATCATTAGATTAATTAGATCCAACAAAAATGAGGAAATAGAAGAAGAAAACAAATCAGATTAAGTATGGAGAATGTGAGAAAGTCTACATAGGGAAAACAAAGAGAAATTTGAAAACCAAAGTGAAAGAACATCTCAGGAATGTCAAGAATGGGAAAATAGAAAAAAATCTGCAGTAGCAGCCAGAAAAACATTTCTTATTGAAAGAAAGGGTGAATTATTAAAACAAATAGAAAAACCCAAAGAACTTACGGTTTGGGAAAAAATCCACATTAAAAAAAAATGGAAAGGAGAATTTACTGAAGTTGAAATTCCTGTGGAAAATTATTTGATTTTGAGGTTATTCAGTCTACCAACAGAGGGAGCAGAAGACAGCTCTTCAGGACAACAAAACAATGGTTGTGAAAATATTGAGGATGGAACTGAAGAAGAAAGTTCCAAAACCGGTCTAAGAAGAAGAAGAACATGAGGTGAGGTGATAAAATTTTACTTAAATAAATAATACCTCATAGTTCAATTAAAATACTTCATACCTCACCTCGTATCCAGTCTTCTAACTATACTGCAGTTTCAAAGTGATTTTTTCTTATAAACATTCAATAATTCCTAAAAAAAAAGTAACAGGTTTTATATTTTTTAAATAGAATTAAGCTATTGCACCGGTGTGGCACCAGATTTCACCTTCCCCCTTCTCTTCTTCATCATCATACAACATACTATATAACTCACAAAACACTTAAACATGACTCATCCTACAATCTCTTTGTACATAATACAAGTAAATATCACCTATGTTTTGTGGTCTACCAAAGTGGTGTGTAAATTGAAAATATACCACATTAACATTGTCTATCTGTGTAGTATGAAATCTGTTCCATGAAGAGTATAGTGGGTGCCATTCAAAATACACATACATTTTATGTATGTTTTAAATTTTTATTTTATTCAAATAGTGTGGCACACAATTTTGTTTGTTTATGAATTTATTGGCAATCTCATGATATTGTTTTATGTTAAAAATGTTTTTAAAATTATTAATAATTTTGTTATTTCCCTTTCATTATTAATATTTATAATTGGTTAGAATGTAGATATGCACATTTTGCATATTATTACAGTTTGACGAGAGAAGAATACCGTCAATTAGTTGGTAACATTGGAAATGTTGTTGAAACACATCAACAGTTACTTGCAACGCTGGAAGACTGTAACCAGCGACCTCCAACTGACCAGCGAGTAGGAAAAGTGTTCATCACAACAGCTCCTCGCATCAAACAGGTTCATCAAGCATATTGTGCTTCTCATCCAAAAGCAGTCTGCATTCTTGACAAGTACAAGTAAGTAAACTATATAAAGTATACATATAATGTGCTGACTTACAATTTGTTTTAGTTTTCATTAATGTTTAAAGAAAGTGACACTATGAGGCTTATTTTAATTAATAATAGAGTTAGAATTTATCACCTCACCTTATAATTGTAGATTTCTCGAAAACTAATTTTGATACTTCTCTGAAAATTTTGAGAGAAAATTCAGATCCAGAAAAATAAAAGGAAAATCATGAATTTTGAAATTTCTGGAAAAAAGGTTTAATTTGGAGGTTCATCAGTCAGCCAACAGGGGGAACAGGAAGCAACCTGCAGGATTGCCAATCATCATTTCAACCGTTAGAGCTGAAGATGGCACAAAGAAGTATTGAATCTAGTCTTCAAGAAATCTACAATTATGAGGTGAGGTGTTTAAATTCTAACTCTATTATTAATTGTTATACAGTATTTCTAATTTACCATGAAGTTGTATTTTTACTAAAGACTAACTTGATTGGATAATTCTTAGTTGACTACAATAGATAGATGATCTTTGAGTATAACTGAGCGTTGGCAATGACATTTAACACTATTAATTATTAATGAATTGTATATATTGACTCACCTCATATTTTGTGATTTTTAAGCAGAGTAGTTTCGTCGCTTCTGTGCGACATTCTCAATGCATTACAACTGTTGTCTTGTGGTTGCAACAGTTGTAATGCATCAAGAATGTCGCACAGAAGCGATGAAAGTAGTCTGCATAAAAATAAAAAAAAATATGAGGTGAGTCAAAATATACAACTCATTAATAATTAACCTTTTGAACGCTGAATTTCCCTTTTGCCTGCTGGGCTATGGGAGCCAGGTTTTTTAAATGTAATGTACTACGCTAATGCTATATAATATAGGCCTATTTAAATTATAATTTACTATCTACATGCCATACTAAATTGAAATGAAACTCACTATTATACTAAATCAATGGTAAAGAGAAACATTTTTTGCCTGAACCGGGAATTGAACCCCGAACCTTTAGCTTTCCGTGCTAATGCTCTGTCCACTGAGCTAATCCAGGCTTCATTCCCATCCAAGCAGAAATCCTTCCTTTACCTTACTCTACTGGTCCCATATTCAATTGCAATGAATCATCATTCACAAATACACAATGAATGGCTTCTACCTGAAGAAGACATGAAGGGACTCCACACAGCTATAGCATTATTTTATTAAATTAATATTGTGAAGCTAAAGCTATTACTATGATAGAAATAAGTACATTAATGAACACAAATTATTGTAAATCAATGGTAAAGAGACAAATTTTTGCCTTAACCGGGAAATCGAACCCTGAACATGGGAATGAAGCCTGGATTAGCTCAGTGGACAGAGCATTAGCACGGAAAGCTAAAGGTTCAGGGTTCGATTCCCGGTTCAGGCAAAAATTTTTCTCTTTACCATTGATTTACAATAATTTAACTGTTAAATTAATGAGTCATTTTTACATCTTACCTCATATTTCATGTTTTATTAAACACGGTAATTATAGTTTTCAAATGATCTTGTCATTCATTTTCAACCGCCATTATGACTACAGGATATTCGTTGGATTGTGTTCATTAATTTATTTTATTTCTATCATAGTAATAGCTTTAGCTTCTCAATATTAATTTAATCACTATTATACATTTATTTGAAGATAAGATGATATTGCTTCCACTTATAAAGATTCCAGGTTCGAATTCAGCACGGTGTCTTCATTGAAATTTGTTATAAGTATCACTAAAACATTTATCCTATTGAATAATTTTGATGGCATTATCACTAAACATCGTAATAAATATTGTTGAACAGTTTTTAGGGTCCTGGGTTTGAATTATTTCCAGTCAAACTGCTGTTCTAAGCCACGTGTTTTGTCTGGAGCGACATGCCCACCACTGTCACTCACACCCTGTTGATTCAGATCTGCATCACTTGCTTTACTATTTACAGGATTAGTTTGCAATTATATTCTCTTAGAAACAGGAGTACTATCACATTCGTCAATCGAATAATCAATTGATGAACTGTCACTGTTACTTTCATCTTTTGATAAAACTGTCACAATAAACTCGCATATCGTATATTTGTCATCTTCCAGACATGAAACACTGCATTTCACCGCACGACCTAACCCTTGGCCAGGTATCTTTTCAACTAAAAATAAAATAAATAAAGAGAAAATCCTGAAACTGCAATATTCCATAGCCAAAAAAAGACCTTGAAACATGAATGTACACCCTCCTTTAGAAAACTCTTTTACCACCAGCCTGTACCATTATTCCATAAGGGATGTGCAAACTATTGCTAAGAAGGGATGTACAAACACAGAACTAAAAATATTTTAAGTAAATTGAAGTAAAAACTTCCGGAAAAAAATATTTAAAATAATAAGATTGAAAACCGGAGCTTGCCGGGGGTGGTGTACCACTGTATTCTCACTTTCACTGGCACATGCTGGGCATGGCGTACAAAGGGTTAAAAGAAACCTCATAGTGTTATTTCCTACAAGTATTTAATAAATAAATTTAACACTATGTTTTAACATGTTTTCAGTGCTTTATTTATTCGTGTATTTCACATACTTTTTTTTACCATATATTTGTGATCTGTATGTGTGATTTATATGAACAAAGTTTTAGGGACTGGTAATGTTTTTCCGCATACTCGATAACTTCCAGTTTTTATGCTAGCTGTATTGCTTGAATATTTTGTCTTTTTCATGGCTAGATTTTTAGTCTCACTACAACAGCACAAACTTTAGAAAACATTTCCCTTAAACTTACTTAGCTCTACACTGAACATTGTGAATTAATTGGGTTAAGTTCTTTTTTTTTTTTGAAGAGATTTTGGTTTTGTTGTTTATCAGTTGTATAAGTCAAGTATAAGAGGCAGTCATTTGCTTTTACCCCATCCCCGATTCCCAGTTGCATCTCTCCCTCATACCTGTACAAGGCCAGGCTGTCTTTGTACCTTCAGTCATAAAACATTTCTATAATTTCTTATCTATTGTGCCAGGCTTTTGAAAACCATTCTATTTGGTGAAAAAAAAATTGTACCATGAGAATCCTGGCTATTAGTAGCACTAAAGATAATTGATAGCCTTCGCAGGGTTGCCAGGTTAAGGACCCTCCTACCAATCTAGACTACTTTCTAAAAAATGTTAAAACTTATTAAAGGAAATTCCATACTATTCCATTTTGATCTGATGATAAAGTATGTCAGTTGAAAAAAATTTAGTATTGTCTTATAAAATCCTGGTGCATGAATTATGGGAGTAAATACAGTATACATATAATATTCTATATCTATTCTATAATGGCATAGCCCATCGTTGAGCTATAGTCTCTCCTTTGTTAGCAGTACTAGACCAAGTTAATTTTTAGTTTCCTTATTTGCTCATAGATGTTATGGATGGCATGCAGTCAGCACACCGACCCAATGAGACATCTAGCAGGCAACTAAGGTATTACTAGGATGTTGAGGTCGGTAAATTTTGCTTAGAGGCCTTTTTTATTCAGGCTTAAGAATCTTTTACAGGGCTGAAAATCTTCAGACTCGGGACCTATGGCTTAAAGTCCCTCCTGGAGGACTTTCTCTTTGGATTTTTCCATCCTAAAAAAAAATCCATCGACCCTGGCCGGGTTTGAACCTGCGACTCTCGGAACTAGAGGCAAGGAGCATTGCCATTAGTCCACTGTGGCCGAAATACATATAATATGCTAACTTACAATTTGTTTTACAGTATTTCCCGTGAAGTTGAAGTTGTAGTTGTAGTCTTAATACAGACTAACTTGATTGGATTATTCTTAGTTGAATGTTGGTACTGACATCTAACACAATTTTTAACATTTTTTAAATGTTCTATAAAATATTTGTTTTACCACAGACTCTTACAACTTGATGATTCATAATTGACTTATCTGACACATTCCAAAATCTTAGTATCTGCAAATCTAAAATGCTCAAACATTTTCAGATTAGCTAAACAGTTGTATTACAATGGATCCTCTCATGTTGTGGAGTGAATTGTAAAGAAACAGCTGATTTCTTGCCTAAGAAAGAGAGTAAAACTATTAAAAAATTGTCTCAATTTTTATCTTATGATTAATATAAAAAAATAACTAACCCACTGACACTGTCAAACCTGGAGATTGATGGACATGCAAATGTAAACTCTCCATACACCCTTACCTGAGCTAATATTTTCCAATCATTCCTTATGTAATTTACCTCCCTCAAATTATGGTTAATATTATTCTCTCACTCTGTCCATGGCCTATCTATTGAGTGCTTTCTGCCTGGTTTTCCTACGAAAAGTTTGCAAACTCGTCTTTCATTCACCATTCGTGCCACAAGTCCTCCAGTCTGAGATTTAATTTTTTTTATGAAATATTTTAAATTGAACACTTTTAAAAAATTTCTTCTTATTTCATCTGGTTTGCCACTAAGTTAATCTAGCTCACTGTTTTATAATTTTCTCCATTCACCTGTTTTGCTTCTCTTTGATCTAATAATTATCTGAAGCACTTTATTTTCAAGTACTTGTAATCTTTTCTTCTCTCTTACAGTAAGAGACAATGTTTTGCATCCTTTAATATAACTGGAAGAATTATCATTTTATATATTTTTTAGTTTAACATTTTTTTGAGATATATATAAGAAATATAAGAAACCATATCTGTTCGAGAGCCGCACCAAATTTCACAGTTCTCAGTCTTGGTAACACGCAGCTTTTTTATACTTAGAATTTAAAATTTAAATGTAATGTAATGAAGGTAAAATTATTCCAAGAGCCTTAATAAATATCTTCAAGAGCTGCATGCGGGCCGCGTAATGAGTACCGCTGTTCTAATGCATGATAGCATGCGTTTCCAGAGTTGAGCCTATGTTTTATTTCTTTCTGCACCATATTCCTATTTGTAATAATTGCTCCTAGTTATTTGAATTCTGTCATTTCTTTGAAATTTTCCTTATTTCTTGTTAAGTCCTCATTCCTCTTTATTTAAAAGGGGTAATAAATTCAATATGCAACATATTAATTAAAAATTATAATGATGAACAAATAACAGGGAAAAATTGGGAGAAATTATTTGACATACCAGATTTAGTACCATAAGTTCTAAGAAAACCTATATAACTAAACCTCTTACTTGTCCTTTCTATAATCTAAATTAAGTAAGATATAGATCATCACTTCATTCAATTTTCAAATCTTTTATCTAAATATTGAAGTCAATAGAGGAATTGGCATCAGTGCCAGCTGTTCAAGATTAGATACCATCATTTACATATTCTACTAGATATATTATAAATTTTGATTCAACTACATGTTAATAACTATCTGTAATTTTCTGGAACAACAAAATAATTTTATAAATCAAAGCAATAATCTGACATATCATGCTAATAAAATAAACTCTATAGGGCCTTCTCATCCCATAAAATCATTTAAGCTTTTTTTAATTAATAATTGCATTATATTAAAATAAGACAGTATTTATTTCGTCCCACCTTTCATTCCAGGCCTCAATTAAAATTTTCCTCTTTATATTTTCATTTTGTCATTTTAGGATATAAAACATATACCTTTTTTTTTTGTTATTTAATTGTATTAATCTATGTGATTGCTATATAACATTTTGTTAATGTTTTTTTAATGTTACAAAAGCATACCATATCTTATAAGTTATTTATTATTTCAATAAATCACTAGAGATACACTTTTGTGTTGCTAAATGAAGTTCATAATTCTATTATATATATATATATATATAATATATATATATATATATATGTAGGAAATAACACTATGAGGTTTATTTTAATTATATTGAGTTGTGTATTTTAATTCACCTCGTATTTCTTGATTTTTATACAGACTAGTTTCATCGCTAACTGTGCAACATTCTCGATGCTTTACAACTGTTGCCTTGCGGTTGTCCTTCTTGCAAGTTGATTTCTGTTCCCTATGTTGGCTGACCGATAAACTACCAAATAATTTTTTTTTGTGAAAAGGAAAAAAAAAATGATTTGGAAGGTCATCGGTCAGCCAACAGAGGGAACAGAAATCAACTTGCAGGAAGGACAACCACTGCAAGGAACAGTTGTAAAGCATCGAGAATGTCGCACAGTTAGCAATAAAACTAGTATGCCTAAAAATCAGAAATATGAGGTGAGTCAAAATATACAACTAAAATATAATTATCGTAATGCAAGTACATTTGTTAATTGTGTCATTCATTTTTTTGGCTAGATGTTGACTAAAATCATTAATCTTCTTGCCTCCTGATAAATTTTTAAAGATCTTGGATTTCTTGTTTTCTCGTGTCACATTGTCTGTTTAAGAGGAAGTGGTCTCTGTCCATTACGGAGTTGGAGTTACAGATGGTACATACATTTGGAGTTACAGATGTTTATTCAAACAATCATGGCCAATGTAGAGTCTGAAGAGAGCTGTTGTTTTTCTTGGCAGAATTTTAATATTTTCTGTATACTATGAATGTTTTCATATTTCTTCCCAGACAGTGTTTCTTGAATGAGAATATCTTTTCTTATTATTTTTTATTTTGAAATCTCTTACTGTCTGGTCTATTGTATGCATCTAGACCTTATGCATTTAATGCCCAGGATTTAACAATAAAGCCATTTTTCTTCTAACTTCTCAATATATAATTGTAGCTAGCTCAACGTTCTACTACCATTTTGTAGTCCCCAATTCATAAACATCAGTGCTATTTACTTTCCTTTGCCCGGGCCCATCAGAGGCAAAGATTGATTCATCTTTCCTATGTTGTATGTTTAACATTTATTAACTAGGGTTCGATCCCCGGTCGGGGCAGTTTTTCTGGGTGAGGTTTTTATCGGGGTTTTTCCTCACCTGTAAGACAAATGTCAGGAAAACTTTAAGGCCCAAACGGTCCCCAAAATCATATGGTGATATCATCATCCTTATCATCATCATCATCATCATCATCATCATCCTTCACCTGTGTGGAAAGCAACGGGAAGCTACCACACCTACAATCCCCTAGTAAAGCTGCAAGCATAGCATGAAAATGCTATGATTGCAGTGTAGGACCTGCCTTTGGGCAGAATTACTATGGATGGACCATGAAATTATTAAATACACTGTAATAATTTTAATATCAGAAGAGCAGACAGGATTTAGGAAAGGAAGAAGCTGCACAGACAATGTATTCACTTTAAAACAAATAATAGAGAAGCGAAGAGATTTCAACTTAGAGACGCACATCCTCTTTATAGATTATAAGAAGGCCTTTGATAAAGTGTCTAGACCAACATTATGGAACATATTAAGTGAAAAAGGAATTCCACTACACTTGATAGCAGTAATTAAGAAAATGTATGACAAAACACAAATAAAAATAAATCAAAGGGAACCAATAATATAACAGGAGGAGTTAGACAAGGTTGTCCACTATCAACCACACTTTTTAACATTTATTTCGACGACATGATAAGATCATGGAAGCAAATGACGGATGGGGGAATTAACTTGGGAAATATAGTAATAAAAATAGTAGCATTTGCAGATGACCAGGTTTTAATAGCAAAAACAGAAGATGAACTACAAAGAATGCTATATAAACTAAATGAAATATCAAAAAAATACAACATGGAAATATCCTCACAAAAATAAAAAACAATGGCCTTCAAAGGTGCTCATTCAGTTCGGACAAAGATAATATTAGAAAATAAACCAATAGAACAAGTAGTAACATATAACATCCTAGGTTGCAAAATATCATACACAGCAGAAACAGATATAAATAACAAAATAAATAAGTTTAATTATATAACAGGCACACTAAAAAGAACTTTGCAAAATAAAGCCAGGAAAGACTCTATAATGAAATTAAACAAGACAATGGCAGTGCCTATTATTACTTATGGATCCAAAACATAGACAGTGACAACACAACAATCTGCCAGGATACAAGCTGCTGAAATGAGATTCCTCAGACCAATAGCAGGATATCAAAGAACAGACAAAAAACATAACACAGAAATAAGACAACAACTAAAAATAGAGGAATTAAACTCAACAATAGACAAATACAGAACAAACTGGAAAGAACACTTGGCAAGGATGACTGAGAATAGAATACCAAAAGCAACATTCAGCTATTCACCACGAGGAAGAAGAAGCTTGGGAAGACCAAGGAAAAGATGGAAAGAGCAGCAATTTGGAGCCGGAACAGGCTAGTAAATAAGCCTAAACTGTGAAGAAGAAGAAGAAGAAGAAGAAAAAGACTAGTAATTTATGTATTTCTAACTCTGAATAGTATCTACAATCATGAAAGCTGGAAGGAAAAGGGGAGCTAATTTGACTTGAGAAAGCTTTAGAATAGGAATTAATATGAAGCAGCAATATCATAACTAGTTAAACAGTAATTAAAAATTCTTTTTACTAAAATTGAGTTTAATGTTTAAATTATAAGTTTGATCTTGAAATACAAAATTAATTAAACATAAATTACTTTTGACCATAATATGAATTTAAAGAAAATATGAATACATAAATAATATAAACAATAAAAATTAATTATCTTGGTCATCAATTAGATTTACAAAACAAAATAATGAGAATAATAATAATAATTACCCATAAATGCACACAAACATTCCTTAGTCCAGCCGAGGGTTAGGGTCCACACCCTGGATGCCCTACCTTGGCTTTACAGGACCAAAACAAACAACTTAGCTCCACTCGAGCTATTCGATGTGATCCAGACAATAATAAATATGATGATGACACTGTTTGTAATTTGTATCACGTATTTGAGTGTTCCGAGGAAGAGGGGAAGTTGCACAACTATACACAGTGCAGAGGGAAAGGGTGGGAAGGTAAGTAGGAGAAAGCACAAAGAAGAAGGAAATTGTCACTGTTTAAGAATCTTACTGTAGAGGAAAGATACACTAACATAGATGTTACGTACCAAAAATGCACTTTTGGTACATAGTTACAATGTCTGAATGCATATTCAAAGCATGGCATGATTTTTAAGTGTTCTGCATTTATATTCTCTCCTCTCATGCAGAGTGGGAGTATGGTGATGGTGACAGATCAATTTTGTCTAAGTGGGTTTTGGGCAATCATGACTAGTAATAAGACGGAAGGTGGCAATAGCAGTTTTTCATGGCAATTCTGGAATTATTTCAGGGCTTTGTACAATTTGTATTCTTTAAGAATTATTGTTTTCTTGTGTTATCTTGCAGGCATAGTTGTTGTCACTTTCATTTTTACAAAAATGTTTGATGGATTCATATAGAAATTGTGTGGTAGCTTTTTGTTTACAGCTTTTCAGTGGTTTAAGGCATGATACTTTTGTGTAGAGCTATGGGACTTGTGCTGGTTCAAGTTGTAATGAAGGCAGAAATTTTCTCATGGAATTTTCACCAGTTTGGGACTCCTACCCATCAAAATTTGCCTATCAACAATAAAAGGCAGCTCCAGGTTGAGAAAACTAGCTTTAATGCCTGGGGGATCTAATATTCTGACCATAAGTCATTATTATACTGGGTAGATGATTGTCCACCTGTGTGATTAAACATTTGCATGTGAGGCTAGTAGCCAACTGGTAGGACAAAGGCTTTCTAGGCCTGTTGTGCCATAGAATTTAGTTTTTTTTTCAGCCTTTTTCATTTTCTCTCACTCCACAATGGGCAGTGATCTTCTGTAGTGTTTTTTTTGCCAAATTTATTAAATCGTCTTATGGATTTCTTTACTTTTTTTCTATTTTGGGTTGTGATTTACTTGAGTTGCTACCTATGAATCTTATAGAAGTACAATAGTTTTGTATTTTTTTGTAACCAAGAGAATATATTTTGTTGGCTGTCCATACTGCTTCAAATTTTAGTATGTTGTGTTGGTTTGAGCTATGGTAGTCTCTCTCTTGATCTGGAAGTAGAATCTTCATTTCCTTGAACATCAGTGTGTGTTAGAATCCATTGTAATGTTAAATTATTTACCTTATGCTATTAATGTCTTGTAGATGTATCTTCTTTTATCTATGGTGTTCTAATCATAAAGCTGGCTATAGCTTTTAGATCTGCTTAAAAAATTGTGTATCTTGGACCTAGTGTTAAATAGTGTGAAGAGAGTCCACATTAAATTCCAGCATATGTCCCTTCGTATGGATTTATTAAGGAGATGTTAGTATATATGTGAAGCCACTCTTTTTAGGATATCTTGTGTTGATTGTAGGGTGATTTGTAGAAGTGTCTCTGGTATGTCTTTTAATTTTGAGATATTCTCTGTGAGAGCAAAATTTGTTAATAAAAAAAAATATAGATAAGCATTTCACTCCTTTTAGGCAATAATTTATATAATGACATAATTTTTCTTTTGTACCAGGGTAGAACTGAACGAATTTATGGAATCTCAGGGTGCTGCAAGTCCAGGTATACTTGTTCTCACAACAGGTCTAAGCAAACCATTCCGTCGCCTTGAAAAATATGCAGGCATGCTTCAGGAACTTGAAAGACACGTTGAGGAAAATCATCCAGATCGGGGTGATACTCAGAGATCAGTCAGCGTGTATAAAGATATTGCTGTAAGTGAAATATAATTTATTCTAAAATTGCCATTGATTTTCCTATATTAAAATAACTGCATCATTGTGTAACACTGCTTCAGTTAATGATTTTTTATTTATTTTTAAGGAAACAGTACTATATTTAATATGTAAGATTTAAAATAAGATATATATTGACGTCGTTATGAAACAATGGAAAATTATAACAGACAAAGGCCTTAGATTGAACAATGACACAAGTATTAATAACTTAATTTTTGCCGATGATTAGTCTTACTACACCATGATGAAGATCTGTTACAATTGGCTGCTCATAAACTAAATACAATATGTAGTGATTATAATTTTAAAATTTCAGTAAGTAAAACAAAAGTAATGGTATTTTGTGGAAAAAACACTCTGTGTTCAAAAATATTAATTACAGACAAAATTATTGAACAAGTATCCCACTTTAAATATTTAGGTTGTTATAAAGATATTGAGTATAAAACCCATCAGTTTTAATCTATTTGTGGCACAATAAATAGAACATTGAAAAATAAAGCCCATAAACAAATAAAATTAAAATTTTATAAAACAATGGCAGTCCCTGTCCTTTTGTATGGGAGCCAATCTTGGATTATCACTAACAAACAAGAAAGTAAAATCCAAGCAGCAGAGATGAAATTCTTAAGAAGAGTAAAAGGATGCACTAGAATGGACCAGATAAGAAACGAGGATATCCATGAAGAACTACAGATTTACTCCATGAAAGAAAATATATTTAACAATAAGATTCAGTGGAAAGAACATGTAAAATGAATGGAAGAAAGTAGATTATCAAATAAAATCTTACATTATTTTCGGAAAGGACGAAGAGATGTCAGATGTCCTCGGAAGAGATGGTCTTAGATCTGTTAGTGAAGAGGAGCAGGCAACTAATGCCTAATCCAGGAAGTGCAGAAGAAGAAGAAGAAGAAGAAGATTTAAAATAAGCATCATTGGCTATAAATGTGGTATTAATTCCCAACAAAGTCTTTTTGTTAGAGACGCTGCAGACAGTTTCATAGCCTTAGCACATGAGGATTCATATAAAGGAGAGAATTAATATACATTTGAATTGGGAACCTGGTAGTTCAGTGGTCAGAGCGCTGGTGTACAGAACCAGAGATATTGAGTTCAAATCCTGATTCAGGGGTATATTTTTGTTTTCTTAAAATAAAACAAGAACTAATTTGAGAAATATGTTGAAAGTATCATGAAGACAGTTTCATTTAATGAAACAACTTCTAGTATAAAATTAAAAAGAATTCAAATTTAATTTTAAATTAAACCTCAGGGATATTTCCTATAAAACTTCAACTTCTAACATATTAAAAAAAAAACAAAAATCTAAATGAAAAGTGTTAGTTAATTGGATCAGTGTAATTTACTGGTGCTATTACTTGCATGAATGTCTACAGAAAAATTGAGGGGTCTAGTGAGAGAGGGAGCTATGCCACATTGAGAAGAAAAGAAATAAATTGGGTTTTATAAAGCATTATATTACAACTTTTTTCTTCCTAACTTACTGTTATATAAACTATAGATAGGCCTATAAAGGAAAAATATAAATTTTAATATAAATAGCACCGATTATTTCCATTTCTTCTCAAAGTGGCATAGCTCTCTCTCTCACTAGAACCCTCAATTGTCTACTACTAATTGTTAGTTTATTTGGATTGGCTCTTTAACCCGTCAGCGTGGAGCGACGTGACATGTACGCAAGTTGAATTCTTCAGCAAATTCGGAACGACGTGACGTGTACGCTATCTACACGCACTGCTTTAAACTGTAATTATGACCTTTGTGTTCACATTAACTATTTACCATTTATACAAATTTTATGTAGAGACTTCAAAGTTTATATTAGTGCATATATTAACTGATTACGGCCCTCAGTAACAAGTTAAAATAATTTTATATTTGCATTTATTCTTGCGGTCTCTGACATTTTTCTTAAATTTATAACTTGATAAAGGATTTCTTATAAAACTAAATTCGCCTTTTTTTTTGTAGATTAGCTTGTCTATCAAATTGAATCTATTTACAAATCTCTTCATTTTTAATAATAATGTCGCAAAATTCAGTATATATAAAGGCCCAACAAAGTTATTTCCGATTTACGCTATAGTACAGGACCACAACAGTAAATTTCAGATATATGTATATTTCAAATGACGATATCCTTACATTATGGAAAGGTAGTTAGTCTACAATTCACTCAGTATCTAAAAGGTAAAGTGGTCCACTACAGACCTTAGAAGGTTCTTTGGATATTAGGAGGTTTAGGCTCCCACTTTTTCTAGATTATCCGTACTTGATGTAAGCCGAGTACTTATCTCTGTCTGACGGCCCATAACAAGCATCTGCTACCCATTTCAGTTAGAGGCTGAGTCAACCCCAGGGTCACAGTGCCACCTGAAGGTTTGGTTCAGTTTAAAAATCCTGATCCACCGGTACTCAAACCCTCGATCTTCCGGCTTGTAGCATGTTGATCTTTTAAGTCCACACCTCCGGTGAAACTATTATAGTCATATTTCATCAACTGGTTTCAGTTTGGAAACCAGAAGAAAGACATTGAAATTTAGGGTTGATGAAGGTCTTTTAGCACAACAGGTCTGATGTGTAGAAAGACAATTTTTTGAAGGCACAGGACCTAAAATAATGTTTCCAAAGTGTTAGAAAGACACATTTGGAGAAGGCTGCCCCCCCTACAAGAAAGAAGGTCAGCGCATAGAAGCAATGTGTTTGTAATAAACATGGACAAAGTAAACACAAGGGGAAAAAATTCACTTATTGTTCCCCGAGTGTCAAACAGCTGGTTTACATTTTGAAGATTTATCACACCAATTTTTGAAGTTCATTCTTTTTTTTTAAGACCCTTCTCTTTGTGTAAATATTTCGTTTTGTTGTTGGGTAAAGCCGGTTCTCTGAATTCTTCAAAGAATCCCTAGTGCAATTCACTGTGTCACTTATGTGAGAAATTTACAAAAAGGACCTATTTCAACTGTGGCACAACAACCATAAATAAGTCTGCAAAAAATGCAGAGATGTTACGTGAGAACCGTAACAAATTTAATTAATTAAATATTATATTAAGGGTTCACCATAAACGAATTGCAAAAACATTTAAATTACTCAAGATATATCAATTTAAATGCGTTATTGGAATACTGGCACTGAACGGCTGAGTTTAAATAACGGTGAACTTCCTCCCGCATCAGAGCATTCCCGGCCATTTAAATCTATCTGCTCTGAAGGGTTAATGAAATTATGTTAATTGCTAGTATTTGTCTGAAGGATTTGCCATTGTTCAGCATATATGTAACCGTTTTTTAAGAGGGCACCAATTTTTTATTTGTAATTGTGGTTACATCACCCACTCACATAAACCCCCAGTATGACTGGAGGGCCACACATGCCATTGGTTAATGGGTCCATCGGACCTTGCCGGGAGGATCTATATATTTGAATCCACTGACCATTCTCACAAGCACCATTTGTGGACCATTTCTACGCCGTGGCATGTCAGCGTAAGTGTTGAAATAGCATTTCCTCTATTTCTGATGATGTGGTTATACCGCTATTACTCGGTCCTCATAGCCTCATTTGTAAGAGCAGGTTGCACCACGAGCAGGTTGAGGTTGAGATTTGGATAGGAGAGTTTATGGAATGCACTTCACTATCTTTTGCAATAAATTCACACAAAATGAAGTCAATACAAATTAAAGAGTGCTACAAAATGATTCAACAACTCCAAAAACTACAGAAAAGAATTCAATTGCAATGGATACCTGCACATTGTGGAATTGCTGGAAATGACACTGCTGATTTTCTTGCCAAAAAAGGCTCCAATTTTTCAGAATACTACTAAAAGCTTACCTTTCACATCCATAAAAAGAATAATTAAAAACAAATATAAAATCAAACAAAACCAAGACCTATGTAATAAAGCCAAAGACAAAAAATGGAATATTTTAGTAAAGAAGCCAGATATTATTCCAGAAATTCCATGTAAAACTACAGTAGCAAAATTTAGACTGCTTACAGAACATGACTATTTGGCCAAACATTTATATAAAATAGGAATCTACACGAATCCAAATTGTCCTCTATGCAATAAAGATGAAGAAATGAATGAAGAACACCTACAAACCTGTGAAGTATTACCTGTTGGATCCACCATAGAGAAATATTGGAGAGCAAGAACGCTAATGGCTTCGGTGCCAAGGCCCAGCTTTTGAAAACAATAACAACAACATGTTATTTATATTATTAATTATATTATTTTTGGTCTGGACATCTTACCTCAATATTATAATATTATAATATTATAATATTGAGGTAAGATGTCCAGACCAAAAATAATATAATTAAAATAACCTCAAAATATAACTTCCTAAAATTAAATATTAACATGTTATTTGCTAGTCTGTACAACTTCCATCTTCTATAATAACTTTTGAAAATTGAATGGGTGAGAGTAAGAAGGAAAAGATTACATAAATTGCAGTTGTGAGAAGATTAAGAAAAAAATTAAGCAAATTATTTTAACAAAAAGCCCATCATACAAAAACTGTGAAAACTAAGCGAATTCCTCAGCAAGTAATCACTATCAACAACACCATCTGACGACTTCTATTCTAAGTATTTTTATTGAGAATTTAAACTTTACTTTTAAGCGGCAAAGTTTCATATTTTGATGTTATATTTTAAATTAACAATTTCCAGAATTGGATAGTAACGGTTATTGCACTGGCATACAGAGTCAGAGATCCAGGGTTCGACTCCCGGTTTGAACATTCATTTTTCTTAATAAAATAAAACTATATCCAATTCTGGAAAGTATTAATTGAAAATATAATATGAAAATATCAAGCTTTACCGCTTAAAAGTAATGTTTAAATTCTCATAAGTAATGCCACGAGTGATTTCCAAATTATCGTAAAATTCATGACTCACGAAGTGAGGAGTGAATTTATCTAGATAATTTGGAAATCAAGAGTGGCATTTGTTAGGACTATTTAACGAATAAAATTAAGCTCACTACTAAAAAGTAATTATTTGAATATAGTTACCGGTGTTTTAAAATATTTATATAGTTAATGTAAACGGCGATGTTTGAAAACAAATTAGAAATGTGAGGTTATATATATTCACTGCAACTTGATCATATTATTTATTGCCAAATAGGATCGCAATATTGTAAGAATGTACTCTAGTGGAGAAATAATGAAACACATCAAACTATTATAATCAACATTATAGGTTAATCATTTATATTTTGAATAAACAACTCAGTAAAATCACTGAATCTATTCATTATTTGCTATATTCAATGTATTTGTTGGAGAAAAATAATGCTCTAACCTGTTCAGAATATTAAAAAAGGAGGAGCTTTCTTTATCACAAAAGCAGAAGCTGATAAAGAGAAATCGATAAAGAACGAGGTGAAACATGACTGTCATTGGTGTAAAACAGAATTCATTGAAACGTGATTGGTCATTGACTACCATTTGCGACATGAGTTAAATAGTCAATAAAAATACTTAGAATAGAAGTCGTCAGATGGTGTTGTTGATAGCGGTGGCTATTGGCTTTCGGATGAAAAGAGAATTGTATGTGTGGAAAGATTGTTGATGTTCGTATCGGAAGTTCGATAGGTATAAACAGTTATAACACTGATGTACAGAATTAGAGAGCTGCTGCTCGACTCCCAGTTCGAACGTTAATTTTTCTTTCTTAAAAAATGAAAATGAGCTACATGTTCTTTATGGGAAACCAATTTTAATAAGAGAAGTTAATAAGTCTCATAGACTGCGATGGGCAGGGCATGTAGCACAAATGAGGAATGAAAGTGGAGCATGGAAACTACCGTGTTGGAAAACCAGAGGCAAAGCACCCATTAGGTAAGCCAAGAATAAGATGGGAGAATAACATTAACCATGATTTGAGGGAAGTAAATTATACAGGAGATGATTGGAAAACATTAGCTCAGGGTAGGGATGTATCAAGAGTTTATGTCCATGCAGCCATGAATTCTATGAGGTGAGTTGTTTAAAAAAATTTCTCCGATGAATTTCAAAGCTATAGCTATATTTATTAAATTAATATTACGAAGCTAAAGCTATTAATATGATCGAAATAAGTAATAGTTCTTAACTTTTTTTAGAAATTAAACTATAATATATTATTTATTTAAGTAAATAATTTTGAAATTTAAATTTAATAAAACATTTTAGCAGCTCATGAAGATAATATAACACGGTCTTGAAAATACTGAGGAAGAATATGAGGTGATAAAATTTACTTAAATAAGTACTATTTTTTCAATCGTATACAAAGTCCATCAAGCCTGTAAAAAAGACATATAGAAGAAAGCACAAATAAAGACTGGAAAATACTACTGGAGGACAAATCTTTCATTCCTAATCTACTTAGGAGGAAGTCTGTGGCACTTTTCAGATTATTAACGGGCCATGACTATCTGGCTTCTCATCTTCATAGAATCAATATATAACCCTCACCACACTGTACCCTTTGTAAAGATGATGCATCCATCATGAATGGGAACATTTGTTGAAATGTCCAGCAATTAAGAAGATTGATGCTGACCTACCATCTCAACTCATAGGAGAATGGAGGAAGTCCTAGCTCCTTAAGCATTGGCAACAACAACATTTCATCATCATCAACAACAAGGATTAAGCCCAATGGCCTGTTCCAATCTCATTATAGGTCGAATTGGTCCTTCCATCTCTTCAATGGTCTTCCCAACATTCTTCTCCCTTTTGGTTTATAATTATACATTCTTCTTGGTAGCAATAGCAGGATACCAAAGAACCGATAAAAAAAAAAGGAAGATATAAGAACAGAACTTAATATATTTAATCTCTGTGAAAGAATAAAATATCAAAATGCTTATCTTCTGCACGTATTACGAATGAATGAACAACAACATTTCAATCATATTAATAGGTTTAGCTTCATAGTATTAATTTAATAACTTAGTGTTTAATTACAAAAAATTAAAATGGCAAAGTCAGCAAAATGGGGGGGGAAAAAAAAACATAACTAGGATTAACATAAGGAAGCAAGGAATAGTGAAAGTAAAATTATATGAATGAAAACTAAATTATTTCAGACATACTAATTGTGATTTTTTTTTTCAGCCTATTATTTATTCTAAAGCCTCAAACCACATTATAATGATTGGAAATAATTAAATTAAATTTTTTCATGATATACCATTTCTTTCACATTTTGATACAGTAACCTTATGTATTACGATCCAGTTTCTGCTATGTGAAGAAATAAGACAATTAAAATCAGCTACGTGGTTTGTAAAACAATAAAGTTCTAATTATGCCAACACTAACAATTATTTCACAGTAAAACTCTGCATAACAATGTAGAAGTATAAAATAAATGCTCTTTCTTAAAAAATAAAATTGATATGTATTTTATTAATAAAAGTTTTAATGGGAAGTAACACTAATGAGTAAAAAATCTGGAATTTATCAAATTAGCTGTAAAGACTGCAATAAAGTATATGTAGGAAAGACGAAAATAAATTTGGACATTTGTAATAAAGAACACTCTAAAAATATTAAAAATGGTGAAATTGAAAACAAAGATTGCAGCTTACAGTTTGATACAGGATCACGTAATAGAAAAGGAAACTGAACTATTAAAACATATAGAAAAACATATGGAATTAACAGTTTGGTAAATTTATCACTCACACTGAAGGACAAATTAATGTTTGAAGAGACCTTCAATTCAAATCCTAGTTTGGACAAAAATGTTTCTCTTCAAATATTAAAGATGTATGCATTTAAAAGAACAAGTACAGGTCCATGAATTTTGAAGTTCCCAGTAAGCAAGATTTGATCTCGAACTTTATTCAACTGCACCATGTGGCAGGAGGAATGCTGGTGTAACGATTCAATTTCAAACTATCGGAATGAACTGACGATGAAGGCTTTCGAAACTAGTCAGGTGAGAAATACATATTTTTATGAGGTGAGGTTTAAAATTTTCCGATTCAATTATATGATAACTATACTTTTGTTTAAAAGACATTTTTGTGCCTCTTGTATTTTTTTTTACATAGCTGATTTTGAAAGTGCAATGATGACATATATTATATAAATTTTTATCATGGTCATTTTTGGTATCTACTAAGTAGGATCAATGAAGATTTGTAAAAATGAAAAAAAAAATATTTTCATGAGAACAAATTCAATAATAATTGAGTTTGTATTTTTTTAACATTCTTACCTAAAAAAATACAAACTCAATTATTAAATTAAACCTCATAATGATACTTCCTAATGATTTTAAAACAAATTCAATAGCTACATTACTTCAGAATTTGCTAAAAACTTGTGGAGTTATACTACTACCCTCTGCCTGTAATAATATACATTATTCTTGATTAGGTATGATAATAATAAATAGTGATTAATACTTTTCTTAATTAAATTATTTTGAGTCTGTGAAATCTTACCTCATGAGAACCTCAAAATATTAGCTCCTAAAATAAAATATTAATTACAAATACTTTTCAGTTTAAAATGGCTAAAATGTGAATCTTTTCCTTCAATTACATATAAATAGTTTTGCCATTATATGTAACTGCTTGATAAGGTATAATTTCTTATCTGAAATTGACAGTCATGTTGTTCAGCTACCCGGCGTCAGAAGGAACTGGAACTAGAAGTCTTGACAAGCGGTGTTAGAGGATGGGAAGGTGAGGATTTGACATGCCTAGGAGAAATCCTACACATGGGCTCTGTAGCAGTTGGACCAGACCATAGAGATCGCTATTTAGTCCTCTTCCCTTCTACATTGTTAATGCTCAGTGTTAGTCAACGGATGAGTGCTTTTATATATGAGGTTAGTATGGAATATATTTAAATTTAAATAGCTTAAACATAGTTGGTGTATATGTAAAATATGTGTGTTCCAGGAAGAAAAATGATTTTGATTCATTTGTGTTTTGACCACAAAAGCAAAGTCTTCACTTATCGCTATTAGATAGATCTAATTAACCCAAAGTAATTTTTAATTTAAAGTACGGAGAATATAATTCCCAAAATTAATAGGAATGTTTTCTAAATAGAAATAACTATAATGTGATTCTAAACAAAGAGCACCTTCTCAGTTGGGAAAAAACTGGATAAAAATAAACATAAAACTGGAAACTTGGAAGTTCTTTATTGGGAAGCTATGGGAAAAAAAAAAAATGACTTGGTCCAACAATCCCGGAAGCCACTAGCAAAACCACATTTTCTATATAGAGAAATATTTTCATTAATTTTCAGTTGCAGAAAACTAGATAAAAATAAACACAAAATTGGAAACTTAGAAGCTCTTTATTGCGAAGCTAAGGAAAAAATTACTTGGGTCAACAATCCTGGAACCCACTAGCAAAACAACATTTTTTAAATGGAGGAATATTTTCAAAATATTTTCATTCATATCTGTATGATATATATATTCACAAATATAAACAATAATTGTGCATACCAGTGGTTATTTTTATACAGTACTATTTCAATTTCATTGTAGTTAAGCAAAAAAGAAGCAACATATATGGTAAGATACTGTTTCCAGAACTTTTGATTCTCTAATTAGAATATTATTTTGTCGACATTGTATAGATAGAAGAAAATCCTGTGATAAGTCAAGGGAGATGGTTTTTCTGAGGGTAACAATTTGGGGAGAAAGAAGAAAAAAAATGTTTTCTAAATAGTTACTTTATTTGACAATCATTTTGTTGTAAGTAATTTGTAAATATATTAAACTTCTTAGCTATTGTTAAATACTACAGTAATTAAATTAAAAATATTAATCAGAAATCTAGTTGTGAATGTGGATATAGTCTCAAACATATCCTTTCTATAGGATCTTCAAAATTATCAAGATGTGACATCCAAGTATTGGGAAGCAAGAAGGATAATAACTTTGTTGTTAACTCTAGAGCATTAGCTACATACATATATATTTTATTTCTTATTCATATGTTTAATTTCATTGTTGTTGATCTCATAGTATCATTTCCCTTTAAAAAATAATAATATTGTGTTGTAATGCCTATTAATGTATTTTTGTTATTTTATTTTAGGGTAAATTACCATTGACTGGGATAAATGTCACAAAATTGGAAGACACAGAACTGTACAAAAATGCCTTTGAAATAACAGGTTAGTGATAGATTGGCTTAGGAATTGGGATGATTTAAAAGTATTGAATATTGAAGTATATCTGATATCAGTGCAATTAACCATCCCTCTGCAAACAAAAATAGATTCATAATTCCCTTGATTGTGACATTTATTAACAGTATATTTCCTTTATTAGTATATCATATAGCTCTTGATATCAAACTGGAAATAATTATTAAGAAAAAGAAATTTAGGCACTCGATTCAAAGAACTTTAAAAAAAATCATATTTGGACAGATTAAAAATCTGCAGCAGTTGCAATTTTTAATATAAATAACCATATACTCTTTCAAATAAAGATTATAGTAGAAGTAAATAAAACCTATATAACATCTTGGCTTTTCATTGTCTCTTGTAATGAATTTGAGACACATGAAAAGCTCTAGGTCACATAGGTTTTTATATACATCTAGTATATTCCTTATTTGAAAGGAGTACATATAGGATTGAAGAAGATGCAAAAAAATTATTGAAATGCAGAATTTTTGTGAAATATGTTATGGGTCTATTGGTGATATATAAATTTGAAGTGTTTTTAATTTTTATTTATTTTATTTTAATTATATCTGTTTCTTGAATGTTTAACTTGATTTTCCAGCTTCTCTTAAAACTTTCTTTAGAGCTATTTTAATACAATTATTTGAATCATGCTTGACTTATTAATTTAAAGTGTTTGCTTTAATTTAATTCAATTGCAATTACATATATATTGCTTCATGTTTCATAACTGCCAAAAACTATTCTAATGCACTGTTTTTTTTTTTTTTTTTTACGCTATAAAGAATGTAAGTACAACGTTTAAATTAAAGATTTAATAAATACATATGTAACTTTATATTTAAGTCATCCCAATTCCTAATTCTAGTAGTACATAGTATATTAAAAAAGACAATTTAGAGTTTATATATGTTATTTTGGTATGAGATGTAGTCCATATATTTCTGGCCTTTCCATTAAGGAATGCCATGTTTTCTAAATCCCATTGGCTATCATATCTTATCCACTTAGTAAGTAATTGCAGCTGTGTCACAAAAGAAGGGCAGCAATTAGATAGTGCGTATGGGAAGCTTTCCTCTCATATTCTACTTTAAAAGAATGGACAAAACATTTTCGGATGGGCTGAGGAGTATTGAAGACAAATACCATGCAGTTTGGGTTTTGGAGGTATTCACACCTGAAAACATTGATCAGGGAAGTCAAAATTTTAGAGGACCAACAACTCAAAGTTAAAGAAAATACAGAAAAGTTGACCCTTTAAAAACAATGGTCCTTTGAATTATTTGTAAACATCATCATCATCATCATAGTACATTCACGAATTTAGGCCATTTGTTGACCTGTTTCGGCCTCAAGAGAAACACCATCCAGAAGTCTTTTGAGTGGACGTCCTGGTCTTCTTCTTCCTGCGGGTTGATATCTTAACATTAGTTTGGGTATTCTGTGATCTTCCATTCGATGAACATGTTGTATCCATCTTGACTTATAATCAGAAATTTTGTTTTCTAAAGATTCCATGTGTAATTCTTCTAAGATGTCTTCATTTTTTTTTGTGATTTTTTTTGTGATCTAGTAGTGTGTATCCTGCAGTCCTCCGAAGATATCTCATTTCAGCAGATCTAAGTCTCTGTATATCCTTCTGTTTCAAACGTCCATATTTGTAAACATTTATATAAATATAAGCTTAGAGGAAGATGGGTACCTAGACTTATTTCCTCATTCCAAAATGTTATGCTTTGGTAGCTTATTTTAGGGCTAAAAGGACCTTTGGAACATGGATTACTTGTGACGGTAAGATAGCATGTGATTTACCTACGGATTTGTTGCTAGCCGAGTGGTATGGCTGATGACTTTATTAGTTGAGGTTAGTTGAGATGAATAAATAAATAAATAATTAAACAACTATAATATTAAATTAATATTAAGAAGCTAAAGCTGTTACTATGATTGAAAATAAGTATATTAAAGTACACAACTAAATTATTGTAATCAAATGGTAAAGAGAGAAATTTATGCCTGAACTGGGAATCGAACCCTGAACCTTCAGCTTTCCATGCTGATATGGATGGGAAGGAAGCCTGGATTAGCTCAATGGTTAAGAGCATCAGCACAGAAAGCTGAAGGTTCGGGGTTCGATTCCTGGTTCAGGCATACATTTTTCTCTTTACCATTTGATAACTATAATATTCTGTATTTAAAACTATAGGAACAAATTTATATATAATTTCATTACAAATAATTAACTAGCCTAACTTATTTTATTTCCTAATTCTTTGGAAGAGAGAGAGAGAGAGAGATTGAAACTAGGCCACATGGCCTGACTACTCGTATCATTTATAACTTATTATTTTCATATCTACTTCAATTCGTTCCTATACACAAAAAAACCCATATTGTTCTTATTACAAAGGCCCCCAAAATCCTATTACAAATAACATGGTGAGACTTACCTCCAGTAATTCTGTCGACAGTCAGATCACCTTCTTCCCCTGACCATCCTTTTATTTCTCCCTCTGAAGTCCTAACTGTAAAATCTATTCTGAGGCTTGTGTGTTTAACCCACATTTTCCCCTCTCTCTCCCTCTCTCCAAGCATAGTAAGTTCATATGCCCTAGCGGTACATTATGTTCTGGAAGTTTCCATGACCAATTTCCTAACTGTATTTTGTTACTACATGAATCTGAATTCCAAATTAATATTTCCTATAACATGAGGGTTTTGAATCATATAATTTCCTAGTTTAATAAGACTATTAAATAACTAATTAAAAATATACTATTTAAATAACTAATAAAAATATCTAGTCCTAGTTATCCTATTTATAACACAAAAGTAGCAAAGAATAATCTGTTATCAGGAATTTTTGCAACTCTGCCTTGGCTAAGAGAGAAAAATTCTGCAAACCATTGCTACACGACCTGAAAGCATGATAATATACTATGATCACTTATCCAAAAGAAAACCAGTGGAGTGACATAAACTTGTGAAAGCACCATAATAATCCCAGGCCACTTAACCAACCAAGAAAGTTATGGCCACAATCTCTTGGGACTCTGAAGGAGTCCTTTTGATTTACTTCAAGAAGAGAAACACGGCAGTAAATGGGAAATTCTGTGCTGCATAGACTGGATGCTTCCATCAAAGAGAAAATGTAAGGAAAGTTGGGTTTAGGTTGTATCATCTACATGACAACGTGACTGTCCACACATCTGCTGTTGCGAAGGAAGCTGTCTAGAAGTGTGGCTTCAATGAAATTGACCTACAGTCTAGACCTAGCCTCCAAGTGACTATTTCCTGTTACTAAAACTCAGAAAAGACTTTTGAGAAAGTAAGTTTAAGGGTCGTATGTTAGAACATTACTCTCTACTCAAATTACTTCCAATCACTAGTGAGCTGATTCACCGTGAGCAATTGCTGAGAACGAATTAATGGCCGACTTAACGGTCATGCACGAGAGTCGACGTTTTCGTAATATTGGCAACGAATTACCCAGAATTCTCAGCGATAAAACCACTTCCGTTATTTTCGTCTGCTATAGAGGAATGCATTTATGCTTGCATCCCGCAAATAATACCGTATACAAACACGTCTGCGACACGCAATATTACGCCGATTCTCCTGTTCTTCCAGTTGAATTCTTTGGTAGACTCTATCAAATTCCTCTTCTCCGTGTATACCGAAAACATGATCGAAGTCTTCAAGGTCCGACATCTTGGATAAATGTTGTATAAAGCAGCAAAGTACATCGATTACCATCGGTTCCCGTTCGGTTCCCTTCGGGATTTTAATTTGAGTTGCTCATGTAAGGTACCTCCGCAGGTAGCTTACAAATTTAACCAATTATTATCGCATGAACAGATTTCTGAGTAAGCGAAATCGTATTAGCATACAACTTGCTCAGCAGAGAAGGCATTTTACTGTCTAATGCGTCCAAACATGCGACCCTAAGTGTGCCAAACAAGTGATGGATACTGTTTACAGACATGTCTTCATACTATTTTTTTGGAAGCATTGAAATGTCAGATAAATTATATTTGAAGAGAAAATTTTTCTCTTCAAATATAATTTATCTTTCATTGAGAAATGTTAAATCAATAATAAAAAATAAAAACATCATTGAAATGTCAACTGAAAGATGTGAAAAAAGTAAGGGATGAAGTTACTTGCAACCTTGACAGTCTCTTAAATTACATGTGCCCCCTGGGTAGTGCAAATGATTAACACAACTGGCCATAAGTAAGGTTAGCCTGTATCATCTTACCTCATAAAACATTGTATTTTTTGGATATATTTCAATATGCCTATGTATCATCTGCTTGTTGAATTTTATGTAAGATGATAACAGATTCGACTTATCAAGTTTTTTTGAGTCTAGAGATATCTTACCTCAATGTATTATTACCTTAAATTGAGGTAAGATATCTCTAGACTCAAAAAAAACTTGACAAAAAGAACCTCAAAATATTACTTCCTAAAATAAATCATTAGATTCAACTTACTTCTTAAGAAGAACATCCTTATAATGTTACTTCCTATTGTAATTTATTAACAACTGGCCATGCTTCCCAAAGACAGAAGAAAGGAAAAAAATGCTCTTGTAAGAGCAAATACAATGTGCAAAGTTCTCTAGAGGAATGCTATAGGATTATCAACATCAAAATTCTCTGAAATTAAAAAGATCACGAAAATTAAGATATTGATATCCTAACGAGGTAAATGTATTGTTTATTTTTTATTATTTCACTCACCTCATACTTCATAAATCATAGCAGACCCTGGGTTTCTTCACGTAATTTGTGACATTGTCAATGCTGCGTCACGTTCACAACTGACGTCCAACGGCCTTCTATCCTGCAGACTGACCTCCGCGTCATCTGGTGGCCGACCGAAGAATTTCCAAATCAGTCCTCTTTCTTTATAACCGGGTATTTCAAAATTCATAGTTGTATTTTCATTCTTGCATATGTAAATGTAACTACTGAAAATATTAAATACCTCACTTTAATAGGCTAGACCATTCAAACTTATAAAACAGGTAGATAACGAGTGGAATTCTTGTTGCGGTAAAAAACAACATGATTAATAAATTAATGAGTCATTTTAACATCTTACCTCATATTTCATGTTTTTCAAACACGGTAACTATAGTTTTCAAATGATCTTGTCATTCATTTTCAACCGCCATTATGACTACCGGATATTCGTTGGAATCTCCCTCTATAACGTTGCCATCTGGTGTTGATTTGACGAACTTTGAGATATCGCTGCCATCTTATTAATTAAGAACCTCATAATGTGTTTCCCAATTTTAACTTTGAAACAACATGATGTCTATGTTTAAATGATAAAATAAATGAATGATAAGATACATCAGAAATAATGGAATTTTGTTTTATTTTAGGAAGTAATATTTTGAGGTTCTTTTAATCAAGTTATTTTGAGTCTATAATATCTTACCTCAATAGTATAATATTGAGGTAAGATATTACAAACTCAAAATAAATGGAATTATAACTATGCAAAAATGTTCTTTCACCCTTGGAAAAACAAAAAAATTTGAAAACAAGGGTGAAAGAACATCTTAGAAATGTCAAAAGTGGAGAAGTGGTAAAGTCAGCAGTAGCTGCTCATACTTGGTCCAAAAAACATTTAATTGAATCAAAAGCCAGTCTAATTAAACAAATAGATAAACAAAAGGAACTCAAGGTTTGAGAAAAAATCCACATTCAGAAAAACAAAGGAAAACTTATGAACTTCGAAATTCCCACAAATTCTGACCTGATCCAGAGGTTCATTGGTCCACCAACAGAGGGACGAAGAAGAGTTTCTTCCGATCGGCATAACATCAGTCACCAACATAGTGCTGAAGATTGAGACCGTTATGGTTTCGAAATCGCGATCTACTTAGAAGATTTATATGAGGAGAGGTAGGAAACTTGATTTTATCATAAATTAAACCTCATAGTGATTAATTCCTGTAAAAGTTGAAAATAATTTCTTTATATTTGAAGATAAAAATTATGCCTAGACTGGGGTTCAAAGCCAAGGTCTCTAGTTCTATGCACTAGTGCTCTTGCCAACAGAGCTACCTAGGGCTCGTATCTAAATGCAAATTTTTCTCTTATTTATACAATTTTGGAGTGCCAAAGGTTATGAACCGTTGTTCGACACACAATCTGGCAGTTTCTTATTTAGAAGACTTTTAATGGGATTTTTTCTTTATGTTGTTTTGACTCATTAGAAATTTAATTAATTTATATATAATATTTTTATCATTAAATGACATGCTAAGTGTGCTGATAATAATGCATTTGTCGGTGTATGACACATTTTTTGTATGCAAAATAAGTCTTCAAATTAGGTTGCATCTTATACAATGAAAGAACTTCATCATTCTTTAGTTGGTTTATGTTTATATATTATTATCAAGGTCGGCCGCGGTGGACTAGTGGTTATGCTCCTTGTCTCTGGTCCCGAGGGTCGCGGGTTCAAACCCGGCCGGGGTCGATGGATTTTTTAGGACGGAAAAATCCAAGGAGCAAGTCCTCCGGGAGGGACTTTAAGCCGTGGGTCCCGAGTCTGAAGATTTTCACAACATGGAAAAAAGTGCAAAATGACCAAAATTAGAGACTGATGTGCTGAAATATGTCCAATAAAATTATGAAATTGCTATATGCCATTTGTACAGAAATTTTACATCCACATTAATTTGGTTTGTGAGGTTAACATTAGCATTTTTAAAGGGGGAATGAAGGGTGAGTATAGATACACCATTTTCTGAAGTGACTGGACTATGTATGTGAACCAAAACCAAAATATTATGGTTTCTGAAAGTCAGTTAATTGTTTATATTTATTATTTTATTTGGTGGCTCTGTGGTGCAAGCGGTTAGACTCTTGCCTCTCACTGCTGAGACCTCGAGTTTACATCTTGGTCACTCTATGTGGGTTTTGTGGAGGACAAATTGGAATCTGGGCAGGTTTTTCTAGGAGTTGAACTTCGAAATTCCTGCAAATTCTGACCTGATCCAGAGGTTCATCAGTCCACCAACAGAAGGAAGAAGAAGAATTTCTTCCTCTGCCACAAATTTCATTCCACCATTTCTCCGCACTCATTTCATTTTATCTTCTTCTGTATGTCAGGCATGGCTGGCCAGGATCCTTGTTATTCACAGACCTCCAATGTAAGGGATTTCGTTGCATCTCATCCCTTGACTTGGCCCTGTATTGGATATGAGTTGAGGTGGTTTCTTTTATTAATGAATTAATTTTTTTTTTAATTTTCTGTATTATTGTAATTTTTGAGTTGCTTCTTATACAAGGAAACATGTTATACACCAATAAATATTGAATATGAAATGTAGAAATTGTATTTAGGAAATTAAGGTACATGTATTACATATACCAAGATTATATTTGAAGAGAAAAATTTTCGCCTAGACCGGGACTCGAACCCGGGACCCTTGGCTTTCCGGGCCAAGTGCTCTACCAACTGAGCTACCAAGGCGAGTTACGATCTAGACGCAAATTTTTCTCTTATGTACGTAATTGTAATTCCCTCGCGCCAAATGCTTGAAACCATAGCTTCTATCTTTGCAAATGGCGGCTTCTTAGTTAAGAAGACATTTATTGGGAATTTAACACTACTTTATAGCCAGTAGGGCTTCTATTGACGATTTTATTATTAATTTAACACTTCTCATAGAAGGATAAATTATATTTGAAGAGAAAAATTTTCGCCTAGACCGGGACTCGAACCCGGGACCCTTGGCTTTCCGGGCCAAGTGCTCTACCAACTGAGCTACCGAGGCGAGTTACGATCTAGACGCAAATTTTTCTCTTATGTACGTAATTGTAATTCCCTCGCGCCAAATGCTTGAAACCATAGCTTCTATCTTTGCAAATGGCGGCTTCTTAGTTAAGAAGACATTTATTGGGAATTTAACACTACTTTATAGCCAGTAGGGCTTCTATTGACGATTTTATTATTAATTTAACACTTCTCATAGAAGGATAAATTATATGGCATTTGGCGCGAGGGAATTACAATTACGTACATAAGAGAAAAATTTGCGTCTAGATCGTAACTCGCCTTGGTAGCTCAGTTGGTAGAGCACTTGGCCCGGAAAGCCAAGGGTCCCGGGTTCGAGTCCCGGTCTAGGCGAAAATTTTTCTCTTCAAATATAATTTATCCTTCTATGAGAAGTGTTAAATTAATAATAAAATCGTCAATAGAAGCCCTACTGGCTATAAAGTAGTGTTAAATTCCCAATAAATGTCTTCTTAACTAAGAAGCCGCCATTTGCAAAGATAGAAGCTATGGTTTCAAGCATTTGGCGCGAGGGAATTACAATTACGTACATAAGAGAAAAATTTGCGTCTAGATCGTAACTCGCCTCGGTAGCTCAGTTGGTAGAGCACTTGGCCCGGAAAGCCAAGGGTCCCGGGTTCGAGTCCCGGTCTAGGCGAAAATTTTTCTCTTCAAATATAATTTATCCTTCTATGAGAAGTGTTAAATTAATAATAAAATCGTCAATAGAAGCCCTACTGGCTATAAAGTAGTGTTAAATTCCCAATAAATGTCTTCTTAACTAAGAAGCCGCCATTTGCAAAGATAGAAGCTATGGTTTCAAGCATTTGGCGCGAGGGAATTACAATTACGTACATAAGAGAAAAATTTGCGTCTAGATCGTAACTCGCCTCGGTAGCTCAGTTGGTAGAGCACTTGGCCCGGAAAGCCAAGGGTCCCGGGTTCGAGTCCCGGTCTAGGCGAAAATTTTTCTCTTCAAATATAATTTATCCTTCTATGAGAAGTGTTAATTATTAATAATAAATCGTCAATAGAAGCCCTACTGGCTATAAAGTAGTGTTAAATTCCCAATAAATGTCTTCTTAACTAAGAAGCCGCCATTTGCAAAGATAGAAGCTATGGTTTCAAGCATTTGGCGCGAGGGAATTACAATTACGTACATAAGAGAAAAATTTGCGTCTAGATCGTAACTCGCCTCGGTAGCTCAGTTGGTAGAGCACTTGGCCCGGAAAGCCAAGGGTCCCGGGTTCGAGTCCCGGTCTAGGCGAAAATTTTTCTCTTCAAATATAATTTATCCTTCTATGAGAAGTGTTAAATTAATAATAAAATCGTCAATAGAAGCCCTACTGGCTATAAAGTAGTGTTAAATTCCCAATAAATGTCTTCTTAACTAAGAAGCCGCCATTTGCAAAGATAGAAGCTATGGTTTCAAGCATTTGGCGCGAGGGAATTACAATTACGTACATAAGAGAAAAATTTGCGTCTAGATCGTAACTCGCCTTGGTAGCTCAGTTGGTAGAGCACTTGGCCCGGAAAGCCAAGGGTCCCGGGTTCGAGTCCCGGTCTAGGCGAAAATTTTTCTCTTCAAATATAATTTATCCTTCTATGAGAAGTGTTAAATTAATAATAAAATCGTCTATACCAAGATTATTAATTTTTATTATTATACCATTTGCTTTTAGTGTAAGGATATCAAATTTCTCTTTTGAACTAAGGTTTGTTAATAAGAATTAAATGAATCGTGAATTCTTCTGACCTCATACTTCTATGTTTTTTTAAACACAGCACTGCAGTATCAGCGACCATCGTCACCATCCTCAGCTGTTTTCACGAGTCGTGAAAATATAAATAAATAAAATTTAATAGCTCCAATGTAGTGCTGTGTTTAAAAAAACATAGAAGTATGAGCTAAGAAGAATTCACGATTCATTTAATTCTTATTAATAAAACCTCATAATGTTAAAAATTTCCAAATGTATTATATAAAAATAAGGTTTGTTATTTCAATCACAGTCAAGATAGATGAGGAAAATTTAAGGATGCACCTTTATAAAAGCCATTGGACCCATCTCACAATGTGTGGCACTTGAAAAACTTTGGACATGGAAAACATATCCCTGGAAAAATTCTACGTGTATGTTCTTATTTTGGAATTGTGATTATTAGCCTCAGAATAGAACTAGTCAACATTAAACCGTGAAACATTTAATAATAATTATATCTGCTTATAACTGAGCTTTTTTTGTTCTTTTTTATAGGTAATATGATAGAAAGGATACTTGCTGTGTGCCAAGCAAAAGAAGATCAACATAAATGGGTAGAAATGTTGAGGCAACAGATTCGTTTAGTGAGAAAGTCTTCTGTGTCTTCCCCGTCCCCAGCAACTTCACCGCCTCCAAGCAAACCTCAGCCATTGCCACCTCCCCATGTAAGTCTTCCATCAGCTTCAGTTTATTCAGAACTCACTGCTTTTTTTGCTGATCTTGTTCAGCGTGGTATTATTACTAGGAAACTTCTTAAACGTTTATTATATCCACAGTTTAAAGAGGATGGATCAAATATCAGTATCTTAGGTGTAAAGGTTCGTCGCAGTCATAAAGTTGAATGTGTTATATTTCCCACACGTGTTAGTTTGGGGACTTATAATGCAAAACAAACATGGCTTAGATCATCAGTGTCACAAGAAGATTCAGAAGAAGATGATTCTGATTCAGAAACAGCTACAGATAATACCTATTCTGCAGATGATCAGAAACCATTAGAACGTAAGTCAGGCCAACTTGAAAGACAAGATGCTGTAGACTATGGAAGTGATGAAGATACGGGTTCAGTTAGTAGTTGTGCCAGCAATCCATTTGGTTTTATTCACTATTATGGCAAGAAATATGATGGTAGTGTAGAAAGCATTGAAGGATTTGTTGATGGCAGGTATGCTGGATTGACTGAAGTGGGTAGTGAAGGTATAACAAAATCTAATTCTCGTGATAAATCTTTAGACAGCACATTTAGTTCCACATTAAGTATAAGTTTTAAACAGAGAGATGGAAGGCCTCCTTGTTTGTTAGAAGCACAGCAATCTAGTGAATCAAGTTTTGAAAAAACATCAGCACATAGATCGTTTCCATGTGCTGTTTGTGAAGATTTGTCTCAGCTAGATAATGTTGATCCAGAAGAACCTTCTAGTTCAAATTGTTTACCGGATTGTACACAGATTCGACAAAGTTTACCAGTTATTGGACGAGGTAGTTTCAGTCGTCCTGAACCTGCACCTCTCTACGTTCCAAGTTGTCATTTTACAAGTGAGAAGGATCTTTATACTTCATGTCATGGAGTTTGTTTAGATCCAAAGCCACAACATTCACACTCCATGCCAACATTGCCTCAAGAACCATATTCACCTGCCACAACACATTCTTCCAGCTTAAACATGCCAGCCAACGTGATACCTGTTCCTTCTGCAGTATTAGCAGAATTATTATACAATCTTGAACCTCTCAGCGATGACAAAACACCAAGCCTTGTTCATCAACCAGACAGTGCTTCTAGTGATCATAGTGCAGAAAGTATGAAAACTGTATGCGATATTCCTACTAGTGAATCTGTGACTGAAAAAATTATACCAAAAATTGAAACTAAAGTTTCTGACTTTTCTATGCCAAGTTTGAAACCGTCAGTGTCTTCCTGTAGAAGAATAATAGATTCTGGTAAACTACATCATGTCAGGCATAGTTCGGGTCGTCATCAGAGAGATGGACGTCATCGAGGTTCAGGATCTAGGCGATGTTATAGTTATCATTATATCAGTATTGTTGAAAGTGACTCTCCAGATGTAAAAAAATGCACAAATACTGAACATTGTCGTTGTTGTTGTGAAATTCCTTGTAGTTCACGTTCATCAGATTCAGGACTAGCTGATATAGCAGGAAATTCAACTTTGCCTTCACCAGACATATCAGGACACTTAAATGATCAAGACAGTACTCATACCATAACATGCTGCCTAAAACCAGAGGAAGGTTCAACAACTTGTCTTGGTGCATCTGCTATAGCACTTTCAGCAACTCCTCGAGAAAGTGAAGAACTAGATGAAGCCAACTATGAAGCTCAGTGCATATGTACTTCACCTTTTGGTTCAACTCCTAGAACATCTGCACAGGCTTCTTTAACATCTGAAAAAATATTTGTAGGCTCTATGGACTCAGTGACTCCTTCTGTTACTTCCACTAGTTTGGATCCTTCTCCATTATCTGCTGCACAGCCATGGTGTGCTAATGATGATGCTAAGGAAGGACTTCACAACAGGCAGGGAATTTATCGGTCTGGCATGTATGCACACTGGTGGCTCAAGACTAAGATTCCTGCCTCAGCTGTGATGGTTACGGAGCCAAAGCACAGATCCAGGACTCATAAACCTCATCCAAAAACAGGCAAGGCTTCTATGTTGAAAACAGTTTGCAAGGCATACCTTGATTCCACAGTTCTCAATTTTACTATGAAAATATTATTTTAACTTTTGTTTTAATATTATTCATATGAAAATTGATTTGTAAATATTTTAAGAGGTAGTTAGCTTTCATAAATTCAGAATTTAACTTAGGATTAAGGTAGAATTAACTTAGGATATTCAATTTTATGATATAATATATTTTCATTTCATCATCATTATCAATGCATTAGACCTACTGTCTCTAACCATAGTTTCTTTTTTTTACCTTCCTTTGATTATTTGAGGCATATGTTAAAATATGTTTTGATAACCAGTTAGAAGTCATTCTGGCAACATTTTTTTTTTTCAGTTCAGTTTGTATTATTTTATGCACTGGATGATTGGATCCATTTTTAATTCTTTGATGTCTTCATTTATTTTATGATTGAGGAGAGACTATCTTACGGTTCTTTTCATGAAACGCATTTCAGATGTTGTAAATCTTCTATGATTCTCCCTCTCTTATGGACCAGTTCTTGCTTCCATATGTAAGAACTGACCTAACAATGATTTTGAAGTCTTAGTATGTCATTGCACTTGAGAGAGTTTAAAAAACTGGATTAATTAATCCCAGAATCATGATGATTTTTTTTGTGTAATTCAGTAAATTGTGAAAATTATATTTGTTGATGAGTGATGTAATTTTTTCAAGATATACCATTTTTACTTTTTCTTGTATTTATTAAAAAAATGAGCCAGTTCATGGTTTTAGCATAACTTTATATCCATTGTATCTATCATTTTATTTATAAATTTAAGTTATAATTTTATACAATAAAGGTGCTAGATTTAAATATTTAATTAAATTCTGTAAAGTTTAAGACCATTGATATTTTAGGGTAATACTAATATTAAGAATACAAATACGTATATAATTCTACATAATGCAGTACCTATAATTTAAATTGAAAATTGACCTCATTAACATTATCTGTCTGTCGAGTGCAGAATCCCATGACATTGTACATTCAAATATACACATATTTAATGTAAATTACACTGGTCAACGTGATCTTTGTCTCATAAGTACCAAAGTTGTACTTAATGCAGTTTTTATCGTGTTTTTAAATATGTATTCGGAATTTCTCCATCACCCACAGTTTTTTTTTTATTTCAATTTCAATTAATGGATTAAAATAATTATTTTTTTAATAAACTTTTTCATCCATTTGTCCATTGTAAAATAAAACGGGGAACACTTTCATCAGGAGATTTCATCTATGACAAAAAGAGATATCAAGGCAAATGGAATCCTAATATGCTGGCCGATTATTGTTGGACCATCAAAAGGGATGCTCCTCAGGTAAAATATAGCAGAAAATCGTCATTTCTTACTTTCTAGGTGAGTCTGAATGTTTGAATATTGTGTAGTTACGAATGTAGAAAATATTAAAGTGTTTGAAATTATAAATGCGTGCCTCTTGATAACCTTTGCATGATGGAGAAAAACCGATATCATATTTGAATTCAGGAGAAAAAATACTATCAGAATCATATATTTTTCTTTCTGAGACCTCTTCATCTTAGTAATACCATAGCTGCTGCTAGATATCTCATTGGGTTGGTATGTTGACCGCATATCATTCATAATGTCTATGGGCAAGTAAGCGTAACTAAATTAACTTGGTCTAGTAACTCCTAACAAAGGAGACGCTAAGGTTCAACTGTGGGCTATGCCATTGTATATAGAAATTTGATTGAAGTTGATCCTGGTGAACTAGTGGTTATATTATATTTGAAAAGAAAAATATAAGCCTAGACTGGGGTTTGAACCCAGGACCTTTGACTCTCTATGTCAATGCTCTATCCAAGTGAGCTACCTAGGCCTCCAATCTAAACACATATTTTTCTCTTATACATAGTTAATTCCCTAACCCCAAATGCTATTAGCCGTTGCTACGACTTTTGCAAATGGCGGCTTCTTTATTAAGAAGACTTTTTATTGGGAATTTAAACATTACTTATAAAGCCAGTAGTGCTTCTTTCAATATTGATATTATTCGTTTTTAAACATCTTAATGATGGACAAATTATATTTGAAAAGAAAAATATATGCCTAGACTGGGGTTTGAACCCAGGACATTTGACTCTCTATGTCAATGCTATATCCAAGTGAGCTACCTAGGCCTCCAATCTAAACACGTATTTTTCTCTTATACATAGTTGGAAAAAGTCGGTTATATGTCTCAGACAAATTTTTCTAAGTTCCACAGAATCGCAGTGTGCATGCGCGAGTTGCAGGAATTGCCGTAATGGTTAATATAGCCTCCGGTAGATGGCTCTGCAGTCGGCATTACCAACCTTGGGAATAAATTTCCAAATGCAAAAAACAAAAATGGACGTTAACTAACTTGCCATTTTCTAACTAAAGAAAACAGTTACATGCATATTATTTATTCCCAAATGCTTAAAAAAATGGACGTAAACCAACTTCCCATTTCCTAACGTAACAAAGCAATTTACATGCATAATTTTAATGAACTACATAAAACTAATTTTACGACACTAACACTAAATATGGTTTGAAATTATTTTCAAATGGTGGCAACGTTGGAACACAACATGGGAAAGTAGCAAGGAAGTAATTTATCCACGATCATGTTTTACGTAAATATATAAATATAAAATATTGTAAAGAAAGCTTGAAGATCATTGGAAAGATATTAATTTAAAACAGTACAAACGTGTTTACAAGTGTTTATTGCATCAGTGGCATAAGAGTGTAAGTGTAGAATTGTGAGAGACATAAAACCGACCACATCCACATAGTTAATTAATTCCCTAACCCCAAATGCTACGAGCCATTGCTACGACTTTTGCAAATGGCAGCTTCTTTATTAAAGAAGACTTTTTATTGGGAATTTAAACATTACTTATAAAGCCAGTAGTGCTTCTTTCAATATTGATATTATTCGTTTTTAAACATCTTAATGATGGACAAATTATATTTGAAAGAAAAATATATGTCTAGACTGGGGGTTTGAACCCAGTACCTTTGATTCTCTATGTTAATGCTCTATCCAAGTGAACAACCTAGGCCTCCAATCTGAACGCGTATTTTTCTCTTATACATAGTTAATTCCCTAACCCCAAATGCTATGAGCCGTTGTTACAATTTTTGCAAATGGAGGCTTCTTTAGATTGGAGACATAGATAGCTCACTTGGATAGAGCATTGACATAGAGAGTCAAAGCTCCTGGGTTCAAACCCCAGTCTAGGCATATTTTTTTTCTTTTCAAATATAATTTGTCCATCATTAAGATGTTTAAAAACGAATAATTTGAATAGTGGTTATATGCTTAAGTCTCTAGTTCTGAGGTTCTTGGGCTTAAATCTGGCTGGATTCACTGTACTAAAAAGAACGTAAAACAAAGTTGTGGATCCCATGTTATAGTTTTACAGCATGTAAAAGAACTTCTAGTCTGAATAGAAGATCTTTGAGCAAAATTTGTCAGCCCTTTCATGCCCAGATTTGAATTTTGATGCTCATGACCTGAGTTGTTAAAGAAACATCATTAAGCAAAGACTATTATCTTCTTTGATTGAAATTTATAAGTTGCAATTTACATGACTTAGGTGCATGGGGGCCAAAATCCATATAGGACAAAATTATTTTGGTATTATAATCTAAAAATTAAAGCAAAAACAACATATATAATTTGTTTACTCTGTTTTAAACCATTTATTTTTCAAGCTTTCAGCTACATCTACACTATACAAAAAATTGTCTATGACTGGGAGTTGGATAGAGCCCTTGCAGTATGTGTTAAATAAAATAGATTGTACTCAATTTTCCATTAATTTGGAAGGCTGAAGATATAGTTAATTTCAGGCAGTACCATGCTGCAATCACTGTCATTCTATGACCCTGGTAACCTTAATGATTGATGACTCATCACTTGTGTCATCTAGTATTATAATGATATTGTGAAAAGAAAAATTAATGTCTGAACCAGGAATCGAACCATGGACCTCTAGTTCTCCAGACTAGTGTGCAGGCCACTACTACACCATTCTAGACCTGGCACAAAACATTAACAATTCTTTCCACGTATACAAATCTATAATTCTCGTTTCATCCGCTGCCAGGTAGGTGTCACTACCATCACCAACGGCTGGCTTCATTTAGAAGTATCTATATTTGAGAATTTTATACCACCACTTTTATAAGCAGTAAACAATGTTATTTAACATTTTCCAATACTATTATTTTAACACAGTTCCAATAATGGATCATATTATAATATTATAATGATATTGCTCACTGCCTCTTGTTAAAGCTGGTACATAAAGTTCCTTCAGGAGGAATAATACATCACTGGACAATTTCCTTCCTTTTTTTATATGGGATTTTTGTTTTATGTTACTTGGTCCAAAGGTATTGGTAGCATATATAGTATGTCCTCATTTGTATTTATTGTTTCAATGGCGGAGATTGGTGGTATTTCATCTTCTCTTGGACTTCCATGTTCAGACTTGTTAGGTTGTTAGCGCGTAATGCTGTGGTGGTTTAGCACTAGACATTGAAGGAGATTGACTTTTTAGGAATTAACACCATGAGGTATTAAGTTATGTAGTAGGAAATAACACTATGAGGTTTATTTTAATATTGTTTAATCTTTCTTCACTCATCTCATACTTCTTAACTCCCACGCATACTCGAGTTTCGTCACTTCATTTGTGACATTCTCAATGCTGTATTACATTCACAACTGATGTTCAGCTGCCTTCTATGAAGATGAGTGAAGAAAGATTAAACAATACTATGAGGTATTATTTATTTTTTCACCTCATATCCTTCTTATTAGACAGATTTCAGGACCTAATGAGGTTGTATCCTCAGTATTTTCATTACCGTTATTATGTCATCTTGAAGAACTGTCTCCTGCTCCCTAGACTGAAGAATCTCCAAATCAAATCACTTTCCCTGGGAATTTCAATATTCGTTACTTTCTCCTTTTCATTTTTTTAATGTAGATATTTTCCCACACACAGCTCTTTGGGTCTTCCTATTTGTTTTATTAATTTAGTCTTTCTTTCGATTTGATGTTTTCTCTGATCATGCATGGGCAGCTACTGCAGATTTTTCTACTTCCCCATTTTTGACATTTATGAGATGTTCTTTCACTCTGGTTTTTAAATTTCTCTTTGTTAAGAGAAATATCTAAAAGAGTTTCTTTACAACTTTACCTCTCCCATTCTCATGTCTATGAACAGTTGCCTGATGCATTGGCTGATGCCATACTAATATAATTGTCCTAGTAGACTTTTGCCACAGATCCAGGTTTGGCCCTGGGGGAAAAATTATTGTTTATTCTAATTTTAAATGATTTGAAGGAGATAAATTATACAGGGGACGATTGAAAATATTTGTTCAGGATAGTGATGGTATGGAGAGCTTATAAACACATGATCATGAACCTCCGGTTTCGATAGTTTAGCTTTATCAGTGTATGACCTTAAAATTGTTAAAGAAATATAGAATCTTTCTTGTTATGTAATTAATACATACATCAAGTGACACATTATCAACTAATAATATTGAAACAGGATACTATGTGTGTCAATTACATCAGATTAGTTTGTACTATTATCTTTTTTTAAATAAATTCTTTAATGCCACTATGGCTCTCAGGTAAGCCAGTTACGATCCCGGGTTCGAGTCTCAGTCTGGCAAGAATTTTTCTCTTCAAATATGATTTTTCACTTTTCCCTTAATTTTATTTGTAGTTGTATTACTTGAGATCATGCAGAGCCTTTTCAGTTGGTTTCTGTTTGTCCACAGTTCTCCCAACCCTGCGCTCTGAAGTATTTATTTGCAGTCATCATCATTATCACTATCAGACATGTCTACTTATGAGTAGACTTATGCTCAGAACATAGCCTCCTCTACTAAGTTTTATCCAACCACACTTTCACTTCCTGGATATGTTTCCAATTACAACCTTTCTTTTCCATATCCATTTTATTGATCCAGCTATCTAGCCCTAAGTCTTAATAGGTTTATTCTGTCTTTCATTTGCATCTCAATAGCTTTTCGTGATATTCTTCTTCCATCCAGTGTAGGTGTTTGAACCATTTAAATCTCATTTTCCCTATCATAATAAATAATAATAATAAAGCCTGGTATGTCCCTTTAGGGCAAAGGCCTCCCTGTACAGGGGTTAAGTTCTATTGTGAATGTCACCCGGTGAGCTACTCCGTGGTGAGAAGTTGACTTGGATGTAGCACTTGGTTTGTATACACTGTCTGTTCTGTGATTAGTTAATGCACATCTAGGCCCTTCCCCCACCCCTTGGAATACCTCGGTCATCGTAACCATACTCCCAAGTTCTTGTCCTCCCTATCCTATGTTCGCGTCCACGTTCAAGTTCTCGGCTTTGAAACCAACACCCCTAGGGAGAGGGTGTTGGAGTTGCAACTTCTGGGAATTGCTGAGCTTCGTAGTTGTCAGGTCGCTCATTCCTGACGACCCCACAGTTAGTCCATGGGCTCCATGAGCCTAGCTGGGAGGACTGCTGTCGCAGATCCACCAACCGTTCCCCTGTTCTGCCTCCAGGGACGTATCCTGCAGCCGTTGTGAGACCGGCTAGGGCTTCAGTCCACAAGCCCCACAGTGTGAGGCTTTAGTACATCCAGGTGCTCATCTCCTGGCGACCCCACAGTTTGTCGACGAGCCCGTAGGCTGAGCCAGGAACCAGTACAGTTGCTCCCCTCTGCACTGGTCCGAGCCGAGCCCTGGTGTGCCCCCAGGGATGCCTTCTGCTGCTGTTGTGGGCCAGCACGGAGCTCGCAAGCTCCAACAGATGAGCAAATAGTACGACAAGGCGCTCAACTCCTGCCGACCCCACTAATGGTTCACAAGTCCCTTGGACTTGACCGGGAGGACTGTCTAGCAGATCCACCGACCTTTCCCCCAGTGCACCAGCTGGGGATGTGTTTGGTTGCTGAAGTGGGTCCAGCCTGAGCATTAGTACGTCAGGTCGCTCAACTCCTGACGACCTCACAGATTGTCCTTGGGTCACCCGGTTCAGGAGTCAGCGCAAATCCCAGACCCAAAGATCGCGCTTTCTCCGTTCCCGAGCTTACTGACCTGGTGGTAATTCCCAGCATTACGCCCGGTATTGTCCCAACTAGCCCGTTTGCAAGACTAGGCCTAGTCGTGCCGCTGCTGTGAAACCAGCCCACTGAGCAATGTAGGCATCCAGGGTGCTCATCTCCCATGGTGCCCCCACAGATGGTCACGGGTTCAATTGAACCAAGAGAAGGAGCTACCGATCCCCTAGTCTCCCACCGCTCAATGCACAGTTGGCTCTCCATTGTTCTCCAGCTTTTCCTGCATCTGGCGACTCTGGACCATTGCGCCCCTGCTTGTTCTTTGAAGAGGTCAGCCCATCGTCGTCGTGGTCTTCCGTGCTGTCTCTTGCCTGTGTACAGGTCCCACATGGTTGTTTTTATTGTCCACCTGTCGTCCTGTATTCTTGCGACGTGGCCTCCCCACTTCCATTTTTTCCTGATGGCTTGTTGTGTAGGATCAGTTGTTGAGGACATCGCTTGAAGTCTTGTATTCGAGATTCTGTCCTTCAGATTTATGCCTAAGATTTTCCTCTCCATTTTCCTTTGGCATACTTGGAGTGTGTACTTCAGTTTGGCAGTAAGATTCCAAGTTTGGCAGCCATATAACAGTGTTGGAAGAACCCTATCACTTCTGTTAATTTTGTATTCCCTCTAAATCTTTATTAAGTTAATTTCTGATTTTGTCTGATTTCTTTAGTCTTATTATCTATACTTATCAAAAAGTTCATTTCACTTGATTGAATTCTACTTTGTTCTTCTTTCATCATGGTCCAATTTTCATCACCATGGTATGTAATAATGAGCGTATCATAGCATTTATACAACATGATGATGATTTATTTTGTTATATCACAATTCCACAAAAAAATTACTATATTGAAAAAATGTTTCATTCCTCTCTATTCTTTGTATGTTTTATTTTTGGATTCTACATGTATTAGAAGTTGGGTGCCTAAATAATTTACTTCTTCTATGTCTTTCAAACTGTAGTTTTAAATTTTATCTTCCTGATAAATAAGGTGAATCCAGAGTCATCTTACCTCATAACTTGTTGTGTTCTATTTGAAAATGTTTCAATATACCATGTACACCATCATCAGCTTTTCCAGACTGTTGAATTTTACAATCTACAGACAGAAGAACAGGATTATGAATTTTGAAATTCCCAGGGAAAAAGATTTGATTTACAAGTTCTTCAGTCAGCCAAAAAATGGAGTGGGAGCCAACATCCAGGGCCAACAACGTAAAATTCAACAGTCTGGAAAAGCTAATGATGGTGTATATGGTACATCAAAGCATGTTCAAATAGAACACAAGTTATGAGATAAGATGACTGAATTCATCTTATTTATTAAGAAGAACCTCTTAATGTTACTTCCTGTTGTTCTTCTTAATTCTTAATAGCCTATGTTTTCCCTTTACAGAGATTTAGGCGCTCTCCCCCTACAGGGAAGAATTTGAACCATACTAATTTAGTTACACTTGTTTTCGTATAGATGTCATTTTGAGTGGTCCGTGGTCAGCGTTCTGCCTCATACTGACATCTAGGAAACCAAGGTAGTACTAGGACGGGAAAATTCGGTAAATTTTGCTTAGAGGCCTTTTCATTCAGGCTTAAGGATTTTTTACGAGCCTGAAAATCTTCAGACTCGGGACCCACGGCTTGAAGTCTCTCCCAGAGGACTTGCTCCTTGGATTTTTCCGTCCTAAAAAATCCATCGGGCCCGGCCGGGTTTGAACCCGCGACCCTCGGGACCAGAGGCAAAGAGCATAACCACTAGTCCTCCGCGGCCGATATTTCCTGTTGTAATTTATTAAGTTATCTTCCTGTCTTATTTACAGTATTGCCATTTAATTGCCAATATTATTCTTTGCTTCATTTATTCTTTCATTTGCATTATGAACATACTTTAATTAGAAGAAAGAGATAATATATTTTGACAGTATATTTTAATCATATGTGGGCATATTGGTTGTTTGAGAACTATGGAATTCAAGGTATTTGTTGTTTTGAGTTTGTAATTAACAGCCAATTTTATAAATAGCTTAATTCAAAGAAAACATTCTGAGTTTGTTTGTGCAATGATACTTTTTTCTGTATGATAATACCACTTCATGAAAACTGAGAGTGGCCACCTTTTTTATTGAAACAAGAATGACCTTGCCTGTTACTTCCTTAGTCCTGCTTTAGAGTTGTGTTAGGAGAGCTGCTTGTTTAGAATAATTATCTACTTTTATATGTGCCTTTGCATGCTCCTTATTTAACTCTCTCTGAATTAGCAATAATTTTATTATTTGTTATATATTATAGCACATAGTTTAAATATGCTATTTAAATTGTGTCAGAGTTAAAATTTGAAATATGTGACATGAGGAGCTCATTTTCAAAATGTTTCTTGCCCACTTTGCATCAAATCTGGTTTTCATGTTTCTGCATTCTTCTTAGATCATTCTAAGTCAATTGTTACTTTAATGAATTCTGAGGTTGTTCTCATAATTTTTTGTAATTTTATAGATCTTCACCGATCTTATCTAGTAGACACCAAAAATTACAATAACCAAAATTGATATATATATATATATATTATTTTAGGCAGTAACACTATTAGGTGTTTTAATAATCATTAAAGAATAGGAAACATAATAAAATTCCCATGAGCAGAAAATATTTGTTTCTAGACAAAAAACACTTAATAAAGGTAGCAAAAGAGAATAGTTTTGAAAAAAAAATATTCACAAGAAAATTAATAGGTCCAGAAAACAAAAAGTAATCAATGAAAGTACTCTTCGTACTAAAAAGAAGTAAATAAGAAATTTACATACCACAATAAGTTTCAAAAATTTTTCAGCAAATTCAACATCAAAATGTCACTGAAAAATGATTACAGCCTTAATAAAGTAATAAAAACTAACATAGATGAAAAGATTAACCAGATAAAATGCAGATATTGTGATAAAATATACATAGATAAAAAAAAAAGAAAAGGAAAAGAAACCTGAACATTAGAATGAAAGAACACCTTAGAAATGTAAAAAATGGGGAAATAGATAAATCTGAACTAATTATATTATTTTTGGTCTGGACATCTTACCTCAATATTTTATAAAATCAACAGGGTTCAATCCAATTGGACATAAATTAGCAGCATTTAATAGTTAACTCATAGATTGGTAAACTTACCCTTAAACGAAGAAGATTCAAACATGAGAAAAACACATAATCAAAGTAGCAGAGAAAATGGGTTTGATGAAAAAATGGTACATAAAAGGATAGAAAAGTATAAAAAACAAAAATGATAAACAGAAGTAATCTTGAAAAAGAAGAACCACCTATGAAAAAATATAGGAAATTCACATATCACCCCTGGGTACATAATAAATTTCAAAATATATTTGAAAGTTTAATATTAAATTAGCACCAAAAAATAACTACAGTTTAAATAAACTAATAAAAACCAACAAAAATGAAAAAAACTGATATAAAATAAAAAGTCAGGAATATATCAAATTGAATGCATGGGTTGTGAAAAGATATATATAGGGAAAACAAAAAGAAACCTAAAAAATTAGAACCAAGAACACATAAGAAATATTTAAAATGGAGAAGAAATTGAAAAATCTGCAGTTGCTGCTCATGTTTGGTCTGAAAAACATAATATTAATTCAGACACTAAATTATTAAAACAGTTAGAAAATACAAACGAGCTGACTATTTGGGGAAAAAATTTATATTCAGAAGAACAGAAACAGAGTTATGAATTTTGATATTCCGATGGAGGGTGACCTTGTTTGGAGGTTCTTTGGCCAACCACAGGATGGAGCTGACATCGACATCCAGGTGGTGCAACATAATGCAACATAAATAAAACCAGTCTGGGAAAGATTGAAGATAAAACAGAGAATTGTTTTGAAACATGTCCAAGAACAAATCAACAATAATATTGAGGTAAGATGTCCAGACCAAAAATAATATAATTAAAATAACCTCAAAATATACTTCTAAAATTAAATATTAAATCTGAACTAGCTGCTTGGTTAGAAAAGACATAAAATTGAAATATACACAACATTTTTGAAACAGATAAATCCAAGAATTCACAGTTTGGAAAAAAATTTACATTCAGAAATATAAGGATAAAGGTATGAATTTTGAAATTTCTGAGGAAAAGGATTTGATTTAGAAGTTCATTGGTCAACCTAAAGACGGAAGAGTAAGCAACTTAAGAGATTGCCAACCAACAATTCAACAGTCAGATACAAGCTGAAGATAGAAGGGACTTCTGAAACATGTTCTCAATAATCAACAAATTATGAAGTGAGGTGTTAATTTTCAATTCTTTAACGATGTCCTTTAATGCTCCGGCAGCTGTAATTTTTTATTTATCATAACCAAAATTGGCTTATAATAATAAATTAAAAAAGGTAAGGTTAAGTTCATTAACCAGCAAAATTGTACCATTACAAGTAGGAGTTTATCTGAAACAAAAATTTAAAAATTGCTCTAGCAGTCACAATTTTCAGTGTTTTGCAATGAAACTCAGTCAGTATATGGTATTGAAATAAATTGGGAAGGTATTCTCCAAATATCAGGGAATATCAGGGAAATCAAACTATTATGAGTGGGGATTTACCTGAAATCCGAAGAAAAAATCTAGAAGCTGCTATTAAGTTATGTAGGTAGGAAATAACACTATGAGGTTTATTTTAATATACGATGTTCTTATTATTAATTTCATACATCTTAATGATGGATAAATCATATTTGAAGAGAAAAATTATACGCTCAGACCGGGACTTGAACCCGGGAGGTAGCTGAAATGGTAGAGCACTTGGACTAGAAAACCAAGGGTCCCGGGTTCAAGTTCCGGTCTGAGCGTATAATTTTTCTCTTCAAATATTATTTAATATTGTTTAGTTGTTTCCTGACCTCACCTGTTGTGAACGTAATACAGCAGTGAGAATGTCACAAATGAAGTGAAGAAACTCGAGTCTGCTTTGGAGTTAAGGTAAGTCAAGAAACAACTAAACAATATTAGAAGCTGCTTTGTTTGCTTCGTTGCAATGTATCAGTATTTATAGAATTTAATTAATCTTTAAATTGACAAGATATCCTATAAGAGACATAAGTTTAATTTATTTAATATTTTTAATAAATAAGAGACAAATTAATCAGTAGAAATTATCTAAATTTGTGTCAAATTATACAATATTCAAAAAGAAATAACTTAGGTATGATAGGCTTCTTTACTCTCCAGCCCAAGACGTTTAAAAAGTTAGCATAAGAAATTGAGTTTCTCCAATTTAACAAAACAAAAATATATTTCTGAAAATCAGCAAAATCAGTCCATAACTTCAATTTGCTTAGTTTACGCAGTTCCTGTGTGATGAATTTGTTTGACTTCATAACATCCTTTAAATAACAACAAACTAACTGATATCTTTTTAACAGCAAAATAGTAACTTTAGATTACTTCCTACAAGGAACTACAGTTTGGAGAAAATTCACATCCAGAAAAATAAAAATAAAATCCTGAATTTTGAAATTCCCCTTGGGGAAAAGTTATTTAAGTTCATCAAGTGGAGAGAAAGCCAAACAGCAGGGGAGCAGAATTAACCTACAGGATCGCCAACCACCAATTCAACAGTTAGACAGAGCTGAAAATGATACAAATAAGTATCGAAACTAGTCTTCGATATAAATCAACAATTGTGAGGTGACGTGTTAAATATAACTTTATTTATATATTAAATTTGGGAATTTTTAACATTATGAGGTTCAATTAATAATAATTAAATGAATCGTGATTTTTTCTTACCTCATACATCTATGTTTCTTTAAACACAGTGTTTAAAGAAACATAGATGTATGAGGTAAGAAAAAATCACGATTCATTTAATTATTAATAACTTTATTTATTAATTAAAATAAACCTCATAGTGTCACTTCCTTTGAATATTAATGATACTTATATTTGAAGATAAAATATAGGCTTAGACAGGGGTTTGAACCCGACCTTTAACTTAAACGCTGATTCTCTACCATCTCAACTATCCTAAGCACTCCAACCTAAACGCAAATTTTTCTCTTATACATTTTTAATTCCAGAGTGTGCCAAATGCTACAAACTATTGCTCGATCACGCAAATGACGGCTTCTTATTTTAGAATACTTTTATTAGGAATTTTAACATTACTTTATGAAGCTAGTAGAGCTTCTTTGAATGTTTTTATTATAAATTTAACACTTCTTACCGAAAGACAAATTATATTTGAAGAAAAAAATTAATGATTCTTGCTATAAATTGATGAAAATGTACAACAGACATTTTGAAAATAAGCTCATCATCAGGTGTATAATATAATCATAAGGAGTATGTGTTACTTTCACAGAAAATTAACATATTAATGGGATTTCTTTATTAAAACTAATAATTTTCTTTTAAACTAGTGTGAACATAAAAAAATAAGTAATTGTAGTTTCTTTTTTAAACTAATAATTGAATAAAAATAATATTTTAATTTGTTTCTATATTGTAGTTATTGTTTAATCATTTTATTTGCTGGGATTGTGATGTGTTTTCTTTATCATTTTGAAAGTGTTCTGTAGCAGGTTTATTTTTAATGCGACATAGATTTTAGGAATTTATAATAGACAGGCCCGGGCATTTTGAACTTACATGCTTTGAATTAATTGGCAAGCATGTTACTAATTATATTTGAAGAGAAAAATATATGCCTGCTGGGATTTGAACCCAGGATCTTTAGCTTATATGCTAATGCTCTTGCCACTGATGTATCCTAGGCCCCCAATCTAAATGTAAATTTTTCTCATATTCATTTCAAATCCCCTTGTTCCTCAATAAGAAATGTTAAATTTATATTAAAAACATCAATGTTACTAATTGCTTATACAGATAGAGAACAATTTTAATTTGTCTAAGAGCAAAATTTAAAATTATATCTATTAAGATTAAAACATTATGCTTTTGGTGATCTTCATTCAATATCAATTAACACATGTATCTTAAATATTATACAAGTTACAACAACTTACTCCTGCTACAGTTCTGCTTTATTAATTTATTTAATTAGATCACAGTTAAACCATTGGAGACATATATAGACCAAATTTATTATGTTTTTAATAATTACTTTTATTGTTCACTATCTAACCTATAGTACATAATACAAGTAAACAACATTTACAATTGTTTTCTGAGTTTACTACTAAATGTGGGGGTATAGTTAATTAAGGCAGTATGTTACAAACCAGAAAGTTGGGGTTTGAGTCCCATTGGAGTTAGTATTTTTTAAACTGGCCTAAATCTTCTGGCGGCACCATGACCATGTAGTCGACTCAACCTCTAAAGGAAATGAGTACCAAATAATTAAACATTTTGTCTATTCATTCTTACCTCTTATATTGTTTTTGTTGAACATATGTTTTAGAGCTTCTTAGCCCTGAAACATATGTTCGACAAAAACAACAAAATAAGAGGTAAGCATGAATAGACAAAATGTTTTCATTATTAAACAAACCTCTTAATGTTACTTCATGTTGTATTTTAAAATGAGTACCTTATGTTTGTTCTGGGGCTAAAAGTAACTGGATGCAGAACCCAGCAGATATCTCGTGGCAGTTACATAGACAAGTGGGAATGTTTCTGTTGCCCTTAGGGCATCCTAAGGCCTGTAGTGGGATTACTTTACTTTTACTTTTAAATGTGAAAGAGGTAAAATTCATTGTTTCTTTTGTACAGTAATAATTTTATCTTCATTTTTCTCATAAATTATAAATATTACTTTTTTTAATGATATTAGTCAAATTATGAATTAATTTTTATTCAAATAGAAATATTGTTACAGTTAATAGGAGTTCAATTATGGGTGTTTAATGTGTGATTTTCAGTTAGTCTTATCACAAAATTCTTTTTATAAAATCAGTTAGGCATATAAATAAACTTTACATATATTTTATAAAAATGGATTAAGATTACCTGAATGTTATTTACTTTGTTGGTTTCTTCTTCCTTTCATTTCCCAATCCTGTATTAATTTAAGGATCCTTTTTCTTTCCTCTGTATATATCCACACCATAATAGTCTCCTTTTTTTTCACATTTGTAGTTTTTTTTTTTTCCCACAATTGTAGTTGTCCAGGTCAAAGAGGTATTTGCCATAAATAATAATGCTCAAAAGCAGACCATGCGATTATAACCTCCTGGCAGTTTTCCATTAGTGGCATTGATATCATAAATAAAGAACACTCTAACAAAATTTGATACTGCACTATATACAAAAATGGCTATGCATGAGAGTGTGCCGACAGTCTATCTTATATGACATTTAATGCTCAAAAGAGAAGTGCAGCCAAGAGCCTGTAGAGAGGGAGCGAGAGTACAGCATTGTCATCATTCTCACACTAAATATCAATTTGGTTAACATATGAACAAATTATATATAAGCCAATATGGCAAATATAATAAAACCAAAACTATTCAAAATAAATTGAATTTAAATACTCAACTGTGGTTGTCTTCTTCCACTTCCATTATTCTTCTTATCTCTATATTCTTCAAGATAATAATTGATGATAACTGAAAATAAGAAACTATAGTGTCCACTGTTATTGAAAGGGTTACAAAATATACACATTTTTCTTTATCCAAAATTATACCCAAACTTTATTATTTTTCCTCCATTCATTCCTATCTTTTCAATCTCCTTCTTGCAATCCATTCTCCACTACTAATCTTCTGATCTCTAGTTTTCATGTAAATTATTAGTTGATTCTTCTTCTTTCTTCCCTGGGGAGACCAATCAAATACTTTTTTTAAAGTAATCTCTTCTCCAGCATTCTTCTGACATGACCATACATTTTAATTATTAATAGTGTCTTTAAAAATGAGATATATAAACAGTATAGGATAAGAGTGCATGTCTACATACTGAAATTTTAAGCCTATAGATTCAAGTTTAACACAATTGAAGTTAAAAGTAAATAAAATTATAGAATATGATTTTAATTTAATATTTTCTACATATAATAGTACTATAGAATAACTAGAGAAAACAGATTGTTTATAATTGTCAGTTTATAGTGTCATATTGTCTTCTATTATTTTCAGCCATTATTACATAATGAAACTTCTCACAACAGGTTTATAATAATGTGATTAATATCTGGTAAAAAATGTGTTCTTGGTAGAATAGCAAGTAGTTAATTTGTACATACAGCATGTGCATGGTGTTGCAACTAACAATTTTAAGTTTTCATAACTTTTTTTAATGGTTGTAACATTTATCAACATTTTTCTCTTTTTTTTTCTTATTAATTATCGGGTTGGTTAGTTATAAATGGTTTGATGTTGAAAATGTTTAAATTGTCTTGGTTTGAACAAAGTCTGGCTCCTTTTAGCAAACTTTTCTCTGAAATAATAAAATTAGACATTTTATATTTTATTTTGTATTATTCATAACAGTTTTAATATTTGTGTCAATATTAACCATAATATTCAGGAAATCTGTAGATAAAATAATCAGTTTCTTTTGTTCTTCTTAAGTTGTCACTAGTGAAATAGTTGTAAGGATAAATTATATTTGAAGAGAAAAATTTTCACCTAGACCGAGACTCGAACCCGGGACCTGTGGCTTTCCGAGCCAAATTCTCTACCAACTGAGCTACCAAGGCGAGTTGCAATCTAGATGCAAATTTTTCTCTTATATACATTGTAATTCCCTCGTGCCACATGCTTTGAAACCTTTGCTTCTATCTTTGCAAATGCCGGCTTCTTAATTAAGAAGACATTTATTGGGAATTTAACATTACTTTATAAAGCCAGTAAGGCTTCTATTGATGTTTTTATTGTTGATTTAACATTTCTCACTGAAGGATAAATTATATTTGAAGAGGGAATTACAACTTATATAAGAGAAAAATTTGTGTCTAGATCGCAACTCGCCTCGGTAGCTCGGATGGTAGAGCATTTGGCCCGGAAAGCCAAAGGTCCCGAATTTGAGTCTCGGTCTAGGCAAAAATTTTTCTCTTCAAATATAATTTATCCTTCAGTGAGAAGTGTTAAAACAATAATAAAAACATCAATAGAAGCCCTACTGGCTTTATAAAGTAATGTTAAATTCCCAATAAATGTCTTCTTACTTAAGAAGCCGGCATTTGCAAAGATAGAAGCAAAGGTTTCAAAGCATGTGGCACGAGGGAATTACAACATATATAAGAGAAAAATTTGCATCTAGATCGCAACTCGCCTCGGTAGCTCAGTTGGTAGAGCATTTGTCCCGGAAAGCCAAATGTCCCAGGTTCGAGTCTCGGTTTGGGCAAAAAATTTTCTCTTCAAATATAATTTATCCTTTAGTGAGGAGTGTTAAATCAATTCTAAAGACATCAGTTGTAAGGATATTCCAGAATGAATAAGACTTTAAGTTTCATGAATGATACAAAAAATGTGAAATTTAAGATCAGGTTGTAGAAATTTAATACTGGTGTTTATGGAATTTGATATATGCTTTGTAAATATTGTGAATTGCTTTGAACAGTTGATTCTAACTGGTGATTTACAATTTCAACTGCGGAGGGACTATATGCTAAATGTAACCAACAAACAGCTGATCATATCACATGTGCTGCTGCAACAGCATCCCATATTAGTGTCAATGCACAATTGATATGCTACAACTTAAATATGTATATTAACTTATGTTTCACTATTTTTGGGGACTTGGAATTAGGAAAAAATCTAAGAAACGTGTCTAGTATATCAATAGTTAAATGCCAGTGTATAAAGTTGGAGAAGTGTTGTTTAACTCACTATTAATTTTTTTCTCTTCAGTATATAAAATACAACCAAAATAAGTCTGGAGGTGGTGATATCACCTCACATTCATTCCTGAATGCCTTCCATTTTATTTATCTGAAGTATAGGAATTACTTTTTTATTTCTATTATAATTTTTTTCATTTTATGATTCACTGCTTATAGAGTAAAAACAAGTTATATGTTTATTAATAAAATAAAAAAGAACATTTTATCAAATTCTTGTTGCTCATGGTAAAATTTAAGTTTATTTAAGATATGTTTTCTTTTATTATTATATATATCCTTCACCTAATAAATAGTTAAAATTAGGGACCTACAATATATTGTTACATGTATAAATTTCCATGTGGGGTAAAAAATCAAAACAAATATATTTGTTATCATTTGATTGAGTATTACAGCCAGTGCAAAATAAATAAGTCTAACAATTTGAGCTTCCTCACATTACATGACCATTAATTTTTTTTTAAATTATATAACAGAAATTGACATGACCATTAATTTTTTTAAAATTATATTACATAAATTGACAGTTTTGTAGGGCTACAATTGTACGGCAGGCTCTGGTATTTCAAGGAAGAAGAAGAAATTTTACCTATAGATGACAATTAATAGCTTGTAAAATGAATTATAGAAAGTTAAAATAATGTGATATTTAAAAAAAATTATTTTCATTAAATTTATAAACAATTTTACAATGAGCAGCAAGCTATGTAATTTTTTTTGGATAAACAAAAATTAATAAGTAATTAATCTTTGAATAGCAAATGCTAGTTTCATTTTGAGGAAATGCTTATATGTATTTTGATTTCATCTTTATGATTAAATCCTCAGCTAATTTTCCCAAATAATTTGATATTCAGTAATAAACAAGTTGAGTCTATCTTTCATCTTACTTCATATTGGTAGTTTCTTGTAGGACATGTTTCAAAGCATCATCCTTGCTCCATCATTGGCTTGTACAGCAAAAGTGATGCTTTGAAACATTTCCTACAAGAAACTACCAATATGAAGTAAGATGAAAGATAGACTCAACTTATTAAGTAGAACCTCATAATGTTACTTCCTATTGTATTTTCATAATTGATATACATTATTTATATTCTTCTTCTTCTTCAGCTTCATGAAATTAGGCCTTTTGACCTGTTTTCACATCAAGTGGGATTTAATGAATCCTCCCATCTAGTAAATGGGCGTCCAACATTTCTATGTCCTATTGGTTTGTACTTTAGTAACAGCTGAGGGATTCTATCTGTAGGCATTCTCTTGACATTATTTATATTTTTAATCAAAAATTCCTCCAACTCATTACAAACAGTATTTATATACTTATATTTATATGTATAATGTCAATTAGATATGTAATTTAGTTTTCAAAATTAATTCTCTTTTAATATTATAAAGTAAACTTTCTGTGCATTCCAAAATAAAAATTCTAATTCTTTCCACATACAGCAAATACATGTACTAATATAATTTTTTATAATGTTTATTGTGTTTATTTGAGGAAAGTTGTAAATTTGTATTTATCTATACTTGCATATCTGTGGAAGTAAATACAGTACCATTTTAGTTGTACATAAAAAACTGTCACCCTATTTAGTTATACCTTTATATTATTTTATTGTTCAGAAAATAATAGTAGGTATGTGAATTTAGTAGATTCACTAAAGATATATTCAAGATTATCATTTTTATATTGTTTTATGTACATTTGGAAAAATAAATGTCTAAAAACTTCCTACGTATCAAATTTAGTTTACACTATAAGAAGTATACAGCAAGAAGTCATTAGCACTTATTAAAATTTAATATTCTTTAAGAAAATACAATAGAATTTTTGTAGCCAGTGTAAAGCGTTACTCTGCAATATATCTCTGCATTGATTTAAATGCTTTGTCTCAAATGGTAATACCAGAAGCAAGTCTTCAGTATACGTCATGTTTCAAAAGTCATGATGGGATTTTCAGAGTATTCCACTTTTTGAATAAATATATCTAGAAATGTAATATTAATGTCAGATGATTATATATAACTATCAAAGTTTTTAGGCTCAAACGAAATTAGACAGAAACAATCAAACATGCCGTAATATTCATTGTTACTAAGATGGATGTTCAAAGATAAGTGCAATGTGTTTTGCGACTGGAGAAATTTAAATTCATGATGCACATATCCTGTTAAAGGAATCAGTTGCAAATATTCAAATATTTCCTAATTTAAAAGTTGGCTAATGAGTAATTTTTCTCTTGATTATAATGTTTGTTCCCAGTTAAATCATTATATCAGTTAATTATATACACAATTAACTGATATATTCATTTTTTTTAGTCTGTCTATATCATAAATTTGCATGTTTCATATTTACTTTGGTTTTCTTGTTGATTTCTTAAGCTGTCATATTTACATTAATATTTTTTAGAATAAAAACATGCACTTTATTTTAATTTTTCTGAATATAAACTTATCAAAAAGAAATGAAAATTAAAAGTTAAACCTTCATTAATTACACCAAGAAAACAAAAGTTATACAGACAGTAGAGAAAAAAAAAAGTTTTATTATTATTATTATTATTATTATTATTATTATTATTATTATTATTATTATTATTATTATTATTATTATTAAATTACATACATTTTTGGTCAGGTGTAAATAAATGTAAATAAATCCAAAAGAGCTAAAGCAGGAGTATCAATGTTTGTAAAAAAGAAATACAGTAAAAACATAATAGATTATGAATATATTAGTGAAAGATGCCTAAAGATTAAAATGAAGCTTATGGGAAGAACAATGGTGTTCTTAGCAGTCTACGCACCAACAGATGATGCTGCACAGAGTCAGAAAGAAAAGTACTATTCAATAATAATGGAACAAATAGAGAAAATACGAAGTAATGAAGAATTAATACTAATGGGAGACTTAAATGGGAAAGTGGGTAGAAGAAACAATGATGAAGCAGTAGGAAAATATGGGGAACAAGAAGTCAACGATAATGGAAATAGAATCATAGAGATGTGCAAACAACATAAATTAAAGATAGTAAACACATTTTTCGATCATTTAAGGATATCCATAAATTTACTTGGGAACGACCTAGTCTCAATCAGAAATCAATAATAGACTACATAATTGTAAAGCAAAATACTTCCTTATTTATTAAGGACTCAAGGGTTAAAAGAGGAGCAAATTGTGGTTCCGACCACTATCTACTCACAGCACAGATCATCCCCAAATTCCCTACAGGGAAAAAAGTGCATGATGAAGCAAGGGAATCAACAATGCAACTGAAGCAGGAAGAAAAATTTAAATTGTATTTATTTAATCAGGATATATCAAAAACCTGCATAAAGAAAGACTGAGAATTAAAATTGAGAATTTGGATTACAAGGAAGACATAGAAGAAGAATATAATCAATTAAAGGAAATAATACATTCGGCAGCAAAAGAAGCATTAGGCACAATAAATAAAAAACAAAATACACAAGATTGGTGGAATGATGATATCGAAGAATTAACCAAAAGAAGAAAAAATGCTACTTAGAATGGTTGGCAAATAAAACAACAGAGAATTGGATAGAATACAAGAGAACAAATGCCAAAGTTAAAAGGAAAGTGATAGAAGAAAAAAACAAATTATGGAAAAGCAAATGCCAAGAAATAGAAAGTTATATAGGAGGATCACAATCATCGGAAGTATGAAGATTTCTAAAAACACTGAAAACCAACCAAGGATCCAGCAAGATAAATTTGTTAGTAAAATCTGACACAGAAAAACATTACAAAGCTTTACTGTTAGAAACTAGAAATGAGTTTATGGAAACAATAGAAAATCCAACTATAGAAATGAACATCCTGGAATTTGATACAATAGATATAGAATTAGAAATTCAATCCCTAAAGAATAAAAAGGCACCAGGGCCGGGAAACATACCCAATGAGTTAATTAAATATGGCCCAAAAAATTTAATAGGTAGATTGAGGGACTTGTTTAATAAGTGCATTGCAATACAGAAGATTCCTGATGAATGGAAAATAAGCTACATTGTACCAATATACAAGAAGGGCGATAGAAGAGACGCAAAAAACTACAGAGGACTAAGTATAAATAACACATTATATAAAATATTTACGAAGTTATTAAAAACAAAGTTACAAAAGATATTAAAGACAAATTAGGAGAAGATCAAAATGGATTCAGACCAGGAAGGTCATGTGTTGACAATATATTTGCAATACAACAGTTAATTGAAAAACGGACTGCAGTTGGAGAAGAAACCCATTTGACAATGATAGATTTAGAGAAAGCTTATGACTCAATTCCGAGGAACAAATTATGGGAAGTATTGGAGAAATACAATATTGATAAAAACCTAATAGAAATTATTAAACAAATCTATAAAGATAACTCCGCTTATGTTAAAATTGGAAATATAATGTCTAATCCTATTAAAACCACAAAGGGATTGAAACAAGGTTGCAGTCTATCACCAATTTTATTTAATATTTATGTAGAATTTATATTAATGAAATGGAAACAAAGCTGCAAAGGTATGGGGATCCCAATAGGCAACAGATTTTTGCTGACATTACAATTTGCCGATGATTAACTGGTTTTAGCGCAAGACAAATTTGATATGGAATTCATGATAAAAAAGTTGAAAAAAACACATATGAATCATGGGGTCTCACAGTAAATTTACAAAAAACAGAATATCTGGCACTAAATAGCAATGAACGAGAACATTTAATATTGGAGGAAGGAATCCAAATAAAGCAAGTGAAACAAACTAAATATTTGGGAATAATTATGGATAACATTGAAGGTATAGGCAAAGAGAACATAAAACATAGAATTGAATTGAGTAGCAAAATAATATCATCGTTAAATTCCATATGGTGGGATAAGCATATTTGGAAAGACACAAAAAAATATATTGGTAAAACATTGGTGGAATCTGTTGCAATGTACGGAAGTGAGGTATGAACAATCAATAAGTACTACAAGAATAGACTAATAGCTCTAGAAATGGATTATTTACGAAGAAGTGTCAGAAAGTCTAGATTAGAACATGTCACAAATAAGGAAATTAGAAACATAATGGAAGCAGAAGAAAGCATAATTGAAAGAATTGAGGAGAAGGAATTAAAGTGGTTAGGGCATGTCTTAAGAATGGAAGATGCCGAAGCAACTATATGAATGGCTTCCGAACAGAAAGAAGAAAAGAGGGAGACCAAGGTTAACATGGAACGAAAACATGAAGACAATAATGCAAGCTAGAGGACTAAGCATCGAAGATGCCCAAGACCGTAGGCTTTGGAGGTTTGGCACGGGAAGACGGCAGCAGCTGTAAAAACCCGACGATAGATAGATTATTATTATTAAATATAAATTCATGACCTTTAAAATATATTTTCTTGTTAGAAGAAGAGTTATGTTGATTGATATATTAATGAACATTTTTTCTGCAAAATTACTGAATTAGTATTATCTAAAATGCTTTTATAAATGTGGTATATTATCTAAACTGCTTTTTATAAATATAGTGTAAACTACAATTTGATAATTAAGATTTGAGAAAAGTATTCTGCTTTCTGGTTTTTATTAATTGTTTTTATTTATTTTTATTTCACTGAATTTCAAAGATTTTTATATTTATTGTGATTAATAGCAGGTGTATTCAATGAATACAATTTAACTGTTTGTTTAAAATCTTGAATTGATATTAGAGTAGACCTAAAAGTGACAAGATTATATATATATATATATATATATATAAAAAACAAAATTCAGTTAAATTGTTCTGAATATATTTTGCATTTGATGTAGAAATATCCACAAATTATGGTAACTGTAATATAATAAATTCATCAAATAATATTACTAAATCAGGTGACTATAGTCTATATGGATTATAGTCAGAGGTTCTGACTACAATTCATGGGGTCCCGGGTTTGATTCCAGGTCAGATAACGGGAATTTTTCCTAAAGAGAATTATTCCTGTAATAAATAAGTTGAGTCTTTTGTCATCTTACTTCATATTCATTGATTTCTTTTAGGATGCATTCAAAACATCTCTGGTTTATTTTCAGCTTGTCCAAACTTGATATGTCAGTCAGATCAAGCTGAAGATAAAACAGAGATGTTTTGAAATGCATCATAAAAGAAATCAATGAATATGAAGTAAGATGACAAAAGACTGAACTTATTTATTAAGAAGAACCTCTCCCTGTTTTAATTTCACAATTATTCCTGTGGTTGCACATGTTCTAGATTTAGGTTAAGTTTAGGTTTGAGGACTCTCTTGGCACTTCATTATCATTCATCACCTATCATATTATCAACAGTAATCTTACAAGAGGTTGTGTTTTTCTGAAAAAAAAAAACAAGTGACAAAGTTGCTTTGGATTTGGAGTGACTATTTAGTGACTAATACAACATTGGAGGTTAAAAATAATCATTTAACATTTACCAAATGTGAGGTTATGTATTCCGATCTTACTTCTGGGTGATTTCTAAGCCAACTGTATAGTTATAAATAGCATATCTTTACTATTAAATCTCTTTGGGCTTGGGAAAAATAAATAACAGATCATTGTATGAGAAATAACTATTAACAATAATGCATTAATAAATGAGTTGGAGAAAATATTTTAACAACTCACCTCACAAAGTTGCGTGTCTTCACGATACCGGTTTCAAAAGTATAGTATTACTTCCGTCTTCAGTCAAATTCCAACTGATGAAATTTCGTCGTTAACATCATCTTCTGAACTGTCATCTGGTGTAGATTTTATGAACTTGGAGATTAAATTATTCTCGTCAGGGATATCGAAATTCATTGCTTTTATTTTTCTGAATGTATATCTTTTCCCATATTGTTAATTCTAAAGGTTTTTCCAAATGTTTCAAAAGTTTCCGATATGATTTTCTAGCAAACTATGAGCTGCAATTGCCGATTTTTCAATTTCACCATTTTCATAAAATCGGAAAAGACACTAAACTTTTGAAACATTTGGAAAAACCCTCAGAATTAACAATTTGGGAAAAGATATACATTCAGAAAAATAAATATAAAGCAATGAATTTTGATATCCCCGATGAGAATAATTTAATCTCCAAGTTCATAAAATGTACACCAGATGGCAGTTCAGAAGATGATGTTAACGACAAAATTTCAACAGTTGAAATTTGACTGAAGATGGAAGTAATACTATACCTTTGAAACTGGTATCGTGAAGACACGCAACTTTGTGAGGTGAGATGTTAAAACATTTTCTCCAACTCATTTATTAATATAAATACTTCATAGTGTTTCCTCCCACAGTAAATTTAATTAAACAATAATGCAAATTCATTATACAACATTTGATACATTTTTTAGAGCAACAGAACTATTTTTTTTTTGTTGTTTTGAAGTTGTTTTCTTTTGGCATTTCTTACTGTACCATATTGATCGTACATTGTTGAATTGTTATCCTTGTCAAAGAAGTTCATTTGCGGAGATATCTCTCATTACGAACAGGAAGAGGCAAAATTATTGATCTATGAGATAAATAGTCGGTGTAATATAACTCCACCTTCCAGGTGTCCCAACTAAACAAGTGGGTTACAATTCTGTCAATGCCAGGAGAGAATACCAAACTATCATAGAGACAACCTGATGACATTGGTAAAAAGAAAAACTAAACCAGGTCATTTTTCAAAGTTTTCATTACAAATGAGAATTTTTACATTGTCACAAAAGTAAAAGACTCAGTGCCCTATTGATAAAAAGGAAATGCATATACTATAAAAATAAAATAATAATAATAATAATTATTATTATTATTATTGTTGTTGTTGTTCAACATTGAATTAATCAAGGCAGTAGTCATGTAAGGAACCCATACTAGGAATTACTCTTTTGTTGTTAAAAAAATAAATTAGAAACTTTATATATTGTTGTTATAACATTGTTACTAGGTAAAAATGAAAATATCATCTGCATTTTTGGCAGTAAAAGTTTATTTACAAATTTTATTGACACAGCTTTTACAAAAGAAATATTTTTACCTCATGAGAGATTACATTCTAAACTTCTAAACTAACTCATTTCTTAATCAAAGTCTACTTTCATTACTAGTTGTGTAATAAACTATTATTATTCATCTGACAAATGTTAATTTTTTTAATCAATGCTACCAGGTTCTTATTATGACATTTCTGGTATTCTCTCCTGCCATGGCATACTTGTAACCCACTTCTGAGTTTGGGACACCTGGAAAGTGGGATTATGGCTGCCCAATGATATAAAAGGTGATGGTAATGACGCACCAGGAGAGGCCTTAATCTAAACTTAATTTAATGAGGTGAATATGATATTGATGATAATGATGGCCAGATTGTATTAGGGCACTATTTGGGCCATAAAGTTTCCAGTCATAGATGAGGAAAAACTCAGAAAAAACCTCACCCAGGAAACTTGTCCGGACCGAGGATCGAACTCAGGCCTGCTGTGTGACAAGGCAGCATGCTACACAGTGATAGACAGTGTTAAAAATATTATATTACTTTTTAAGAGTATATTATTATAGTATTTATGCTGATTATCCAAATTAAAGGAACCCAGAATTGATTTTTAACTATTCTTGGTTCACATTCAAAAGAGCTTAATCAAGTTTTTGACAAGATGAATTAAACAATCCAAGATGTTGTTCATTTCAATACCTTCATTGTGTATATGTGGATGAGTTATATTGCATCTTAATAAACGAGTTGGAGAAAATGTTTTAACATCTCACCTCACAAAGTTGCATGTCTTCACGATACCGGTTTCAAAAGTATAGTATTACTTCCATCTTCAGTCAAATTCCAACTGTCGAAAAATTTCATCGTTAACATCATCTTCTGAACTGCCATCTGGTGTAGATTTTATGAACTTCCAAGTTGGAATTTGACTGAAGATGGAAGTTATACTATACTTTTGAAACCGGTATTGTGAAGACATGCAACTTTGTGAGGTGAGATGTTAAAACATTTTCTCCAACTATTTATTAATATAAATATCTCATAGTGTTTTCTCCCTCTGTAATTTTAATTAAATTATATTGCATCTCTTTCAGCATTTAGAAGACTATTTCATGAGTCTTCTAGTAATTCTCACATATTAGGATGAGTAAAAGGGGATTTGTTTTTCAGTTTCCCAAAAGTTTATTTGCATTTATCTCCGGAAATTAACATTAACTTTAATTTATAGTATGTTTTCCTCATAATTGTGAATGTTTCCTTATGTGTGTAGTTTCAGCATATTTTTACATGTTATATACCCTATTATACAATAATTAGTGTGTTTAAAATAATATTATAGTTATTATTTAGTTATTAGAGATATTGTATTATATTAAATATATTTTAATGTATTGTGAAATTATTTAATTAGTAGAGTATTTTAATTTTTGATGAGGATTTTTTTACATAAAACTATTGTTTCTCTTGCAGATGTCTCCACTAACGTCTCGAGTAAGCATCTCCCAGCCAAGCATTGTGAGGCCCACAACCCAACCAGCTAACAAGGGCTGGAGTATGTCATGTTTACGCCCCTCCCCTCCACTCCGCCCCTGTCTAGCTCTTGGTCGCGATGACAACAACAGAAAGTCTGGACGTAGCACTAAGAAACTGAGTGAGTAATCTTATTTTATAATCAGACTTTTTGTTGATGTCTATTAATTAACAAAAAAATTGAAGAGAAATAATACTATGAGGTAATTTATTAAGGGATTGAATCACAAATATACACCTTACCTCACCTTCACATTGTACTACGTGCACATGTATTTTCATTGCTTATTGCATTATCTCTGACTCTGTGATAAGTTGCTATATCTGTACCTTTCTATCCCTTTATTTTCTCTTCCTTCCCCCTCCTGATTATATATCGGTGTGGATTATAGTTCATCTGGCTTAACTTTGCAAGAGATTTGTAGAAAGAGACAGCTGTGCTTACCTCTCTCACTCGCACCAGTGTTATCGGTGTTTTTCCACAAGATGTTAATAGGGGAAAGGGGGAAGACAAAAACCGACAACAGGATGTGTTCTTTCTTTTGTAACTGGGCAAAAGTGGTCAAGGATCTACCCTTCTATCTCCATCTCTCTCTCTCTTTGCCAAGTTAAGCCAGATATACAGTAGTTGTGCAGCACGTAATGTCCTCAACCAAATGGTTGGAACCATTAACAGTCTGGTGTTTGCCTTTGTTCTCATCAGGTGGCAATGGACCCAGAGCTTGGATCCCTTGGCCGTACCATATTTGGTTTTCTTCTCTGCATAGCTATAAAGGAATCTATTATGTTGCTGTGTGAGAGGACATGGTTTGAATGTTAAGATATTATTGTTATTTATTCTTGTTTCTCTTAATGTAGACAGTTGAGTACCCTTGTTTATTTGATATATTTATGTTTGGTATATTGTTATTTTAATACAGCTATACTTATATGTTATCTCATTTATATGTACATAACACACTATCATTTTGTTTAATTATATGATTTTAGTTAAAGTGTTGTTGTATTCAGTGAATATCTTAGTAGAACCATGACCTTGAACCTAAGTAAATCTGATGTGCATAATTTCATTATCCCTAAGCCTCGTGATTGTGACAAGTTATTAGAGTTAGACTTCCCCTATGTTTAGCATATTTATTGATGAGGATTTTCAGAGTACTAGTTGACTACAAAAGAGAAATTAATTATGTCTATGTTATGGGCCCAGCCATAGACACACTGCAATAGTTTAGATTAAATGTGTCTGCTGTAATATTGTCTAGGTTCTGTAGATACGTGGATAAATGTCATATTGAATATATGGGCATGGTATAACTAACTCACTGGCACAATCGAACCCGTAGGTTCATGGTCACACGGACATTCTTGGTCTACCAACTGGACGTTTTCCCTCTGGTTTTCCTACAAGAAGCTTCCATGCACGTCTTTCATTCCCCTATTCGTGCCACATGCCCTGCCCAGCGCAGTCTATGAGACCTAACTGTTCTCATTATATCTGGCTTCCTATAAAGACCATGTAATTCACTGTTATGTAGTCTTCTCCATTCACCTGTCTGTTCATTTCTTTTTGGTCCAAAAATTTTCCTAAGAACTTTATTCATACTTGTAATCTCCTTTTCTCCCTTAAAGTAAGAGTCCATGTTTTGCATCCATATAATATAACTGGTAGAATAATATTTTAATATTTTTTCAGTTTAACATTTTTTGAAAGGAGTTGCGACGTCAAAAGTCTCTGTAATGCATAATAAGACACATTTCCAGAATTGAGCCTATGTTTAATTTCCTTGTGTATCTCATTCCTGTTTGTGATTATTGTTCCTAGATATTTGAATTCAGCCACTTACTCAAAATTTCCTTCATTTGTTATTAGCTGTCCATTTCCATTATATAATGTATTTCTATGTGTGACCATATATTTAGTTTTATTGATATTTACTTCCAGTCCCAATTTCTTAGTATTACCCATGGGCATGGTATGCATTGTGTTATTATAATCTGTTACAGAATACATAAAATATGGTATTATGTTATGTAGTAATCAAAAGGTTTAGAGTAATCCATGGAAAGTACTCGATTTGGCTATATGAAGAATGATTAGTACAAAAGAACACAAAATTCAGCTTTATAAGGTTCTCGTAAGACCAGTATTAAGATATGGTAGTGAAGCATGGACAATACGAAGAAGAGATGAAAGCCGAATAACAGCAAATGAGATGTGATTTATGCCCCATACAGCAGGCTATACAAAGTGGGACTATAAAAGAAATGAGAAAATTATGGAAGAGTTGGATATATAACCCATTCTCCACCATATACAAAACTACCAGAACAACTGGAAAGTCCATCTTCAACAAATGCCATTTCATAGAATTTCAAAAGCCATTCGTTACTTCCCCAAGGCAAAGATAGCTGGGATGTCCAAAAAAAGTGCTGGATGGAAAATTCCTCTTTGAGACCATAACAGGCCACATGGCCTAATAATACTTGCATAGATGATGATGATGATGAAATATATAGTGCAAGTGTAAGGAAAATAGAAAGGGATGGTGCTGTAGTTGGTTTTGTAAATTGTGGTTTTAAAGTATTAAAAAAAAGAAACCAGACGTAGCAAAAACACCTACATACAACATAAACAGAAGTACTCTTGAAAAAGAAGAACCACCTATGAAAAAATATAGGAAAATTCGCATATCACCATTGGGTACACAATAAATTCCAATAGATATTTGAGAAGTTTAATATTAAATTAGCACCGAAAAATAACTACATTTTAAATAAACTAATAAAAACGAACGAAAATGAAAAAAACTGATATAAATAAAAAGTCAGGAATATAAAAAATTTAATGCATGGGTTATGAAAAGATATATATAGGAAAAACAAAAAGAAACCTAAAGATTAGAACCAAAAACACATAAGAAATATAAAAATAGGGAAATAGAAAAATCTGCAGTTGCTGCTCATGTTTGGTCTAAAAAACATAATATAAATTCAGACACTAAATTATTAAAACAGTTAGAAAATACAAATTTATATTCAGAAGAACAAAAACAGAGTTATGAATTTTGATATACCGACGGAGCATGACCTTGTTTGGAGGTTCTTTGGCCAACCACAGGATGGAGCTAACATCGACATCCAGGTTGTGCAACATAATGCAACATAAATCAAACCAGTCTGGACAAGCTGACGATAAAACAGAATTGTTTTGAAACCTGTTCAAGAACAAATCAACATTAATATTGAGGTAAGATGATCAGACCAAAATTAATATAATTACATACAACATGTTTAGAGGACTCTCATCATCGTTGAAAATGGCATCCAATTTTTTTTTGTTGGCTGTTGGATGTCTTGTATATTCTTTCATTCTGGTGATGTACAGACAAATCTCACAATTAAATTCTTTCCTCCTGGAACTTAAAAATTTACAATTTTGTCTCTTTTTTTTTTTTTTTTTTTTCCTGAATGTAATTTTTTTCCCCCATCATACTGTGTGTTCTGTTGGTTTTTCCAGTTCTTTCAGCAGTTTTGATTTCTCTTCAATTAATTAATTTTGGTTGATAGTAGTTGCTCATGTATTTTATGAGGTGAATATCACTTCCCATGAATTTTTGATAAAATAATCAAATATTTGAGCCAATGAAAAGTTCGAGATACATTTTTAAACAAGGTCATTCCTTTTATAAATAACACATCCAGACTTGTAAACACACTTAAAAATTTCAGTCCCTTTTAATGTTGAGAAATTGAGTAAATAAGGAATAAAAATATCAATATTTAGTTAATAATACCACTTAGAATTGTGTCAGTGCAAGTTGCTTACCTACTGTGTTTAGTGCTATTTCTGAGGAACTTGATGATATGAAAAATGTATCATAGCAAATGGGTATGATTTTCAGTAGCTGTTGTGGACAGAGTAAGTGTAAATTGCAAAAGAGGAACATTCAAAAATATAATAAAAGATGATGCTATGTTTTAAATGGCTTTTTAAAAATCTGTTTCAATTGATCAAAAAAAAAATGTATGTTATTCCAATTTCAACATTTTTTATATTTGTTACAAAAAGTTAAATACTCGAGCATTAAACATTAAAGTTTGCATTACTTTTAAGCTAAAATTTTAATCTAATAGTAAATTAATTGACCATTTTTTAAATGTTATTTTTATGTTTTTTTTTCTAAAGCAACTTTATAATTCTTGAGGAAATATTACAATAACAACATAATTTTACAAACAGTCTTTATTTAGAGACCAGGTATATCTCATTTATATTTATTATAACTAACTCACTGGCACTATTGAACTCGTATGTTCATGGCCATGTGGACTAAAGCTCTCCATACATCCCTATCCTGAGCTAATGTTTTCCAATCATCCCCTGTATAATCTACTTTCCTCAAATCATAGTTAATATTATTCTCCCACCTCATTCTTGGTCTACCAACTGGGTTGTTTTTCCTCTGGTTTTCCTACAAGAAGCCCCATGGCACGTCTATCATTCCCCATTCGTGCCACATGTCTTGCCCATCGCAGTCTACGAGACTTAACTGTTCTTATTATATTTGACTTCCTATAAAGACCATGTAGTTCACTGTTATGTAGTCTTCTCCTTTCACCTGTCTGTTCATCTCTCTTTGAACCAAAAATTTTCCCAAGAACGTTATTGTCAAATACTTGTAATCTCCTTTCCTCCCTTAAAGTATGAGTCCATGTTTCGCATCCATATAATATAACTTGTGGAATAATAGTTTTATATATTTTCACTTTAACGTTTTTTGAAAGGAGGTGGGAAGTCAAGAGTCTCTGTAATGCATAATAGCACGCATTTCCAGAATTGAGCCTATGTTTAATTCCCTTGTGCATCTCATTCCTGTTTGTGATTATTGTTCCTAGGTATTTGAATTCAGCCACTTCCTCAACATTTCCCTCATTTATCATTAGCTGTCCATCTCCATTATATAATTTATTTCTACGTATGATCATATATTTAGTTATATTGATATTTACTTCCAGTCCCAATTTCTTAGTGTTACTCAGTAGTGTGTGCATGTTGGCCTTTAGTATCTTCCCGCTATCGCCCAATAGTACTACATCATCAGCATAAACTAACAGCTTATTAATACCATTGAGTTGTAGGCCTTCTCCATCCTCTAAAAGATTTGATGGCATGCTCTAGTACAAAATTAAATAGTAGAGGAGATAGTGCATCTCCTTGCCTCAACCCATTGTGGATTTCAAAAGTATCCGAAAACTGTTTGCCTACTCGCACCCTACTCTTTGTGCCATTTAGACACATTCGTATAAGTCTAACTAACTTTTTAGGAATTCCAAACTCCAGCAGGATACTATATAACTTCTCCCTTTTAATTGAATTGTATGCCTTTTTGAAGTCTACGTATAGTTGATGTACAGTGCCATTATATTTCCATTCTTTTCTAAAATCTGTCTTAAACTAAAAATCTGTTCTGTTGTAGACCTGTTTCTTCTAAATCCACATTGATGATTTCCTAGAATGTCATCAATGTAAGGAGTAGGTCTACTTACTAATATATTTGTTAGAATTTTGTACAAAGTTGAAAGTAATGAGATGCCCCTATAGTTGTTGCAATCAGTTTTATCTCCTTTCTTATAAATTGGTACTATAATCGATTCTTTCCATTCATCTGGAAGAGCTTCTTTATCCCAAATCATGTTAAGCAACTGGCACATCTTGTCCATCAATTTTCCTCCCCCTGATTTGATCAATTCTGCTAGGATCTCATCTGAACGTGATGCTTTATACAGCTTCAATTTTTCTAATATTTAATTTTAGGAAGTTATATTTTGAGGTTATTTTAATTATATTATTTTTGGTCTGGACATCTTACCTCAATATTAATGTTGATTTGTTCTTGGACATGTTTCAAAACAATTCTCTGTTTTATCTTCAGCTTTCCCAGACTGGTTTTTATTTATGTTGCATTATTTGCACCACCTGGATGTCGATGTCAGCTCCATCCTGTGGTTGGCCAAAGAACCTCCAAACAAGGTCACCCTCCATCGGAATATCAAAATTCATAACTCTGTTTCTGTTCTTCTGAATATAAATTTTTTCCCAAATAGTCAGCTCGTTTGTATTTTCTAACTGTTTTAATAATTTAGTGTCTGAATTATATTATGTTTTTCAGACCAAACATGAGCAGCAACTGCAGATTTTTCAATTTCTCCATTTTTAATATTTCTTATGTGTTCTTTGGTTCTAATTTTTAGGTTTCTTTTTGTTTTCCCTATATATATCTTTTCACAACCATGCATTCAATTTGATATATTCCTGACTTTTTATTTTTATCAGTTTTTTTCATTTTTGTTGGTTTTTTATTAGTTATTTAAACTGTAGTTATTTTTTGGTGCTAATTTAATATTAAACTTCTCAAATATATTTTGAAATTTATTATGTACCCAGGGGTGATATGTGAATTTCCTATATTTTTTCATAGGTGGTTCTTCTTTTTCAAGATTACTTCTGTTTATCATTTTTTGTTTTTTATACTTTTCTATCCTTTTTTGTACCATTTTTTCATCAAACCCATTTTCTCTTGCTACTTTGATTATGTGTTTTTTTCTCATGTTTAAATCTTCTTCGTTTAAGGGTAAGTTTACCAATCTATGAGTTAAACTATTAAATGCTGCTAATTTATGTCCAATTGGATTGAACCCTGTTGATTTTATAAAATTTTCCGTATGAGTTTTCTTTCCTATGAATCCTGAATTCAATTTTTCCTTTTTTTCTTCGTTCTGACCAATTTAAGATCCAAAAAAGGTATTTGTTTATTGTCTTCTATTTCTTTGGTGAATTTAATGTTTGTACTCTGTAAATTTAATAGTTTTAGGGAATCTTCTACATGTTTTTCTTTAACAATACAAATTAATCATCAACATATCTACTCCAAAATTTAAACATTGTGGGATGTGCTTTAGTGATTTTACATTCAAAATCGCTCATAAATAAATTTGCCAGAAAAGGTGATAAGGGTTTCCCATTGAGAGCCCTGATTTTTGTCTATAGAAACTCCCATTGAATGTAAAAAACATTTGATCAATGCATAACGCAGTTAATTTCAAATAATCTTCTTGATCTCTCTGTCTATGTTGTTTTTCCTTAACCAATTGTTCAATATCTCCAAAGTTTTTTGTTTCGGTACATTTGTGAATAGTGAAACTACAATCAAACGAAACCAACCTATCTGTGGGTTCAATTTCCACTTTTTCTAATTTCTTAACTAATTCCAATGAATTTTCAATCTGCAGACTTCAAAATTATTAATTCTTTTAAATTGATTATTCAGCCATTTCGAAATTTTGTAGGTTGGTGATCCAATATTGTTAATTATTGGCCTCATTTTGTTTCCCGGTTTGTGAATTTTTGGAAGTCCATGTATATTAGGGTTTCTTGGGTTGCTTACTTTTAATTGAAATTTTTCTTTCTTGGATAGAATTTTAACATTTTTAAAACAGTTTTCCACTTTTTTTATGGTTTTTGGTAGGGGTCATTCTTAATTTTTTTCATACTCTTTTTCTTTCAAAAGTTCTTCCATTCTATTTTGATAATCTTCTTTGTCCAGAATTATAATTTGGTTACCCTTATCTGATTTTGTATATACAACATTTTTGTTATTTATTTCTTTGAGTGTTTTTAAATTCTCCTTACAAACTGGGTTTTTATTTGTATTCTTTATTTTATTCAAAATTTCTTCACATTTTTTTCTGATGATTATTTTTTCTTCTGTAACTAACCCTTCTATTGAATTTTCAATGTCCACTATGTATTCTTCTATTCTATTGGAATAATCTATTGCTGTTTTTAGACCGTTTTCTAACAATTTTGTCTCTTTTAGGTTAAAGGTTGCCTTTGAAAAATTTTTAACATAATTTCTGGTGGATTCTGATTTTTCTTCATTTCTGGTTTTATTCTGATGTTTGATTTTATTTGATGTATTTGATGTATTTGATGTAATTGTCTAAAATATTAGGAAACATCATGTGGGAAAACCTAGAAAATAAATTTTTCACTTTGTTGAACATAACCATGAAAAAGAAAATTGAGAAACAAAAGACAAAGATAAATAATTTGTTAACTAAATCAAAGGGAAAGAAGAATACATCAAATAAAATCAAACATCAGAATAAAACCAGAAATGAAGAAAAATCAGAATCCCCAGAAATTATGTTAAAAATTTTTCAAAGGCAACCTTTAACCTAAAAGAGACTAAATTGTTAGAAAACGGTCTAAAAAACAGCAATAGATTATTCCAATAGAATAGAAGAATACATATGTGGACATTGAAAATTCAATAGAAGGGTTAGTTACAGAAGAAAAAATAATCATCAGAAAAAAATGTGAAGAAATTTTGAATAAAATAAAGAATACAAATAAAAACCCAGTTTGTAAGGAGAATTTAAAAACACTCAAAGAAATAAATAACAAAAATGTTGTATATACAAATCAGATAAGGGTAACCAAATTATAATTCTGGACAAAGAAGATTATCAAAATAGAATGGAAGAACTTTTGAAAGAAAAAGAGTATGAAAAAATAAGAATGACCCCCTACCAAAAACCATAAAAAAGTGGAAAACTGTTTTAAAAATGTTAAAATTCTATCCAAGAAAGAAAATTTCAATTAAAAGTAAGCAACCCAAGAAACCCTAATATACATGGACTTCCAAAAATTCACAAACCGGGAAACAAAATGAGGCCAATAATTAACAATATTGGATCACCAACCTACAAAATTTCGAAGTGGCTGAATAATCAATTTAAAAGAATTAATAATTTTGAAAGTCTGCAGATTGAAAATTCATTGGAATTAGTTAATAAATTAGAAAAAGTGGAAATTGAACCCACAGATAGGTTGGTTTCGTTTGATGTAGTTTTCACTATTCACAAATGTACCGAAACAAAAACTTTGGAGATATTGAACAATTGGTTAAGAAAAAACAACATAGACAGAGAGATCAAAGAAGATTATTTGAAATTAACTGCGTTATGCATTGATCAAATGTTTTTTACATTCAATGGGAGTTTCTATAGACAAAAATCAGGGCTCTCAATGGGAAACCCATTATCACCTTTCCTGGCAAATTTATTTATGAGCGATTTTGAATGTAAAATCACTAAAGCACATCCCACAATGTTTAAATTTTGGAGTAGATATGTTGATGATATAATTTGTATTGTTAAAGAAAAACATGTAGAAGATTCCCTAAAACTATTAAATTTACAGAGCACAAACATTAAATTCACCAAAGAAATAGAAGACAATAAACAAATACCTTTTTTGGATCTTAAATTGGTCAGAAACGAAGAAAAAAGAAAAATTGAATTCAGGATTCATAGGAAAGAAACTCATACGGAAAATTTTATAAAATCAACAGGGTTCAATCCAATTGGACATAAATTAGCAGCATTTAATAGTTTAACTCATAGATTGGTAAACTTACCCTTAAACGAAGAAGATTTCAAACTTGAGAAAAAACACATAATCAAAGTAGCAAGAGAAATGGGTTTGATGAAAAAAATGGTACATAAAAGGATAGAAAAGTATAAAAAACAAAAAATGATAAACAGAAGTAATCTTGAAAAAGAAGAACCACCTATGAAAAAATATAGGAAATTCACATATCACCCCTGGGTACATAATAAATTTCAAAATATATTTGAGAAGTTTAATATTAAATTAGCACCAAAAAATAACTACAGTTTAAATAAACTAATAAAAACAACAAAAATGAAAAAACTGATAAAAATAAAAAGTCAGGAATATATCAAATTGAATGCATGGGTTGTGAAAAGATATATATATAGGGAAAACAAAAAGAAACCTAAAAATTAGAACCAAAGAACACATAAGAAATATTAAAAATGGAGAAATTGAAAAATCTGCAGTTGCTGCTCATGTTTGGTCTGAAAAACATAATATCAATTCAGACACTAAATTATTAAAACAGTTAGAAAATACAAACGAGCTGACTATTTGGGAAAAAATTTATATTCAGAAGAACAGAAACAGAGTTATGAATTTTGATATTCCGATGGAGGGTGACCTTGTTTGGAGGTTCTTTGGCCAACCACAGGATGGAGCTGACATCGACATCCAGGTGGTGCATCATAATGCAACATAAATAAAACCAGTCTGGGAAAGCTGAAGATAAAACAGAGAATTGTTTTGAAACATGTCCAAGAACAAATCAACATTAATATTGAGGTAAGATGTCCAGACCAAAAATAATATAATTCAATTTTTCTATCGCCATTTCAACCTCTAATGCACTTGGTTCTGCAATTAGCATTTCTGCTGTCTGTAAATTATCCTCTTCAATATCCTGTTCTGTATGTACATTTAATAGCTGATTTAAAGTAACTTTTCCATCTATTTAATATACTCCTGGAATCTGCAAGCATATCCCCGTTTTCATTCCTAATTATGTTTGTTCTAGCCTGAAACCCTTTCTTCTTCTTATGTATAGAATTAAAATTAAATACAGCAAGCATAATAGAATAATATGTTGTATAATAATCAAAATTATTAAGAAAAACCTCATAATGTTACTTCCTATTGTAATTTATTTATATTTTGTATAATATATCAAGGACTTAAATATAATTTATTCGCTTGGAAGATTAAATCTGTTATTGATAGATTAACTTCTCTTTTAATCTTTCGTCATAATATTGTTGTTTTATAATATTGTTTTTAAGCTAAACAAGAATAAATTAAGTGGTATTTTATTTTTCACAGTAATCTATACGTTTTAACTTTAATAAGTAGGATTTTTAAATGCCCAGTACGACCCAGTCACTGAGATTTAAATGCTCTTAACACCCTTATTTTGCAGGATTTTGATTAAAAAATTACTATTATTGTTTTAAAATATAATAGGAAGTAACATTAAGAGGTTTGTTTATTAATTAAAACATTTTGTCTGTTCATTCTTACCTTGTTTTTGTTGAACATGTTTCAGAGCTTCTTAGCCCCATCATCAGCGATTACAGACTGAATTTTCTCATGTTGTCGGCCCTTATTCTTGATTCCTGCTCTCTTTGCCTCTGGTCCAATGAATTTACTAATGAGGTTCCTTTCTGCAGGAATTTCAAAGTTCATAATTCTTTCCTTGTTCTTCTGTATTAAGTAAAATAAAAATAGAACAAGCAGATAGACTAGTTTCATTTGACATCACATCATTATTCACAAGTGCACCTAAAGAAGAAACATTAGAAATATTGAAAAAATGGCTTACCAAAAACAAGATCGACAAAGAAAGGAGAAAAGAATACCTAAAATTAACTGAACTGTGCATCAACCAAATGTTTTTTACAACATCCAACGGGGGTTTCTATATCAAAAAATCCGGACTGTCCAATGGGAAACCCATTATCCCCTATTTTGGCAAACTTATTCATGAGTAATTTTGAAAACAAATAAACCAAAGAACATCCTCTCATGTTCAAATTTGGTGGTAGTTATGTAGACGATTTTGTTGCCATAGTTAAAGGAAAACACATAGAAGATACCTTAAAACTTTTAAATATACAGAAGAAAACAATCAAATTCACACTAGAAAAAGAAATTAACAAAGAATTACCGTTTTTGGATCTGAAATTACACAGGAATGAAGAAAAGAAGAAAATAGAATTCAGCATTTACAGAAAAGAAACACACACATATCAAATCAACAGGTTTCAACCATATTTCACACTAAATGGCGGTCTTCAACAGCTTAGTACATAGATTGGTAAATATACCCATGAACAAGAAAAATTACGAGTTAAGAGAGGAAACACATAAATATGGTTTCAAAAGAAAATGGTTTCAGTGAAAAAATGATACACAAAAAATTGAGAAGTACAAAAAACAAAAATTGAGGAACGAAAGCACTCTTCAGACAGAAAAACCTATAGATAAGAAATACAGAAAATTCACATATAACCCTTGGGCACACAACAAATTTCAGAAGAGTTTTGGAAAATTTAATATTAATTTAGTACCAAAGAATGATTATAGTTTAAATAAACTAATAAAAACTAATAAAAATGGAAAGATTGATGATGGTATAAAATCAGGAATATATCAAATAAAATGTAAAGACTGTGATAAGATATACATAGGGAAAACAAAAAGAAATTTGACCATTAGAACTAAAGAACACATAAGGAATGTAAAAAAAGGGGAAGTAGAAAAATCTGCAGTGGTTTCTCATGTTTGGTCAGAAAACACAAAATAGATGTAAACACAAAATTATTAAAACAGTTAGAAAACAAAAATGAACTCACCATATGAAAAAATCTATATACAGAAGAGCAAGGAAAGAATTGTGAACTTTGAAATTCCCACAGAAAGGAACCTCATTAGTAAATTCATTGGACCAGAGGCAAAGAGAGCAGCAATCAAGAATCAGGGCCGACAACATGAGAAGATTCAGTCTGTAATCGCTGACAATGGGGCTAAGAAGTTCTGAAACATGTTCGACAAAAACAACTCTAAGAGGTAAGAATGAACAGACAAAATGTTTTAATTACTATTATTGTTCTAGATGTGATACAAATATGAATAAAAAACCAAGTTGTAGCTCTGATATCACTGTTTGTTCTGAAAAAAAATTGTAGTAATATGGCTGTTAGGTTAAGATATACAATAAAATCATTTTTAATTTGCACACATAATGATTAAAATATCCTACTTACAGACATTGTTGATTAATTGAAGAACTGTGATGCTATCCTTCTTCACTCCACACTAATTTATAAATTTTACATTATTTTTAGATGTATAAAAATTGTTTTTATGTAACAATATATACACTTCATTTATTTGATGCTGCTTACGGCAAATCACACATTTACTTGCGTGTTGCCATCTTTCAAAACAGTCCACAATACATAAACCAATGTCGCACTTTGCACAAAAATATAGAGTGCTCCCTCTCTTATTTTTCAAAGTACATACGGAGGGGGGGGGTTGATATGATTACTCTAGAAATTATTGAATTATAAAATGAAAATAATCTTTCACAACAATAATCCTTTAAACACTCATGCTGATCATAGCCCATTTGTACTATGATAGCAAAAACATCTGTACATTTTCTCCATTGTGACATTAGGTTAGTGTGTTGAGGTGTCAGGTTTGTATAGGGAAGCAACATATGGAAGGAAATGTTTGTTTTTGACTGCTGAAATATAAAATATTTTCCAGAAAAAAAAAAGAAAAATATGATAAAAGGAGAGGATTCAGGAGTGAGGGCAGTTGCAGCTAATTGTTCTATTTCATTTTCAAATCCAGTAAATTTGTGTCTCTTTTATGCCTTAATATCCATTTCTTCCTCATCTAAAGAAGAACTAGAAGAAAGATAGTGAGATGTTCTTGGAATTGGAAGATTCTTCAATCTCTTCATCCTGAATTCTTCTTCTGATTCATCTTTCAACAAAACTTCTACTATCTCTTGTGAAAGCAAGGGTTTTGATTAGTTGACTCTATTTGTGGTTCCATTGTTTGAACAACTGAATTGTGTGGCACTAGTTCCATATGTATATATATAATTGAATTATCAATTACAGTCCGCCACTGAAAATTCACTTGTGTACATAGAATAATTCTAAAATAAAAATTTGATTACTAATTACTGTATTTATTAATTATTTAAAATACTTTAAAAAATAATTTGCTTTAGTTCAAACTAGTTAAAATATAGTAGGCAATAAATTATAAATCTCACATTTACAAAATATTTCATTAGTACAGATTACATGACTGGTGGGAAGTTAAGCTTCAAAGAAACTAGTTGTCAGATTTATATAGCATGTTACTTTGAGAAAAATAACTCCTCTCCAAGTATGAAAAGAAAACAAGAATTTGAACTTTGAAAGTAAATAAATATCAAAGGAAGAATGTTTGTTTTTACAGCTTTATAACATTTGATAAATTTCTCATACCCACTTAAAGTTGCAGTTGCAACACATCAGATATATTTCTTTCTATGGTAGAGGACATGATCAGCATGTCCGGTCCCGATTAATCAACATTGAAAGATTATTTATTGTGTAACTAGGGCTTGGATTTTTAGATTTTAACATTTTCTTTCCCTTTATTTACAATTTTTTTTATTTTTAATACTTTTTTTTAAATTTTATACTCCCTATACCAACATTTATTAATCTTACTGGATCTAAAAATGCCTAAATAGGCTACTAGCTATTATAATCTAAAATGTCCTAAATCTTTCCTTTGACATAGTCACTTTATATTCAAGAATATCTGATTTTTTTCACTTTTTGAATCTTGTATCTGATCCTAAAAAAGACCAACCTCATGTCTTATGGTCAGAATTCTGATTACAGTTCATGAGGTCCCAGGTCCGATTCCTAGTTAGACTGTAGGAATTTTTCCTTGAGAGGAATTATTTTTGTTGGGTTGCCTTTGGTCTGGAATTTAGGTTAAGTTTATGTTAAGGAATTTTCTGGCACTTCCTTACATTTATTACCATCATATCATTGGGATAATGTAACTCCGTCTTCCAGGTGCCCAACCTAAGAAATGAGTTACAATTCCACCAATGCCAGGGGAGAAAGCCAGAAATGTCTTAAAAGACAACCTGGTGGCATTGGACAAAAAAAGGCTTTATTATAAAACAATAGCCTCTTTCACTGTTTGAAGAAGCGACTCCACTCTTGTGAATAACAGTAAAATATAAACAGTTGTAAAAATAAAATAATGTCCCGTGCCGTAGCCGAGCGGTTAAGGTAGGAAGCCTTGGCGCAGAGCTACGGGACTTGCGCTGGTTCGAGTCTCCATGGGGGAAGAAATTTTCTCATGGTATTTCGGCCAGTATGGGACCGGTGCCCACCCAGCATCGTGAGGCAATTGGGTAGCTACAATAAGTAGCGGCTCCAGGTTGAGGAACCAGCTATAACGGCTGGGGGACTCGACATGCTAACCACATGTCACCCCTACACTGGCTGTTGATCATCTATCTCTGTGATTAACACATGTGGATGTGAAGGGCCAGCAGCCGGCTGGTAAAAGGGCAACCGCTGAAAAGTGGAAAGACCCTCAATCGGAAAAATAAAATAATTCAACTTTCTGCCACTAGAGTATAGAATCTCAGAGCTCCAACTAAATTATATGAATTTGGGATGTGTATTTGTAATACTGTTGTTAAACAAGGAAAGTTATTTCGTAACTTCAGTATTAGCAAATTATGTAATAAATAATTATTAAATCTCTTCAAAATGCCAGAAATAAAATTTTACATATTTAACTTTCACAGGGAAAGAACACTATGAGGTTTAATTTAAGAATTAAATTAATGTTTTTATTACCTCACCTCATATCCTTTTTCTTCTATACTGCAGTTTCGGAGCTTATCTCCATTGTCAGTAGCCTCTGGTCGACCAGTGTTATGTCGTTTCTTGGCAGTTTTCCAGGAAACTGCCAAGAAACGACATAACACTGGTCGACCAGAGGCATATAACGAAGGAGATAAGCTCCGAAACTGCAGTATAGAAGAAAAAAGGATATGAGGTGAGGTAATAAAAACATTAATTTAATAATAAGATTTTACATATTTCACCAAGAAAAACTAAAAAAAAACTAATTTCACATCTACAAAAAGTCTAATTTCATCTTTTATAGGGCTTAAAATCTCAGCTCTAATTTTGATCAATAAGTGAACTAATCATAATATTAATAATAGAGTTAGAATTTAACACTTCACCTCATAAATGTACTTGTTATTAAATATATCAAATATATAATATCTAACTGTTAGATAGAGCTGGCTGAAGTTGATACACATAAGTATCAAAACTAGTCTTGGTAAAACGTACATTTGTGAGGTGAATTGTTAAATTCTAACTCAGTTATTAGTTACTATGTAACTCCTCCCGCCTAATTGAATTGTATCCTTTTTTTGAGCCACGAGGATTGCATAATAATAGTTTTGCATTTGACTTTGCAGATGAAAGAACTTTTGAAGAAGATGCGCAGATTTTACGTGTGATAGAAGCTTACTGCACAAGTGCCAAAACACGATATACTGTTAATTCAGGTATGTGACTTTATTATTCATTTTATCATATAAGTATCATGGCATATCAATTTTTTCCTTAACAATGTAAGTGAAGATCCAAAAAATTAATTAGCCATGTAAGGTAATAATATTAATTTCTTCAGGATGCTATCTTGAATTAAGATAAAAAAAATTTGATTTCCTCTTAATTTACACATAGTTATTATCTATTCATAGTAGCTACCAAAATTGTCTTTTATAAAAATAAATTGTTCTTGATATTTTTACTTCCGAAAATTCTATTCAGTGAAGAATATATTTCAGCAAATCTTTGAATTAGAAATTAGATCAATCTTACGGCTTCTGAATGAAGAGATGCCATCAAAATGCAGGCAAATGTTTGCATGGTTTGAACCATACCAGTTAGATTCCAGGGCAATATCCATTATAGGCACTGCCTCAATGAGCCTGAAAGTCTTTCTTATGTCTTGGGATCTTGCCCCTTCGGAGAAACCTTGCATAACACTAGGCACAATAGAATAATAAGTCTCATTGCTGTAATCAAAACAGCTCATGGTCCATGAAGAAGTTCACAAAATAGCTGAGAATGGCAGTACATGTACTGATATATTTGTTATTACAGCCAACAATTCCACTCTCATCATTGACCTTACAATACATTTTTAATCCAGATGAGGTGAACTTGGAGAAGAAGGCTGTATATGAGTCCACTGTCCCTTATTACAAGGACTATTTAACTCATGGCCCAAATGGGAGTCAATGACCAATCACATTTCAATGATTTTTTATTTACAACCAATCAGTCGTTTTTGCCTGGAATTTACCAACTAAAGTGTATCATAATAAAGAAAGCACCTCCTTTTAACATTCTGAATAGGTCATAGCATTATTTTGCAGTGACTGACGCTCTAAGAAATACAGCTACCAGATTGTATATATAGTGCATGAATGTCAGCAGAAAGCGCATGCGAGAGATAATATAAAAACATTTGTAACAATTGATTATACCAGAAAAAAAATAAACCACTGTTTGCATTTTCTTAAACAAATTATTTTCCAGGAAATGACGTTGCAAAAAAATATAATTGACATATTTACATCATAGGACATCAGAAATTAATTAATACCTATAACATTGGTTATAAATTTCTCCACTAGGGTGCATTCTTACAACATTGCGATCCTTTGGCAATAAATAATATTATGATCTGGTTGCAGTGATGAACGAAAGAAGCAAATGTAGCATACCAATCGTTTCTCATTTGTTTTCAAACATCGCCGTTTACATTAAATATATAAATATTTTAAAATAACTATAGTTAAATAATTATTTGTGAGTAAACAGCTTAATTTTATTTGTTAAATAGTCCTAACAAATGCCACGAGTGATTTCCAAATTATTGATAAATTCACAACTCACGAAGTGAGTTTACTTGTAGGCACTAGAGACATAATACCTAAAGAAACAGTAATTTCTGAAGCAAATAGGAACTGGCAAAGATCTCATAGTGTAAATTGTAACAACTATGCTGAAGGACTCTATATCAATTTTAAGAAATCTTCTGTATGGTCAGTCTCCTTACCAACTTTTACGAGTATATGTAAGGTGACAAATTGTAATATATTTCCTCTCATTTTATGCCATCATGCCACAACAGAGACAAAGTGCTCTCAAAATTCTGAATGATTGATGAACTACATTATTCCCCTGCTTTTAATAATAAGTAAAGGTGCACTCGAATGAGCATATGTGTAGTTTATGTTCTTTCTTTTATGATTTCATTTAACGTCACTGTCCTTTTTTCACATTTGTTAAAATGGTAGATTTCACACTTTTGTTCACATAGTATGCACACACACTGTTCATCTGGCTGATGATATTTCACGTTTTTGCACATCTTGTGATGGAATCCATGAATTGCCAGTCCTACTATTGCATGTCTTTGAGTTTGGTTGTATCTGGTCCATTCTCTATTTACCATGGCATCCGTTGCAAAGAAGCTGCTGTCAATTTCTCTTTCCTTCTGTCTCCTTCTTTCTATTACTTCGTTATATGGTTCTGTGGCAGGTAGCAGCATCTTGTGTCTCAAGTCTTCTACGAAGAAGGTTTCTCTGGTCAGCATGTAGATCATCCTACTTGGTGTATATTTGCTGGCTCCTATTGCCCTCTTTAGGTATCTTGTTTTCACATTCTCCAGCCTTTCCAAATCTCTGGTTGTAAGTTTATCCCATATCAATTCTATACCATATGTTGCAACTGGTGTTATCACTGTCTCGAACAATCTCATGGCTGTTTCCAGTGATAGAGTTGTGATGTTCTTTATGGTGCACATCGCTCTTATGGCGTTTGCAGCTCTCTCCTGTATGTGTTCGTTGAAGGATTTCGCGGTTGTTTGTAATGTAAGACCTAGGTACTTGACTTTGTTTACTATTTTCAGTGGCTGCTCTCCTAAGTTTAAGTTATCGTTTGCTGCGATTCTTCCTCCTCTCCTGAATACCATTTGTACGGTTTTCCTTTTATTAATGATGAAGTCGTTCTTTATTGCCCATTTTTGCAGTACATTCATATCGCTTTGTAGTTCCTCTTTGTTTTCTGACCCTATTGCCATGTCATCAGCATACATTATTAGGTTTGAACCTTTTAGATTTTTTCCGATGTCTGCGGTCATAATGTTAAATAACAGCGGGCTAATAGGGTCCCCCTGCATGACTCCATTTGTTTGCTTTACTTCGTCTGATGTTGTCACTTCATCCGTTATCTGCATCCAGTTGTGCCTCAAGATATCTTGTATCATACGAACTATGGGGTGCTCATTTCCAGCCATATCCTTTAGTTTTCGAAGCAGCTTTTCTCTGTTTACATAATCGAAGGCTTTTTCATAGTCTATGAATATCACGTAGTACTTTCCTTTCGGCTTGCTGAGGGCGAATTCTATCTCTTGAAGAAGTGTTGCTGCTGCCTGAAGGGTAGATTTCCCCTTTCTGAAACCAAATTGGTTTTCTGGTATGTATGGGTGGATAATGGTCGTTAATCTGTTTGTTAGGATCTTCGTGAATATTTTAAATATGACGTTTTCTAGCGCCACTCCTCTATAAGAGTTCATGTCGTCTGTGCTCCCTTTACCTTTGTACAGTACTTTCAATGTTGCCTTTCTCCATTGCTCGGGTGTGACTCCTGTACTCAGACACTTATTAAATATTTCTGTCCATGTTTTTGACATTATTTCTGCTGTCGCCTTCAGGTGTTCATAGACTATTTGATCCGGGCCGGGTGCTTTTTTGTTTTTTGCTTCACCGATGCATGTGACTACTTCTTCCTCCATTATTTCCATTCCCTTTTCTATTGTTGTTGTGTGTTCGTTGGGGTTTAGTTCATATGCTTCAGCTTGGTTTTCTTTGTTCAAAATCTTGGAGAAGTGGTCTTCCCAATTTACTATTGGTATCTCTTTCATAACAGTTTTTGTCTTCCTCTGTATTGGTAGGAATGGGTTCTTTTCTGCGTCTTCTGCCATCCGACGAGCTTCTTCTTCCATATATGTTCCTCTTCTGGTTTTAATTGTTGCTTTGTACTTTTTCCTCCTCCTGGCATAGTTTTCCAAGTCTTCTATTCTCTTTGTGGATTTTGCTACGCTTAGGGCTTTAAGTGTGGCTTTTCTTTCTTCAAAGCATTCCCTGTCGAACCATGGTTGGGCTCTTCGCCTGGTTGCAGGTTGGCAAGCACTTTTTATTAGGACGTTTGCCATATGTAGTGCTGTGTCCATTTGGCCTTCCTTAGTTATTTTCTTTATTTCTTCTATGATTCCTTCATTCTGCCACATTTTTTTCAGGTCAACTTGTCTTGATATTTTGATCTGTGTATCTCTTCTTTGATATTACTACCTTCGTTGCAATAGGCACATGTTTTCTTAGGGGTGAGATACTTGAGGACCATATTCCCTTTTGTTCTATAAGTCATATCTTTCCTCTATATAACAGTATGTCTATGGCGCTCGTTCCATTGTGCGCTATGTATGTTGGCATATCTCTTCTGTTGGATAAATCGAAACCCTCTTCTTTCAGAGTTTCCATAATGATTTTCAATTTAGTATTTTTCTTGTCTACTCTGCAGTTTATGTCCCCCACTATTAGAATATTGTCGTCTTTTCTTGTGGCGGCGAGTGCCGTCATTATAGTTTCTATCACTTCCTCCATGTCTGCTTGCGGTCTGATATATACTGCTATGATTGTGATTGAGTCTGTTTCTACTACAAGTACATTTTCATCTTTAAGTATTACTTTGAATCTCCCTAGGTGTGGTTTCAGGTAGCATGAAACCCCTCCCATCGGTCTTCCATCAGTTTTCTTTCCATATTGGTGCAATCCATAAAACCCTTCTATGTCTATTGGTTCCATTGCAAATGTTTCTGTAAACACCATTATATCGTAGCTTTGTAGTTCAGTTTTATAAATGTTTTTTACGGTGTTTTTTAGACCTTCTGCATTCCAGTTAAGTACATTAATTTTCAAGTGATATCCCTTCATTTCAGTACACCTTCCAAAATTGAAATCACCTGATTATTACTCCTTCCGGCCAGAATGCCGGATTTTCTACTTCCCCTAGGAAGTTGAAAGTGGTTCCAATCCTGAATGCCTTGTTCTTCCCTCTACACACTATCTCTTCACATTCAATGCCTCCATGAATTCCATTTTTTCTTAGATATTTTACTACGTTCTCTGCTGTTGTGCCTTCTTTTAATATTCCTATGAAGAACCATGCTTTCCTCTGTGCGGCTTGAATGTCGTCGTAGGTATTTGTCTTCGTCCCTATATTCTATTTCTTTGTGGTTTCCTGCTTCTTCTGTTTACCATTTGCGTCCATGTGTCCTCCTGATTTTCTACTTTTGTTTCTCTGGTGAAGATTCCTTCATCATTTTCCCTTGCATCCGAATTCTCGGCTCCGCCTCCATGATCGTTACTATGCTGAGCTTTTTGTATTGGGGTACATCTGTTGTCCTTCTTATTTTGGCCGTATGCCTCCTGCTTGGTTCACCATTTGTATATTGGTTATCCTTAATTCTTTCATCAATAATGATAACTAGTTTATTTTGTAGGAAATCTATGATATTGTCTACTTTCCAGTTTATACTCTTCATGCATTCATCTTCTTTTGTTTCTTTCTCTATGGTCTGTGATTTGCATGCAAGTTGCACTGTGCTAAAATGAATATTCATTGAGTTCTGCTTTGCTCCGGTAGAGTCCACTGTCGGGTGGCTCTGGTGTTGTAATTCATCAAGTGTTTCCTGCTCCTCTCCAATAGATGTCACTAGTTGTTCCACTGCGCTGCTGTCATCTTCCTTGTGCATCTCTTCAAGTTGGTTATCCCTAACCTCTTTTCGAGATTGTATCTTTTGATAAAATGTATCATCTGTAGCTGATTTCATGATTGAAAAACATTTTCTAATCTCTCTTACCGCTTTTTTGATGTCCTCTTTTCTTTCTTCAGGTATCCTCTCTCTTCTACAATTTCTTCAATACTTTTTAGAGCACATTCAAGCCATGTTTCAGCTACGTCCACCATCTAGTACCTGCTTTTACATTCCTGCATTTATTGTTTTCTCGCCTTTTACAACATTCTTTTTATGGCCCTTCTGTTTCCCTGTATTCACAATGTATTAAAATCCTCAATTTTACATTGCTGCAATCTTTATTTTCCCGCTATTTACATCATATCACATCGATCTTCAGCATTAAAGATGGAAGATATTCAATTTATTTGATTGATTATCTCGCTTCTGTACAATCGATATATAGCAAAGCAAGTTCATTAAGCCAACGAAGCTGGCTTTTGTTCAATCGATAAAGAGCAAAGCAATTTAATGAGCCAACTCAGCTGGCTTTTGTACAATTGATAAAGAGCTGATAACGTTTATTGAGCCAACGAGACCATCAGGTGACTTGCAATAACAATATCTGAAACATTTCTTCCTACACCATCACTAGTTTTACCCATGTTTAATTGTTCACAATATTATGTATGCAATCCAGGGTTTTGTCATAGCACGACCCTAGATAATGCCCATGCAGTGTTGACTCTCGTGCTAATTTTCTGTTAGTATATTTTTCACCAAAGTTCTTAACATATTCATTTTCCAATTTCTTAAATGGGATGTCAGCACAGATAATCATTTCACACAAATCACTCAAAAACTCAGATTGATCACTAACATTTGGATCTGATGTTGATGCAGCAGTGAACAACTGCATATGTTTCTGATTTTACTAGTCTCACAATGTACTTTTGATACCAGTGTGTTTTTGCACTTTCAATTCTACTTTTCAAACTTTACAAAATGTTTTCATTTCTTAACCCAAAATAGTCCTTCCCAAATGCAGGTATGAACCACTGTAATGTGGTTCTTGCTGGAGGAATTCTGTTAAAGAAAGGAATATAACTGTTAGAATGTATAACATTTACAAATTAAATTAAGTCTTAGTCTCCAGCGACATCTGAATGGGACTAACTTGTGTTCAAAGAAGGCACCACTTAGTCCCTGCATAATCATCTTTAATAATACAGATTAAAATGAAATACAGTATAACACACAGAGTAATAAATTAAAACATATCAACACAACATCAGAATACAAATGCAGCTTATTCAGTATTAGAATCAGATCATAACATAGATAACTTAGGGCCGCATGCAAATACATTAGTCTCTACTCAAATTACTTCCAATCACTGGTGAGCTGACTCACTGTGAGCAATTGCTGAGATCGAATTAACGGCCAACTTACCGGTCATGTATGAAAGTCGAAGTTTTCGTAATATTGGCAACGAATTACCCAGAATTCTCAGCGATAAAACCACTTCCATTATTTTCGTCTGCTATAGAGGAATGCATTTACGCTTGCGTCCCGCAAATAATACCGTATACAACGACGTCTGCATCGCGCAATATTACGCCGATTCTCCTGTTCTTCCAGTTGAATTCTTTGGTAGACTCTATCAAATTCCTCTTCTCCGCGTATACCGAAAACATGATCAAAGTCTTCAAGGTCTGACATCTTGGATAAAGCGGCAAGGTTTCAAACTACATTGTTTATCATCGGTTCCCTTCGGGATTCTCACGATAAGTTTCTATCTTGAGCTATGATCTTAAGTTACCTCGTCAGGTAGCTTACAATTATTATCGCATGAATAGATTTCTGAGTAAGCAAAATGTATTAGGATAAAACTTTCTCAGCAGAGAATGCCTTTTACAGTCTAATGCGTTTATAAATTCGACCCTTAGTGTTTTACATAAACAACATTGACAATGGAGCATCTGTATTTACTGAGATTATGACACGTCTCTGTGTACCTATTTGCAGTTGTAAACTATTGATAGCATAAGATTTTCATTAAAATTAATTCCTCACTTCATATCCGAGTCTTCTAATTCTAGGTCCGGTGTTTCGAAACCTAGATGATTTCATATTCAGTAATATTTTGTCTGGACTGATGCTGGGATGTCCGTTCAAGAGAACTGCGTTCTTTACCTGGGCCCTCCTCTGTTTGGTGTGGACGACGAAACTCTGGATCAAATCAAAATTCATAAGTTCTTGTTTTTATTTTTTTAATGTGGATTTTTTTCCCAAATTGTTAGTTCTTTTTTTTTTTTGCTATATGTTAAAGTAGCTTTTGTATCAATTTTATGCTTTTCAGACCAAGCATGAGCGAGCTACTGACTGACTTTTTTTCATTTCACCATTTTTTATAATACAACTATAGTTCTTTCACCCTCCTTTTTCAATATCTTTTTTTGTTTTTCCTGCATAAATTTTTGTCACAATCTCTTCATTTTGATCTGATAAATTCCCATTTTGTTTTTCTTTTTGTCAATTCTTTCATATTTAATAATTTAAATTAATGTTGGGAATTAAACATTATGAGTAATAATCACTTAAAATTCATCCGGAGAACATAATTGTTTAAACAACTCACCTCATAATGTTCAAATGCCTTTCCATGAATATCGGCGATTTCAAACCGGGGTGAATGTTTCTCCGATGAATTTTTAAATTCTTCATATTTGTTGGTTTGTTTAATTATCCTATTGAGGATGCTGTATTCCATTCTTCGGTGCCAATCTTACGTTAACCTTTTGTATTTTTTTTTTTAATAATTGTTTGGGTGCTTCAATGGTATGGTAAGCAAATTTCTTGAATGAATGAATGAGTAATTTCTTATCTTACCTCATAGTTTCATGTTTTCTTAAACACCGGAACTCGCAGTTTCCAAGAGGAACATCCTCGCCGCTTTTCAACACGATATTATGATTACTGGATTTTCGTTGTAATCTCCATCTATATTGTTTGCCAATCTTGGGTGTTTCATGTGGGTTGATGAACTTTGAGACGTCATATCCTGTTCATGGCGAGAATTTTTTGAAATTCATGGATCTAAATTTGTGGTCTTCTGAATGTATATCTGCTTCTCCAAAACGTCAATTCTACAGGTTGGTGTTTTTTCCAAATGTTTTTGTTAGAAGTTTGGCCTCCTGTTTTTTTTTCAATCTTATGACTCCTCAACAAACTATATGCTTCAATTAAATAGCGATTTTTCAAGTTTACCATTTTTAATATTTCCTAAGTGTTCTTGTTTCCGTTTGTCAATTATCGTAAATTTCCTTTTTTTGTGTTTGCTCATGTATTCTTTAATTGTGCAGTCTTTACAACTAATTTGATAAATTCCAGATTTTTTACTATCTGGGGTGTTCAATTTCTTATTGGATATTAACCCTTTAGGTGTCATGAGCCGATTAGATTGGCTCTGATGTTTCTGTCCATTACCTGCCAGATAATATACTTAAACTACTTGCAAAGCCGATCACATCGCCGGGTGCGATTTAAATCTCTGACACAAGAGATTTTACCAGTGGCATGCAGAGGGTTAATAGATTACTAAGGCTAAATTTAAATATCGGTGCCAATGTAATATTGAATTTCTTGAATTAAAAAAAAAAATTTTAATGTATTTCAGGATGATAAGTAATTTTTTTATTTTTGAAGAGAAAAATTTTTGCCTAGACCAAGACTCGAACCCGGGACCCTTGGCTTTCCGGGCCAAGTGCTCTACCAACTGAGCTACCGAGGCGAATTGTGATCTAGATGCAAATTTTTCTCTTATATACATTGTAATTCAGTGAGAAGTGTTAAATTAATAATAAAATCGTCAATTTTTTTATTGTTTTCCTTTCTTTGAATCAGATTGCAGGTGGTGTATTCTCTTTTTGAATTTTATGTTTTCTTCTGTTTCTTTTATAAGTGTACTTTCATTAATTCATTTTTATCTTTTAAACTTGTTTATTTTCGTGTGTACCATATTTTCTTCAAAACTGTTTTTATTGCTACATTAAATGCTCAGTACTTATACATTAACGTGACATAATAAGCTTACAAGAAGAAACTACTCGATCCGCTCTATGTTCAAGAATGAAAATGCGCTTACCTGATATTAACTGTAGTTTGTTATGATAGTTGCAATAAAAACCCAATGAACAAGTTTCTTGTCCAAACAGATTTGAATCTTCCTAAATCTAAAGAAAATATTTTGATCAGAGATAACCCTCTTACTTTTGAACCAATTAACATTCAGCTAAATCTAGAAGAACCAATTACAAAATCTGAAACTCCCACGCCTGTACTAAAAGCTCTAGCATTAGAAGCTGTGAATAAGAGATATCCACCAGAAGAATGTCTACACAGATGGATCTACTATTGATAACAACTACAGGATCAGGAATTACATGTGCATTATTTTCATTTTATCAACCAGCAGGATACCACACAACAAATTTTGATGCAGAAGTAACGGCTATTCATATTTCACTCCAACAATTACTATACAGAATAAATAAATTTCAAAATGCTGTCATACTCTCTGATTCTAAGGCAGCAATATATGCAATAAATTCACACAAAATGAAGTCAATACAAATTAAAGAGTGCTACAAAATGATTCAACAACTCCAAAAACTACAGAAAAGAATTAAATTGCAATGGATACCTGCACATTGTGGAATTGCTGGAAATGACACTGCTGATTTTCTTGCCAAAAAAGGCTCCAATTTAATTCAGAATACTACTAAAAGCTTACCTTTCACATCCATAAAAAGAATAATTAAAAACAAATATAAAATCAAACAAAACCAAGACCTATGTAATAAAACCAAAGACAAAAAATGGAATATTTTAGTAAAGAAGCCAGATATTATTCCAGAAATTCCACGTAAAACTACAGTAGCAAAATTTAGACTGCTTACAGAACATGACTATTTGGCCAAACATTGATATAAAATAGGAATCTACACGAATCCAAATTGTCCTCTATGCAATAAAGACGAAGAAATGAATGAAGAACACCTACAAACCTGTGAAGTATTACCTGTTGGATCCATCATAGAGAAATATTGGAGAGCAAGAACGCTAATGGCTTCGGTGCCAAGGCCCAGCATTTGAAAACAACAACAACATATTTTTAATTGATAAAATTATTTGTGGTTTTTTGTTAATGATTATCCAGTACAGGTCTTGGGATAATACCAAATATGGTATTAGGCTGAATCAAATTTTTCTTAAATGTTACAATTATGTTCTTGAATGAAACTAGATTGTAAGATTGTCCAATGAATAATCTCTATGGTTACATCCAAATTGTACTTTGCCATCTATGTTTATTTGTATTCGTTATCATATCAGTTATTTGAAAGTTCTATAGCTTAAATTCATTTGGTGTATGTTCTTTATGATGCCCTTTTAACCACTGTAAACATTAAGATAATATTCTGTATCTTGTGAAGATACTGTGAACTGATTTAATTTTTAGAAATTTTAAAACTCAACAAATTGGACAGAATTTGAAATCAAATCTTGGCCTATTGGCATGCACGTTATAGCATTGTTTTCATTGCCAGTCATTATGTGTAAATTAAGAGTTCCTTATTTTTAATATACTCATACGAAATGTTCCATATAAAAGTGTAAGAAAAGATCAACATATTTTGAATTATAAATTACAGTACAGTGAGATGAAATTGTCATGTGTGTTATGAAATTGTAATTATATAGGAGAGACTATTTATATTTGCAATTTCTATTCTGTGATACTCAATATCTACTTCATATTATCTACTTCTTCTTTAATGCTATATTTTTGTCATTGCTCTAAGATATATTTGTGATTATGCCTTGTTGTGAAAAGATTTATATCTATCTTTACTGTCAGAGAAGTTTTCTGTGTACATTAAAACAATAATTTTATTTTTGAAACCATTATTATTCTAAGCTATTGGAATGTAATATAATTATCTGTAATAATTAAATGAATCGTGATGTTTTCTTACCTCATACATCTATGTTTCTTTTAACACAGCACTGCAGTATCGGCGACACTTTGTCGTCATCGTCAGCTGTTTTCGCGACTGTCAATTTTTTCTCCTTTTTGCCAGTAATTATCTAGACTGCCATCTGGTGTTCTTTTGAAGGAATTCCTCTTCAAACTGCCATCTGGTGTTATTTTGAATGAATCATTTCCTAAATTGCTATCTGTTGTATTTTTGAAGAACTTTGTAATCAAGCTTGGTTCTTCCGGAATCTCAAAGTTCATAGTTCTAGTATGGTTTTTTTGAATATATATTTTTTTCCCAAACTGTTAAATCCAAAGGTTTAAATAAATGTTTTAAAAGGTTTTGCTTCTTTTTCAATCCTATGATGCTCTAATAAACTATGTGCTGCTATAGCTGATTTTTCAATTTCTCCATTCTTCATGTTTCTGAAGTGCTCTTTTTTACGAGTTTCCAAGTTCCTTTTTGTTTTTCCTATATATATCTTGTTGCAATCTTTGCAATCAATTTGATAAATCCCAGATTTTTTGTTGTCTGGGGTATTACATTTATTATTAGTTAACAGCAGATTACCCAGGCTGAATTTGTTAATTGGAGCTAATGTTATATTAAAAATTTCTGAAAATTTTTTGAAACTTATTATGAACTTCAGGATGGTAAGTGAATTTCTTGAATTTTACATCTTTCTTGGGACCATGATGTAAGGTGGTGTATTCCTGTAACCTTTTTTGTTGTTACACCACCTTACATCATGGTCCCAAGAAAGATGTAAAATTCAGGAAATTCACTTACCATCCTGAAGTTCATAATAAGTTTCAAAAAATTTTCAGAAATTTTAATATAACATTAGCTCCAATTAACAAATTCAGCCTGGGTAATCTGCTGTTAACTAATAATAAATGTAATACCCCAGACAACAAAAAATCTGGGATTTATCAAATTGATTGCAAAGATTGCAACAAGATATATATAGGAAAAACAAAAAGGAACTTGGAAACTCGTAAAAAAGAGCACTTCAGAAACATGAAGAATGGAGAAATTGAAAAATCAGCTATAGCAGCACATAGTTTATTAGAGCATCATAGGATTGAAAAAGAAGCAAAACTTTTAAAACATTTATTTAAACCTTTGGATTTAACAGTTTGGGAAAAAAATATATATTCAAAAAAACCATACTAGAACTATGAACTTTGAGATTCCGGAAGAACCAAGCTTGATTACAAAGTTCTTCAAAAATACAACAGATAGCAATTTAGGAAATGATTCATTCAAAATAACACCAGATGGCAGTTTGAAGAGGAATTCCTTCAAAAGAACACCAGATGGCAGTCTAGATAATTACCGGCAAAAAGGAGAAAAAATTGACAGTCGTGAAAACAGCTGACGATGACGACAAAGTGTCGCCGATACTGCAGTGCTGTGTTAAAAGAAACATAGATGTATGAGGTAAGAAAACATCACGATTCATTTAATTATTATTAATTGAACCTCATAATGTTAAAAATTCCCAAATTTAATATATAATTATCTGTGTGTATATACTATACCAGAAGGTAAATCTACATACATCAAATTGTTTTCTTAATAAGTAAAATTTAATTTAAAGAAGTAAGGTTAAACAATGGGGTATGGGTTTAGCTTAGATGGATCAAATCAGAGAAGTTAAAAGTGAAGTTTAATTTAAAGAAGAGAAGCATTGGGAAATTAGATTAGCATAGATGAGTCAAGTCAGAGAAGTTGAAAGTGGATATTGCTCTTAAAATCACTGAAATTGTGAGATAAGGAACTTTTTACGAAAGCCTCTGGAAACATTTGATAACCATCTCTAAAGGCTTCTGGAACCCATGGGTTCAATGCCACATTCATTAAGACCCTCCACTGGGTCTATCCTCAGCTACTGAACTAGTGCATACTTCCAATATCCATTTTCTCAAAGATCCGTCCAGATATTATCCTCTCACCTAATCCTTCCAAAAGTTTTCCAAAAGAGTTTCTGCTGTTACCCGTTCAAGCTGTGTGATCTGCCTATCTCAATCTCCTAAACTTTAACCCTGCCAGTATTAGGAGAGTGATATAATTATGGTGCTACTCAATGTGAAGCTTCCTCCATTTGCATCCCTTAAGGACAAATATTTGTCTTAGAATCCTAATTTAAATACTTTTAGCTTGTTACCTTCCCTTAATGTTAGAGACCATATTTATGACAGCACCACAGGTAATATTACCATTTTATAAATCGTTTGATAGATAAAAAAATAATTCTTTAACCAGCCTAAAATAAATAAAATTTTCGTTAAATAATCTGAAATTAAACAGGTTTTTTCTTTGTTTTTATTATTAATTTCATACATCTCAATGATGGATAAATCATATTTAAAGAGAAAAATTATACGCTCAGACCGGGACTTGAACCCGGGACCCTTGGTTTTCTAGTCCAAGTGCTCTACCATTTGAGCTACCTGAGCAAGTACCGATCTAAACGCAAATCCTTCTCTATATACGTTGAAATTCCCGCCCCAAATGCTTTGAAGCCTTTGCTTCTATCTTTGCAAATGGCGGCTCCTATATTAAGAAGACATATTTGGGAATTATACATTACATTATAAATGCCAGTACGGCTATTTTCGATGTTTTTATTATTAATTTCATACATCTCAATGATGGATAAATCATATTTAAAGAGAAAAATTATACGCTCAGACAGGTAGCTCAAATGGTAGAGCACTTGGACTAGAAAACCAAGGGTCCCGGGTTCAAGTCCCGGTCTGAGCGTATAATTTTTCTCTTTAAAAAAGGTTTTTTCTTACTGCCATTTTTTTATCTAAAAGACAAAAGATTCAATAAACTAGGATAACTTGTTCAGTAACATAAAATCTGCTTCTTTTTATTGAATGCTAAAAACAGGAATAAAGTGAACTAAATTTTCATTTCAAGAGATTATTATTATATCAGTTTATTTTGCAGCATTAGTATTATATCAGTTATTGATAGATTTCTTTATTTGTAACTGTTCTGGTGTTAACCCGTCAGCGCCGACATCCATACGTGGTATAGACCCTCTCTTCTTCACTTATTGCCGACATCTATACGTGGTATAGACCTATGCAGGCATGTTTTCCTTTTGTTCTGGATCGTACATTTTTGAAGCTACAAATATGTAATTTATTTGTGTTTAATGTAGAAATTATGAGATTTCAGGACATATGAATAAAAATAATATTTGTTTAAAATTTAATTTCATATTATTTTTTTAAAAAATCAGATGAGATTGAAGTAATCGTAATTTTCTCTAAATGCGCGCGACCTTTTCATTTGTTTTTTTACTGCTGTATATTCTTATATTTGCATATGAACAATATAGTTTTGAAGCCTAAGATCTTAGCTTTCTTTCTAAGTGTATGAATCAGCTGTGATCACATTTTGTGCATGTGGCATTGAGGTTGAAGTAGTTTCTTACTTCAACACTCAATGGCACACAGACCTAGCTTTGTGCTGCTTTCTGCAGGGCTTCTAATAAACGTATACACAATCTAATTTTTCAGGTCGATAAAATGATATACAAGCTATCGATTGATATATAAATCGACCTGTTTAGGGGAATACCTGATTTATTTTGCCTCTTTCAAATAGATGTTACTTACAAGGAATCAGTCTGAGGCGCGGTGTCGTGCGTTATATAGGTAATTATGGCCAGTCGTAACCTAAAAGATACTTCATCAGAAAAATTACCCCTAAAAGTGATAAATTGAAACCTCAAAAGAGGTGTGTTGTTTGTACTAAACATGGGAAAAGAAAGACATCTGTTTATTGCTGCCAGGAATGTGATGTAGGTCTGTGTATTGAAGAGTGTTTCGAGCTGTATCACACCAAGCTCAACTACTAAGGTGATGTGATTTTTATTTCTAAAATTAGTAGTACTAAAATAAGAGAAAATTATTTTTATGGTCTGTGTAGTTGTAAATAACTGCTGTAGAATTTTTATACGAATCCAAGCAATAATTCAGATTCTAAGTATAAACATTGCTATCGCTTTGACACAAGATTGAGCTTGAGTTCACTCTTCTAAATATTCATTCTGATTTTGGTTATGTCAGCTGCTTTTGTATATACAAGTTACAGATGAATCAGCACTATTCCACACAATATATTTAGTGTCTCACAGAAAGAAACAGGGGTGTCCAATGTGAGCAAATCAAATTATTTAGTAAAAATGTGTATCATGAGAGAGAAACTCAGATTTCAAATTTTTTTTAATAGTTTATAAAGGCTACTGAACTCCATACGGTATGTATTAAATTTCTCATTTATTTCTGAGCTAACAAGTAAAACTTTCGTTCAAATCCATCAATATTTAAAAAAGTTATGATCGTTTATACAAATCGGTGTTCTAGGAATACTAAAATGTTAAAATGGCCTCCGTCCATGCAGTAGGAAAGCAAGTAAAAGGGTGCGTCACTGACGGGTTAATAAGCTAGTTCCTGTTTTAATTTTAGTTCTCATTACTGATAGCGAATTCCAAAGAACTGAAACTGTTGAGATTGTTCTCTTGAAAAGATTTTTGAAAAATGTTTACAATAGACACCAAAAATTATCATGATCAAAATATATATATATACGTATGCATGTGTGTGTGAGTGTATGCATGTATGTGTGTGTGTGTGTTTGGGTCTATTTACACTCTAGTGGCCATGATTTTTTTAAATTGAAACCAAACTTGACATATAACAATTAAAAAAACAAGGTCAAGTTCATTAATCACCAAAATTGAACCATTAGGTGTAGGAGTTCACCTGAAATGAAAATTTGAAAATCAATGTTCAGTCGCAATTTTTTAAGTTTCATAATGAAACTCATTACATGCTATTAAAATAAACCGTGGAAGGGATTCTCAAAAAAATCAGCAAAATTTGACTATTGGAAGTGGTGGTTTATTTGAAACTCAAAATTAAAAATTAGCTCTAGCCACTGCCGTACTTGATTCGTTGCCATGTATATCATACAATATAATTAACCCTTAAAATGACAATGTATTCTGTAAAATTCATTAGTTTAATTTATTTAAAATTTTTAATAACTTATAGTTATACATAATTAGTTTTCACTATGTCTGACTCTTTTAAATAAGATGACATCAAAAATTAAGTTTCTCCAATTTAACAAAAAAAAATATATATATATTCCATAAACCGGTAAAATAGGACTATACATTTGAATTGCTCTGGATTGTGTTTAGTTTACGCAGTTCCTGCGTGATGGTCTTTTTAATAATATTTTTATTATAAATGTCGGACATCCTCGGAAGAGATGTTCTTAGATCTATTAGTGAAGACGGAACAGGCAACTCTTGCCTAAACCCAGAAGTGAAGAAGAAGATTATAATTCTTATTACTTAAAAAAAATAATTTTACTTATCAACTGGTGGTTAAATAATATTATATTTAAAATTTAATAACTGAGTGTTGCCATAGAAAAACTGGATAGTTCAAATTAGTTGCAATTATTAAATTATCAAATACACATAAATATTTAGCAAATTAATTTTCTAATAATAAACTCTCATGTGATCTGCATAATGTGAATACAAGATAATTTAATGAACTAATTCTGTACCAGATAACTTCACTCTGTAGTTGTAATATAGTATTTATAGTTATTTTAATCTTGACCCATTATTTGATTCGAAAAAATTAATGGTTAAATATTCTGAACCTTCAATACCATTGATTATTATATTTCCATTGGCATTAGTTAGTTTATCCAAATATTTCTTGTTCTTTATACTATGGCCATCTAACAGATACAAGTGACACTACTATTTGTTCCATTTTTCCCTTCTGCCATTATAGCATTGGGACTTTCTCCACCCTATTCTGTCTTTTGCCATTCTCTTCAATTCTCCAACTTTTTCCCATTTCTTCTTGCTATATCCTCGTTACCATTCATATACTTTTTTTGGCCTTTTTCTTCCTCTTTTCATTTCTGTTCTTGCTTCCTTTATCTGCTTAGGTTGCCTCTCCTCTTCCATTCTCACTATATAATCAAAACATCTCAATTATTCCCTTTTAAATTTTCTTCAACAATTAATATCTACTTTAATTCATCCCTGTACCTCTTATTCCTTATTCTATTCTCTCTTATCTTCCTATTATCCTTCTATAACATTTTGTCTTCTCCACAACAGTTTTGTTCCTCAATTGAAGAGCTTATTTCCAAAGTGTCTTAAATCCAAAATTCGTGATTTTCGATATTTTTATGTGACAAAAGTCTTTATTCCGTCAGGTATCATATTAACACGTTGTTGTGTTCCTAAGTGTCAAATATCCCCTGTTAAAACGGTTTGAAAATCGTGTTTATTTCCAAAGTGTCTTATATCCCTGCTGTTTTTATTTCCAATATGTCTTATGTCGATTTGACCAATCTGCTGATTCGGTACAAAGCACGTGACTCATCATGGGGGCTGCTATGGCACTCCTTGTTACATGTCGATGAACGTCAGTCAGCTGTGTTTTTCTGTGGTGTTTTTTTTTAATTGTCAGTGAAAAACAAATGGCTAGTTGTGAAGAAGACCTAGTAAGTCATTTAGGACGGACAGCGAGAAAAAGAGCACTAGTACCTTCAGAGAGGACTAAAAACAAAGATAAACACCATAGATACGCTAGTGATGGTAGTATACCGAAAGTGGCATGTAATCACAGTGATGGGTTTTGTAAAACTTCTAAGCTTTCTACCGCAGACTGTTTCCATTCATTATTTTATAACAACAAAACTAAGATACAACAAGATTCATTTTTTAAGTAAGTTAGGTATTATCCAGCACCATAATGCAATGCCATTCTGGCAAAAAAGTATTTTCAAATAGTGCAGCAGATGCAGTAATTGACTCTTCTGATAATGAACTCTGGAAGATTGCGATACCTTCGTGTGAGCAACATCTTTCCCCCCCCCCCCCCCCGTTTACACTGTTTTTCCTTTTTGTTTTACCTTTTTTGTTAACTTTATTTTATTCTCACATATAGACACATGGACAGGACACATGCCCAGACCCAAGGTGTTAATTTGAAATCCCCTACCCCGCTGGAATCGAACCCGGCTCGCTGGAGTGGAAGGTAGGCACTCTTCCGACTATGCCACGGCGATGGACTATTTCAAAACTTTATAAATTGCATACTTTATTGAGCATTAATATTACTTTCTCCTACTAAAACTTTCCTTAAACTCTGTTTACTTCCAAAAGTCTTAACTCCAAGTCATGTGACACTGTTACTACCACTTGTAATGGTGGAGGATTTTTGAGAGAATGTGACAATATTGCCAATGTAGTTACAAATAAACATAACATATAATGAAAACTCCATTTAAAAATTAAATACCTTAAAATAAAAATCGCGATTTCTGAAGTTTGGTATTTCATGGATTTAAGACACTTTGGAAATAAGCTCTTCAATTACTGGTAATGATAATTATTATCTTTCTTCTTCATATAATATTATTGGTATAATACTGATATTTTAGTTTTCTGAGAGATTTCTTTCTTTCCAATTATAATTCTGCTTAGTTGTAGGGAACATTATCTTTCCTGTCTTGGTTTTAAAATATTTTCATTAATTTTCCAATCTTGGTTAATTGTTGTTCCTAGTTTATTCATATGTTTGTACCTATTCCAATTGAATCCCAATACAGTTTACATAAATTTCTTACATTTCCTCTAGGTGAAATTACACTGATTATTCATGGAATTGGTTATTTGGATTTGTTTTCCTTATTTTCCTATTTAATATTACAAGTCTCTAATTAATAAAAAATTCAGAATTCAGATTTTCAATATTATATGAGTAATTTAAATTATCTGTGATGGGCAGGACATAAACTTCTGTCAGTTTTAAAACATTTTGTGTGTTTTAAACAAATATTTCAAGATTATAAAGAATGTAGGTAATTGTGTGCAGTTTGAATATTTCCTGTTTTAAAAGGTAATATTCCTTAAATGTTCATCTTGATTATGTAAATACTGCTCCATTATGGTGGAAAGAGAAGGCATTTCATTTTGAAGATATGTGGTCTCATCTATGGACACAAAGATGGATAAGGATCCTAGGATCCTCCTTTTTAATGGCTAAACATTGTGCTTCGCTCTTTAGAAATCTCCAAAAATAAAAAAAAACTAATACATTTTAGCATAATGTCTATTACATTGTTTAAAAATGAGACATCTGGAAACATCTTCCTTGTTCTTGCTTGTTAATCAGAGCTCCATCCTGTTATAATATAAAATATAATTTAAAGAACATTATTTTATGCCTATCCTAAATAATGAGTTAATTTTATTTTCTTAATTGAATCATCCATTTGCTTTTGTTTTCTTCTTAGAGCACATTCTAGAGCTTTATACTGTAAATTAAATGAGCAAACAGCTTATAGAGCTTTGAAGCATGTTATAGCATAAAAATACCGTGATATCACCATATTATTTATGCATTATAATAGAATAACAGTGCATTATGAACACTACTTGAGATTTATTACTGTTGTGTATAGCTATTATGTTATTAAGGACATAAATATTGTATCTTTTTCATGTGTTATTCATAATTGAAACTTGAAATGGGTTTCCTTCTTTTCAAACTGCTTTTTGAAAATATATAGTACATATCTGCAATTTTGTTTGAGGCATGTATTATACAGAAGAGATACAATATAAGGCACACCATGAAAATTGTATTTCTGTGCTATGTAAGGGTGATGTGTTTCTTTTGGCACTAAATAATGTTTAAATATGTAACAGTGTTACATATATGTAGGAAATAACACTATGAGGTTTCTTTTAATTTATTAATGAGTCAAAATAACAAACTCGTTAATAATTAATGTAACAGTGCGTTCTAGAAATATTAACACTAAGTATTGAATATTTCTTAATGTGCTTTATACTGGGTTTCTTCTATATTAATCATAAGCCTTAAATATTTTATTTCATTTTTGTCTTTTTTTTTTTAAATTAAGAACATAATACCGTGATTGGAGATACCTTTAAAATGTATCTAGATGAGAAAACTTATATGAGGTAGGATGTGTAAAAAACGAATTCAATATCTTTGATAAAATATCTCATAGAGTGATTTCCTATCAGTTTTGTGTTTAAAACATCAAATAATAAGAGACCCATAGTAGGAATTTAATTAGTTTTCAATATTCAATTCTTTTCCCAATGATTCATTTTGTACAAATTATCTAGCTAACTAATCTAAAATGATATAAATCTAGATACATTTTACAAATCTAGTTTTTCTTTTAATTTTGATTTTTAACTTGCTTTCTTTTGAATTTCATTGAAATCTTTATAAAATTACAATAAGAAGTAACATTATGATGTTTTTCTTAATAAATAAGGCGAGTCTGTTACATCATGTTTCATTACACACATACATGCAATTTTCTGGATGTCAAGTAAAAAATAGATATATGGTTGTTTTCTAATAACATACATTGAAGATTTGCTTCATTTGTATTTTGCCATCCCAATAAAATTCCATTATGTTGTGTTTTTATTACTCTCTTCATATTCCAGTAGATAATTCTTGTGCAACTCTGCAGCTGTGGCAGATTGCAGAAGAAAATTAATGCTGGTTTCATTCTTGAATTGTTCTTGTCATGCCAGCTGTTGTTTTTTTTTATTTTGTGTCATTTTTATTTATATTTTTTTATTAATTTATCTTGATTCTTACTTTAATCACAGTCAGAAGAAGGAATTGTAATAATACTGTAACATTCTTGATTCTCAAAAATATTGAAGTTGAAGATATGTCAAAGATTATCAATCTACTTTCTTTCTCCATGTATTGTCAAGACATTTTCTAAGCTCTAGAGTCCTATAGTGTTGCATAAGTGTTAAATATCATTATTATTATTTTCATCCCAATGAAAAACTCTCATTTACTTTTAATATTTTTTGTTACTGTGTTGTGAACATATAATAAATTCAAAAGATGTTAAGTTATGTAGATAGGAAATAACACTATGAGGTTTATTTTAATATTGTTTAATCTTTCTTCACTCACCTCATACTTCTTAACTCCCATGCATACTCAAGTTTCGTCACTTCATTTGTGACATTCTCAATGCTGTATTATGTTCACAACATAATATAGCATTGAGAATGTCACAAATGAAGTGACGAAACTCGAGTATGCGTGGGAGTTAAGAAGTATAAGGTGAGTGAAGAAAGATTAAACAATATCAAAAGATGTTATTTTATAACTGATTCCATTATTAATCAAATTGCAGATTTGTACTATATATGCATGTAAGGGTGATATGAACATGTCTAGTAATAATTGCATTTCACAAATTGTTTTATTTCAAGGGCAAGCATACTAACATTTCAGGTCATCTAGTTCTGTTCATGTACATAACATAATATGTTATTCATGTGTGAGGTGCTTATTTCCATGTGAGCTTAAGCAGAGAATTTAAATTCCAAGAGAACTTTACTTTAATGAAATGAAATTTTTATTAAAAAAATACTTGAACCAGGAATCAAATTCCAGACCTCTGATTCTATGCTTGAGTATGGTATCTGTTAACGCCTGTACACCATTATGCTGTTGCATAGAGTCAGAGGTTCAGGGCTTTTCAAAAAATAAAATTGTCCAGGACTGGAATATGTTAAATTTAATATAACATAAGAAATTTAAATTTTCATGTTTGCCAATTAAGATAGGAAAAGGTAGAAAGGAAAATCAATTTTAGCTTTTAGTCCAGACAGAATGAAATATTATACAAAATATGTATATTATATTTCTGTATGTCCTCTCAGAACTAACGTATATTTTGCAGTGTGGGTGATAAATTTCAGGATATAACACTTTTCACTGTGTGCTTTTGGCCCTTATGGAACTAGCCACATCTCATATTTTTCATTCTATTTACATTTTTTATAAAATTATATTGAAATATTAAGTGTGCACAAATGTATCTAGGGATATTATGCATTGTTGATAAATGGCTGTTTTGAACATTGTAAGGTGGATATAAAATAAAGCATTTATGCTATCAGAAATTGTCAAGTATACATTATATAAAAGTATTTTAATGGCGAGGAAATAAATATAGCTGAAGTGTTGTACATGAAAACTAATTCTCCCACAACTAAAACACAAAAATGAAATGAATATTTAATTTACTGTAAACTATTGACAAGCTTTCAGCCTCCATCTCTTAGGAACTGACTGGAATGTAAACAATAGCAGGTATATTGTTGTTTCTATTCCAGTGATTTCTCAAATAGATGGCATAGGAAACAGATTGAAAGCATTACATTATTGGTAATATTAATGTGATAGCCGATATCTTTTAGTCCATTTACAAATTTATAGATTTATTTATTATTTGTATTAGTGTTCCTTTTTTTTTATATAAGTAAATATGGTATATTATTTAGAAAAGAAAAATTAATCCCTGAATTGGGATTTGAGTCCGAGACCTCTAACTTTGTATATTAGTGTGCTACACTATTCAGGCATTCCGATTTCAAATGCTAATTTTTCTTATTCATATACTATTCTCTTTTTAGTCCGAGGCAGGTAGCCATTGCTACCAGTACCATCTAGATAGCTTATAAATCAAGAAGACATATTAATAAGAATTTTTACATTACCATTATAGCAGTAACGCTTATGGTATAATTAAGATTCCCTAAATTTAGTAGTGTGGAAAAGATTAGATTTTTTCCGATACTAGAAAGTTATTTGACTTTGTAAACATATTCTTGAACATTTTTTATTTAAATAAAGAATAAAAATGACCCGTAATAATGAATAAACAGGTAACATTCAGAGCAAATGGGTCGTAAGTGGCATTTTCATTTTTTTAATGTAACTAAATTTACATTTTACACAAAAAGAACACATCTTAGATTCCAAGTAAATAAATGTATACTACGTAGATTTTACCTAAATGCATCCTGGTTATTACTATATGATAAGAAAATGTCAAAAAAATCCTCATGTCAACAGTATTCTTGATTATATTAATATAGTGCAACTGTGATGTATACTAAAATAAATGACTTTGCACTGGCTAAACTAAAAAGTTTTAGTGCTCTTTTTCCCCAACCACCATGTAAAAGCTGTTTCATATGGTTGGTAAGTGTCTATCTAACTTCTGTTTTATATATTATATTAAATTATAAATGTTGTGCCTATTCCTTTAGCAACAGAGATGCATGCATTTTTTAACTTACACTGTGTTGGTTTGGTATAAAAAAGGTAACTTTATGGTTCACAAAAATGGAGGAGGACTTTCTCTGTGTTATTCTTTATTTTTATGTAATTTTTCTCTATTATTTTTTTGTACATTGTTTTGTGATTTTTAAATTGGATACATTATTCATAAAGAAATTGATTTAATTAATTGATTTCTAGTATTTGTGAAATGAAAAAAAATTGTTTCTGTGAATAGTTAATAAATAAGAACAGATTTCAGATCTTAATTGATATGTAGCTCTTTTCTAATGTGGAAATTGAATTTGATTTGATATGAAAAATGGTGAAAATCCAAGTTTAGGAATGATAATTTTATATCATAATGATGCAAATTAATTATAATTGGATATTTCAATTTTAATTTTATTGAATGATAATTTTTATTTATTGTTTCTTTTTTATCCATTATGCAAAAACTTATTCTATAATAATTAATAAATTTCTAGTCTCCACTCATATTAATTCATACTATTTTAATTATTAAACAAGTGGCCATAAAAATATGGAAAATTTACACTTAATCTTGATTCCTTTGCAATATTTATGATAAATTACTATATGAGTGGTTGGAAATTTAAAAGAATATTTATTCATTTAATTAGCTTAATCCTTTGTGTTCAGTTACTTATAACAGTATGTACTGGTATATGCAAATATTTTTACGTTCTCTATAGATTATGCTTCCTTCATTTTTTTTAAAGTGTTATCATCATCATCATTTCATGCTGTAGTTCTGAAAGGAATAGTCCTAAGTCTACAAAAAAATGTCCAACCATCTCTTCCTTGGGTATTTCAAAGATCTTTCATCATTCGGTTGATAATTTAAAATTATTTTAGGAATCCTGTATATGGACATATGGTCAGATATTGATGCTAGTTTTGTTCATATGGGCAGTTGACCACCATATTCAATTCTTCAAGGATGTTGTCATTTTTTCTGTTGTATAAATAAATAGTTATTCGTCCAAAGAACTTCATGTAATATTTTTGATTTTTACTATTACCAAACAATTTGGTAGAATCATTTTTTCTTCGTATTTATAAAACACTGATGTTGGGTGTATCCCGAAAATATAATAGGAAGTAACATTTTGAGTTTCTACTTAATAAATAATTTTAAGTCTGCCATCATCTTACCTCATATTTGTTTGTTTCTTGTAAGACATGTTTCAAAGCATCTCTGCTCCATCATCAGTTGGTAAGATCATCAGTCTGTATCAACTGATGATGGAGCAGAGATTCCTTGAAACATGTCTTACAAGAAATAACCAAATAATCATAGGTATTAATTTTCTTCAAGGATTGCATTTTCCAAGAATAATATGCATATGTTGCTTTATAATTCCCATTTTCAAAATATACATTGACATTTATTTTCAAATCAGAAGAAAAGAGAACTTTTTCTAAAAAATTTAATTAAATTAATGACCAATAGCAGATTATATTAATATTAACCAAATAAAATATATATATGATGAGTATAAATTGTAAGCAGTTATTAATGTATCATCATCATCATCCATGCAAGTATTAGGCCATGTGGCCTGTTATAGTCTCAAAGAGGAATTTTCCATCTAGTGCTTTTTTGGACATCCCAGCGATCTTTTGCCTTGGGGGCAGTAACGAAGCATAGCTTGTGGAATTCTGTGAGATGGCATTCATTGAAGATGGGCTTTCTAATTGTTCTGGGTTCTACATCCAAATCTTCCACATTTCTTTTATGGTCCCACTTTGTATAGTCTGCTGTATGGCGCATAAATCGCATCTCATTTGCTGTTATTCAGCATTCACCTCATCTTCATATTTTCCATGCTTTGCTACCATATCTTAATACTGGTGTTGCAAGAACCTTATAAAGCCATAATCTTGTATTCTTTTGTACTAAAGATGGTTTCATAGTACTATTAATTATCCCCATTGTTTTTGTGAAATTTGTGATTTTCTTTGCTATATCAACTCATTTTGAAATGTTAAATTATAAGCCAAATCATTTTGAAATGTTAAATTATAAGCCAAATAGTTAAATTCACTTACTTGTTCTAAAATTTCATTGTCCAAAACAATTTTGCTAGGTATAAGGTATTTCACACAAACAGCCATCGCTTATTACACTTTATTAATGTATATGATACAAAATAAACTTTGCAAGCCTCAGGAATTGGAATATATAAGAGAAAAATTTGCATTTAGATTAGAGACCTTGGATAGCTCAGTGGCAGAGCATTAGCATATAAAGCTATAGGTCCTGGGTTCAAACCCCATCTAGGCATATATTCTTCTCTTCAAATATAATTTGACCTTCAGTGAGAAATGTTAAGTTTATAATAAAAATGTCGAACATATAGAAGTTAGATATTAATTAAGAAGTAATACTGTGAAGTTTTATTTAAACAATCAGTAAATTAATCAGATTTTACACGTTTTCTCATATTTGTATCCTCTCCAGGACTAGTTTCGAGGAACTTTCTTCATTGCCAACAGTGTAAAAAAATTGGGAAATAAGAAAAATCTGCAGTAGTTGCTCAAGCTTGGTTAGAAAGACACAGAATTGAAAAGGCAAAATTAATGGAACAGTTAAAGAAATCTAAGAAAGTCACAATTTGGGTAAAAAAAATTACATCAAAAAATATAAAGACAAAATAATGAATTTTGAATGAATTTATTGGGGAAAAAGATTTGATTTTGAAATTCACTGTTCCACCAACAGAGGGAGAAAACACACAGGAATTCCAACTGTCAAATCACAATAATAATAATAATAATAATAATAATGCTTTATTTTAGCTGGCAGAGTTAAGGCCATAAGGCCTTCTCTTCCACTCAACCAGCGAATAGTAAAATTATACAAAAATTACGTACATATTACAATTTTAAGATATTATTAAAATACAGACTAAACAAAATACAATGATGATGTGATCTAATACTAGCTAATACTAACAAAAACATAGAATATAATAAAATTAAAATGATATAAAATAAAGTAAGTAGCTTCCTAGATGATTATTAATGGAATGCTCTATATAGTTGTTATGCAGTTAATGTTTTCATTGTGTCGAACTTAAGATATATGTTAATTTGGATTTAAATAATGATAGCGATTGACAGTCCCTGACATGACTGGGAAGTGAGTTCCATGCTCTAGTCATAGATATTGGTCAGATACCAGTTGGTGATGAGGAATGTTCTTTGAAACTAGTCCAGGAGAAGAAATAAAATATGAGGTGAGGTGTAAAATATGATTCATTTATTGGTTGTTTACATATAGAAAGAACCTGTATTTGCATATGGGAATATTTATTATTGAATGTTTGCATATGATGAATTTGTCATTTAGTATAACTTGTTGTCAAGGAACTGAGTTACAAAAGATCATCATGGCAGCAAAATATCAAGTGAATAATCATATTGACTCATATAGTTGTGGTGTTCATTCATATTAGCTGATTCTCTGACATTTAGAAACAATTATTATTCTTAATCCAGGAAGAGTTGATTTTTTATTATTATTGCTGACTGCTTAAAAATGCAGCTAGGATTTATGCATGTTTCTTGAATGCTTTTATTAGTTAATGCTTTAATATGTGTTGTTTAGTCGCCATACTTTTTTTTTTGGACATCATACTTGATAGTATCTTTGTTGCTCTAATTTTCAAGATTTGTGGATTTAAAATGTGTAAAGAATATTTTTTTAAAAATGACTTTTTGATTTATAAATTAAAACTGAATGTCAATTTTCTATTAATGGTAAATTTTTAAATTTTGATAAACAATTTAGGTAAATAAGAATAAAATGATTAAAATTCATCGGAGAACATATTGTTTAAACAACTCACCTCATAGGATTCATGCTTCCATGATATCACGATTTCAAACATAGTCATGTTCATCGTCAGCCATAACTCCGACTGACGAAATTCTTTGGCCGTCAACTATTCTATTGTCGCCATCTTCAGTGCTGCCATCTATGGTTGAATTTATGAACTTCGAAATCAATGTAATTTCGTTAGGGATATCAAAATTCATTGATCTATTTTTGATATCCCTAACGAAATTACATTGATTTCGAAGTTCATAAATTCAACCATAGATGGCAGCACTGAAGATGGCGACAATAGAATAGTTGACGGCCAAAGAATTTCGTCAGTCGGAGTTATGGCTGACGATGAACATGACTATGTTTGAAATCGCGATATCATGGAAGCATGAATCCTATGAGGTGAGTTGTAAACAATATGTTCTCCGATGAATTTTAATGATTATACCTCATAATGTTTACTTCCCAACATTAATTAAATATAAGAATAAAATGAATCGTGAATTCTTCTTACCTCATACTTCTATGTTTTTTTAAACACAGCACCGCATTCGCTGATACTGCGGTGCTGTGTTTAAAAAACATAGAAGTATGAGGTGAGAAGAATTCACGATTCAATTGATTCCTATCAATAAAACCTCATAATGTTAAAAATTCCCAAATTCATTATATTAAATTTAGGTAAAATTTAATCACTCACCTCATATTTTTCATCTTATTTTAATTTAAACTAGTTTCGGAACTTTAGATTTCCATTCCATCATTGGTATCTCTACAGCTGTTCTTCTGTCGTCTTGAAGAGCCATCTTTTGCTCCTACCATTCACGGACTGGAAAACCTCGAAACCAGGTCATTCTCCCTGGGAATTTCAAAGTTCATCAATTTCTCCTTTTTGCTCCTTTGAACGTAGATCTTTTACCAAACAATGAGTTATTTTGGTTTTTCTATTTGTTTTAATAAATAATTTAGCCTTCTTTTTGATAAGATATTTTTCAGACCATGCATGGACAGCCACGTCAAGAAAGGGGAAGTAGAAAAATCTGCAGTGGCTGCCCATGCATGGTCTGAAAAACATCTTATCGAAAAGAAGGCTAAATTATTAAAACAAATGGATAAACCAAAAGAACTCACTGTTTGGGAATATATCTACGTTCAAAGGAGCGAAAAGGAGAAATTGATTAACTTTGAAATTCTCGGGGAGAATGACCTGGTTTCGAGGTTTTTTAATCTGCCATTGGAAGGAGCGAAAGACGGCTCTTCAAGATGACAGAACAACAGTCACAGAGATACTGATGATGGAATGGAAATTTGAAGTTCCAAAACTAGTTTAAATTTGTTACAGAAGTTTACTTCAACGTAGATTAAATATAAAAAGCAGTTATATAGATCAATTGCAATCTATATTTTCATTAGTTCTATAGCTTACTGAGACTAGACAGATAATAATTTTGAAATCAGCTTTTTGTGTGATTTTTATTTTTTATTTTTTTTCATGCAGTAACATATGATAATATAAATTATGCATAGTTCACACAAATATTTTGTTCTGTAGATTTTAATTTTTCTTAAAATATTCTTTACTGTTCTTTCTATGTTATCAAAAAATGAGCCTGATTGCTTGTTGTATATTGGCTTTATTTTTTTGTAAATTAGATGTTGCTTTCGTTCTTAATATTTTATTCTATCTACATTCTTGAATGCAGATTATATATACTCAGTGTTAATAATTTTTATGTTGCATGAATATAAGTAAATATTCTACAATATTGGAATTTCCTGTAGTATGTTTGTTAGCATGATTATAAAAAAATTATCTTCAATTAATATTTATAATATAAAAATAGAATACCTGAGATCTCATTCTTCCTCAACTGTGGATTTGGGGTGTGGAGTACTTTCGAAGCATATCCTTCGAAAGTACTCCACACCCCAAATCCAAAGTTGAGGAAGACAGATCTCAGGTATTCTATTTTTATATTATAAATATTGCATAGTAACTTCAACAGTGTTTCATCATGAATTTTAAAAGTATCTTCAATTAAATAAGTTTTATCCTTCCGGGAAATTCTCGTATAAGACTTGAAAGCATAATAATAGTCCCTTCGATTGGTTGCTGGCCAAAGGAAGGCAAGACCAGTGATGGGGCTGCCATCTTATAGCTTTTCTGGAGAAGAAAATGAATAAAGGAAAGCAGAAATGGAAGAAAGGAAAGACTCCCTAGCCCTCGGATTCCCTTAGCATCAGGGTCAAAAAAACAAGAGTAACCAAGAGAGGTTAGATAGCAAAGTTAAAAGAGTGCATAACACAAGTAAGTGGAAGAAATGTTTTGCTCAGCTTGGGCACCTTGCGGTCGCCATCCACATATCCCCTAGATGAGGATCCCTGAGGTAAATATGATTTGTAACGATCAATTTATAATTTACAAAAAATAGGTGCCAAATTTAATATGGAAATATCAATTAACAAAACTAAAATTATGGCATTTCTTGGGAAGGACCCCAAACAAAGTAAAATCTGTCTCCAGAATAAAATTTTAGAGAGATCTAATCAATTTAAATATCTTGGATATTATCTCTCTATCTGGGATGAAAAGGATATCCCTGAAAATATTACTAGTTATAATAAAAGTTTGGGAATTATTAATCAAGTTATGAAACCATCCCTTGTACAAAAAAAAAACACCAGATTACATTTATATAACACTTAGGCTAGACCAGTGTTGACCTATGGTAGTGAAGCGTGGACACTAAAAAGACAACATGAAAGCAGAATAACGGCTTGTGAAATGAGATTCATGCGCAGAACAGCGGGTTACACCAGATGGGATCGGAAAAGGAACACCGATATCTTAAAAGAATTGAAGACTACGCCAATTTTGGAATATATTAAACGGTACCAACTAAATTGGAAACACCATCTTGAAAGAATGAGTTCAAATCGGATCCCCAAAGCTGTTTATAATTATATACCAAGAGGGCAAAGATCACTGGGCCGTCCTATGAAACGCTGGAGGGAAAATTTTCTATAGGATCATAACAGGCCTTGGCCTAATACTTGGAAGGAAGAAGAAGATCTTCAATTAAATAGGAAAGGGATTTTTAATTAATGTTAATTAATATATTAATTTTGGGAATTTTACATTTTGAGGTTTCCAATTAATAAAAGAGAACTTTCTTATTTTGACAACTCGCCTCATAAATTTTGTGTGTTTAACAATACTGCAGTTAACTCCGAGTCAGAGTTATGGCTGAAGATGGACGTGATTATGCGTGAAACTGCAGTATCGTGAAAAACATGAAATTTATGAGGTGAGTTGTGAGAAAAAATGTTCTCCGATGGATTTCAATGATTATACCTCATAATGTTTACTTCCCAACATTAATTTAATATAATAAAAGTCAATAATATTTAATTTTAGGAAGTGATATTTTGAGGTTATTTTAATTATATTATTTTTAGTCTGATCATCTTACTTCAATATTAATGTTGATTTGTTCTTGGACATGTTTCAAAACAATTCTGTTTTATCGTCTGGACAAGCTGGCAATAAAACTGAATTGTTTTGAAACATGTCCAAGAACAAATCAACATTAATATTGAGGTAAGATGATCAGACTAAAAATAATATAATTAATAATAAAAGTCAGTTTGAATTGTGATATTCTTACCTCATATATCTATGTTTTTTTAACACAGAACCACTGTATCAAGAGCCATTGCTCTCATCATCAGCTGCTGTCACGACTGTCGATTCCTATTCATGCTGGTCATCTTCTAAACTGCCATCTAGTGTTGATTTAAAGAACTTTGTAATCAAATTTTGTTCATCCGCAAACTCAGAATTCATGGATCTAACATGGTTTTTCTGAATGTATATTTTTACCCAAACTATTAATTCTAAAGGCTTAGATAGATGTTTCAAAAGTTTTTTTTTTTTTTTTTTCAATTCTATGTTTCTCTAATAGCAGCACATAGTTTGTTAGAGAAACATAAAATTGAAAAAGTAGTTAAACTTCTGAAACATCTATCTAAGCCATTCAGAAAACCCATGTTTTATCGATGAATTTTGAGTTTCCAGACGAATTAAAGTTTATTACAAAGTTCTTTAAATCAATACTAGATGGCAATTTAGAAGATGACCGGCATGACGAAGAATTGACAGTTGTGACAGCAGCTGATGATGAGAGCAATGGCTCTTGATCCCACAGTTCTGTGTTAAAAAACATAGATATATGAGGTAAGAATATTATGATTCAAATTGATTTTTATTAATGTTAATTAAGCTTGATATATAATTAAATCCTATGAATATATTAGAATAGTTTGTAAGGATTCTTTATAGATTAAAAAAAGGAGTAGGCTAGATTAGATTTCAGATAAAGTTTTATTAGAATATTTGGAAGCATGCTTTTTTTTGGATATAAAATAAAGCCAAGATTTCCATGCAATGTGATATGTGTGACATTTCCATTGCTTTGGTTATAGAGCTTGGGTTCGTTTCCAATCAGGCTGGTTTCCTTGTTGAGATTTTTTTAAACCTCTAATAGAAAAGTGAAGTTATATATTTTTGTAGCTTGTGTTAATACAATTTCTTTGGTTCATCAGGTTTTGCTGTACCTCATTTGACTAGTATTTGAATCATTCTGTTGTCTTCTTAAGATTTCATTTAATATAATTAAACTCTGTGGCATGACAGGCCTAGAAGCTCTTGACATACCCTTTGGATATCTCCACATATGCCAATTATAGAGGTGAATGATCATCCGATCCATCCAGCATGGAGAAGACATGTGGTCAGCATGTTGGGTTTCCCAGCCATTAGGTGGATTTTTTAAACTACTTATTGTAGTTACCCAAATCCCCCATGATGCTGGGATTGTACCAGTCCCATATTGGTTGAAATTCCATGAAACATTTCTTACATCATGGGAACCTGTACTAGCACATGTACCATAGCTCTGTGCCAAGGCGTGATGCCTTAGACTGCTCACTTAGGCGCAGGAAATTCCATTTATATAGAGTGCTTATTGTGTCTGCTTGGTCAAAGACCACCTTTGAAGAAGGCCACAACAGTTGTCTGAAACAATTAACTAGAACAAGAATATGCAGTAAAACATGGTTGAAACAAAGAAATTATGTAACATAAATGTCGCATATTCCCCTTAATGCTACTCTACACATTCATCTACACCATTCTCACTGGGTAGGTAAAAATGTTCATTCATTTTGGATGTCTTACAAGGAAAGTATTTGGTTTTAAACAAACAGATTTGTATGAAATTTTGTTACAGGATCATTATGTACCTCTGGTTGTGCTGGTATGTGTCTTTTTCTGCAAAACTGCAAATCTTTACTAGATGTTACTGCAGAAGTCATTATAGAAGCCATTTTAACAGAAATAACTAAAAATGCATGTGAGAACTTTCAATTTAATGCTCAAAGCAATATGAATGAGTATAAAATAAATAGGTAAGAAAGGAAGTTGGTCACCTACTACAATTGTTCATCAGTGCTAAATGCCAAATCAGTGACACCTTTGCAGTTATCCACAGATTCACCAATAATGTAACCAGCATTATATTATACATAATTAAATTATATTATTTTTGGTCTGGACATCTTACCTCAATATTAATGTTGATTTGTTCTTGGACATGTTTCAAAACAATTCTCTGGGAAAGCTGAAGATAAAACAGAGAATTGTTTTGAAACATGTCCAAGAACAAATCAACATTAATATTGAGGTAAGATGTCCAGACCAAAAATAATATAATTAAAATAACCTCAAAATATAACTTCCTAAAATTAAATACATAATTAAATATTTATTTATCTGTCTATATACCCCACCCTTCCCTATGTGAAGATTAGGGCACATCCTAGTGAAAAAATTTTAACCAAGCTAATTTAGTCAGGCTTATTTACTAATAGATGTCAATGAGTGATATGGGGTCAGCCTATCACCTCAGTGAGGCAACTAAGGTATTACTTGGATGGGTAACAGTTTGTACATTTTGTACAGAGATCACTTTATTCAGGCTTGCAGTTCTTTTACAAGCCTGAAAATCTTCAGACTCAGGATTCATGGCTTAAATTCCCTCCTAGAGATCTCCTTCCTTGGGTTTTGCATTCTAAAAATCCATTGCAAATAATTACTTCAGCAAATAATTTATTGTAAATGACAGAATGTAATTTCGTAAAGAATTTGTCATGTAATTTTGGGTGCATGTTACTGGAATGAGTTAAAATTGTCAGGGTTCTTAAGAGCAACAATAAGTTTCACAAAATGGCACAGAAAAAAAAGTAAATACCATATAATTATAAGTCCTGCAGTACTTACAGTGGGGATTTAAATCCCTGTTTAAAAGATTAATAGTCAATTATTCAATATATTTGATAAAATACTTTGTAGTGTTACTTTCTATCAATCTTTAGAATGAAATCTTCTTTATCTCTATCTTTTATGCTTAGTTGTACAACATGATGTTATCTTAAACTCCTTTTCAAATTCCATTAATGCTGTAAAGTTTGGATACCCAATATTCCTGGGTAAATCCATTGCTCAGTGTTGTAAGTGTCAGAAAGGAATTGAATACCATATTCTTTTCCTTCATCAAAATTTGACCATTGCATGCTTTGATATTAAATTGCAGTGATTGATTTCCCTTGAAAAATGTATCACCTCTTTGCTTGGTCATATAGTTGAATATTGTCACTGGGCAATAGAAATCTTTTAAAACAATTTCCACAAATTTTACAGGAGAGAAAAACAATGTATGCCTTTATATGCAGTCAAAGGCTATCTGTTTGAAAACTTGACCTACACAAAGAAGATTTTGTCATAACTTGATCTCAAACAATAACAATGTATCTCCGACCCATCTGACACTTTACAAGACGTAACTACATATGCACTCTACTTAGTTTTGACAGCAGAGTTCATTTTAATTTGATTTCAACCAATTGTAATATATTGTTGACTCATCTGACACTTTATTAGACAAAAAACTTCACAAAATGCAACATCACATGAATACTGCATTGTCTCATCTGTCTGGTATAATGGCATTCAGAGATCACATTTGGCATGGTATATTCAGAGGCCTTTAACAAACAACGGAGAAGTTTGCAGATAAATTAATTCACCAGTACAGTTAAGAACCTCTAAATTATCTCTCATTGGATTATGTTTGTAAATGTGTAAATGTGTAAATGTGTTTGTTTGAGTACAAATACTTTCCTTGTTAGGACTTTTTTTTTGTTAATAAGCAAATGGTTATTTTTTAAAAAATATATAATTTTAATGGTGAAGTTTTCTTGTTTCTAAATGCCAGAAATCCAGCTTACAGTGAAACACCCACCAAAAGGAAGAAAAACGATTTTGAGTTGGTTGCGAGATTGAAATCACAACAATGACATGGTGTGATTAAAGGACTCAGTTTCAACAAAAAGTGGTATGTCATCGTCATAAGAAATTATTGTAAAATTTTCTGTACTATTGACTGGGTCATGTTCTAATTCGTATGGAATGGAATTAGAATCAGACTTTGCACGCACTCAGACTGTACTTTCAATAACTACAAATTTTCATTGCATGTTCAGCTTCTTATAAACCTATTGGAAAATAGATCTTATTGTTGTATAAAAAATGCAAATATAGAGACTTGATAAATCTGCAAATTATCAAATTAGTATATCCAGTTTTAGTCAAGATATATTTGATTCATTGAACTAAAATTTGTTTTGTTAGTTAAATATCTAGATTTATGAAAGTCTTATACTTGCTTTTTTATTTTCACTCATTGTAATTTTTTTATACTTGTTAACTTAAGGGAAATCATACTGGTACATAATTTATGTAACAAAACTGGTGTTTCTTATCATTTATTTTCTATCTATAATTTATCATATTCATATAGCAGAAACTGTGTTTTGAAATATGGTTTCAAATAGAAATGAATGATGTACATCCACAGCTAATAAATAAGGATTGTTCGTAAGGACGTGGTTTAAGGATAGATGTTATTAAAAATCCTTCAAATAGGTAACTACAAATCTTCTCACTCAACATGTAACCCTGCTAGTGGGAAAAGTGACTCTGGCAATGAGTCATCAACTCCTGCCAGTCAGGCATATCAGCTTCATGGCACTTCTTGGTGCATGATAATGAAGAGTGAAAATAAGTACGTACCTTACGATAGAAGATGTTGGAAATGTTCTCCTCCTACTTCCACACATTTTGGGTACCGTTATAGGAAACATGATTAACATGCATTAGTTTCTGTTCTGTTATTAAGTTTATTTCTGTCCTGATATAATCTTTCAGCTTGTCTAACGTATGGGGTTTCTTGCATATACTTTATTTTTTAAATACCCCCACAAATGAAATACCCTATGCTGGACTGTAAAAACAGATCGAGGAATAATGATAACTATGAGCTAAGACTACTATAGAACTTAACTAAGTACTTAATTTTACTTTATAACACATTATAATATAACAGTACAATATTGCAGTGGAATGTGTGTTTCACCTACAAGCTTGCAGCTCTACTGATTCACTCCACTAGGTGCCAGTTGCACTGCTTGAGCAGCACGAATTGATGATTCATTGCCTGCAGACACTTTTCTCGCTAGCAGCCACAAATCAAGTGAGATGTATTGTATATTTAAGTACTAAACTTACATCCAACATTAAATCCGATCAGATCAGATCCATGGTACTCGAGGAAGTTAAATTTTGATTAATATTACAGGATATAATCTTTTAAAATTTAATTCATATGCACGAGTGTTCTGAAAAAAGATTCTGGTACTTAAAGAAGAAGTATCTGACAAAAAAAAGAAACAAATGTTTCTCTAACCATAGTTCCTAAACTTAATATCTTTAGACTTATGATCTTATTGCAGAGTAGTACTCATTCAGCCTCAGATAATGCAGTGAAGTGCAAAATAAAATTAAAACACGTGCCATTTACATAAGAGGACAATCCAACCAGTATAGGGATGACATGTGGTCAGAGCATATTGAGACCCACACAACAGTCATTAGAACTAGTTTCCTCAATATGGAGCTGCTACTTATTGTAGCTATCTAAATTCTTCATGATGCTGGGTGGGCACTTATCTCATATTGCCCAAAATTCCAGGAGAAAATTTCTTCCCCCATTGGGACTTAAACCATCACAAGTCCCATAGCTCTACCCCAAGGTAGCTGACTGACATCTCATGCCAATTGTCTAGAAAGGTGGGAGCTTTAACCTCCTATTACCCCAAGGGCTTACTGAGGTGTATAGTGGGATAACTTCACTTTCATGTTAGAAACTGTCCTGTCAGTCATTTGAAGTTTTCTTATAACAAATTTGACATTGAAATTGTCAGCAATCGCAACACATTCCTATTGATGTTGATTTGTGATATAAGGTACTGATTTATCAGTATTTTTTGACAAGAAATGAAACTAATGATACTCATAAAAAAGCAAAGGATTAATCATATTTGAAGAGAAAAATTATATGCTCAGCTGGGGTTTGAACCCAGGACCTTTGGCTTTCTAGGCCAATACTCTACCGACTGAGCTATCTGAGCACTCCAATCTAAATGCAAATTTTTTCTCTTATATACACTGTTAATTCCCGAGCGTCAAATGCTACGTAATCTTTGATTTGATCTTGCAAATGGTGGCTTCTTTATTAAGAAGACCAATTATTGGGAATTTTACATTACATTATAAAGCCAGTATGACCTCTATTAACAGTGTATATAAGAGAAAAATTTGCATTTAGATTGGACTACTCAGATAGCTCAGTCGGTAGAGTATTGGCCTAGAAAGCCAAAGGTCCTGAGTTCAAATCCCAGTCTGAGCATATAATTTTTCTCTTCAAATATGATTTATCTATAATTGAGATATGAAATGAATAATAAAAACATCTTAAGCAAAAGATTGTTTAATCAGTCGTCAATTAACATGGTCTTAAGACTGTTATATAATGGTGTTATGATGAATGAATATTTAACATAAAACAAACTTGAACATTCACGAGTTTAGATATATTTTATAGAATTATTATTATGATTCAAAAAATGAATTTGGTAGTGTTGAACATCACTTTCATGTATAAAAAAATTCAATTTTACAAGAGAATGAAAATAATATTTTGATTTTGAGTAAATGCTACATATCAATGAACTGTAAAATTTGCATCTTTGCTTTGCCTTATGGTATGTTTTCAGAATAGGAATTAAATGAAACGTTTTAATTAATTTTATGACAATCAGAACTTGACATAACAAAAAAATTCGTAACTATCTTGAGATTTCAACCACAGTTCAACTCTATGCGATAGTTGTTTTATTTCTAAGTTACTGAATTACTTATGTCATATTTTGCTTTCTTTATCCTCTGAGTCTTCATTAAACAATTAAATTCTCAAAATTAATAGGAATAAACATTATGAGGTAATTATTATCAAGAGATTGAATCGGCAATATACTCCTCAGCTCATATTTAATTTATTAATTAAATAAAAATAAAACATAGTTTTATTTGATTTTCATATTTATTATATAATTCAGTGTACCGAATGTTAACATGTCTGAAGAAGGTGCAGTGTACCGAAACAGCTGTCACTGAATTATATAATCATCATCTGCATTCATGGATTAGGTCTGTTGACCCGTTCCGACTTCAGCCCTCTGCTGAAGTTTATGAGTAAGTTTTTTTTTACTAGTAGAGGTTACCAGCCTCTAGCCAAACCCCTCTTCCTGGAGGGCAGGGAACTGGAATTTCGGAGTGTTCATCTCCTAGAGAAGTTGCCTTCACTACGGCTTTGGGGACTTCTCTTCTCCCCGCGTAACCCTGTGGATGGGGCCCTACCCAGGTACTACCCACTGGGCGAGTGGGACCTGGAGCTCACAAAAGGGCAGGGGTGCCTACTCCCTGGAGTGGACCTCTATCAAGAGTTCCACTCTGTTACCCTCCTGAATTATATAATAAATATGGAAATCAAATAAAACTATTTAATACACAAGTGATCTTCTTGGTGATATAATATTAAAATATATATGTAGTCAATATGCCCATTTCACCAATTAATGTTTTAAAATGGTCAACAAGTTTCTACAGCCAAGCTGTCATTCTCAAGACCAGATATTGACTGATAATAGTCAATATCTGGTCTTGAGAATGACAGCTTGGCTGTAGAAACTTGTTGACCATTTTAAAACATTAATTGGTGAAATGGGCATATTGACTACATATATATTTTAATATTTAAATAAAACTATGTTTTATTATTATTTAATTAATACATATGGATTTTCATCAAGTAAACACCAACTCAATTGATTATCATATTTAATTTGGTCATCTGGAACATGCTTTTGCATACATCTTCAGCATTCTCATTCAGATACTGATCGCTGTGTTAACCATTTACCAGTCTTGTACGAGTATATTAAGTTCCTGGAGAAAAGTTTTAATTCTGAGGTTTGTCTGTCCAACCAGAGGGAGAGAATATACGGTGGTCAACACAGTAATCATTTTCTGGCTGAGAATGACAAAGATGATCACCAAAACATGTTCCAGATGAGAAAGAAAAATATGAGGTAAGGTATATATTACTGATTCAATCTCTTAAGCAATTTAATCTTTAATAAATGAATAATGAGTCGTGAATATCTCACCTCATAAACTCTGTGTTCTTCAAGCACAGAGTTGTAAAGATGGCTGAAGATAGGAGGGATGCTTCTTGAAATCATGATCCTGTGCTTGAGGAACACCGAGTTTATGAGGCGAGATAATCACAGCTCATTATTTATTTATTAATTAGAAAACTTCATGTTATTACCATAATAAATTTATGAATTAATTCTTTAGTAGAATAATCTGCCATCTTAGATCATGTTCAAACTTTTTGTCATGCTGACATATCTCCTACAGCTGTACCAAGAATTCTCAGAGCATTCAGTCACTTTACTGGTTGACAAACTGTGTACAGACTGACTGTTCTGTGGAACACAATTACAGACAAAATGTCAGTACAACAAAAATTTGGAAAATAGTCTAACAGCTGAAATATTCAATGAATGAATGAGTTAATTCTTATCTTACCTCATATTTCATGTTTTTTTTTAAACATGGGAACTTCAGTTTTCAATTTATGATATTATGATATAATATCGGCTGAGGATGAGATGGACTCCTCTTGAAAACTGCAGTTTCCATGTTAAGAAAACATGAAATATGAGGTAAGATAAGAATTGACTCATTCATTCACTTAATTTAGAACCTCATAATGTTATTTCCCATATTTAACTTATGAAGCTGAATAATTATTATTTTATTGGTCTGGTCATAAAAGTTCAGGATATTTTATAATGAAATCTTTGTTAAAATTTTTTTGCACCTCTTGCTTCTTGGCAGTATTGAACTCTTGCTGGAAGCTATTTTACTAAATGATAATTTTCCAGGCAACTTGTTTTGGAAGCTGTAACTGTTGCTGTTTGATACTATTGATTTGTGAACTTAAGTGTTAAATATTATCACACATATCACAGTATATCTGTCATAAATATATTTATCTTATTGAACTAGTGACTTCCTCATTGATTAAGTTGTATTTGTTTCTCACTATAATAACAGATTTTTAAATTATAATACCAATATATTATTTTGATTTATGTTGAGTTGCATTTGACTCATCTCATACTTCTTAACTCCCTCGCAGAGTTGAGAGTTCCTTCACTGCATTTGTAACATTCACAATGCTGTATCACGTTCACAACTGACGTCCAACGGCCTCCTCTCCTGCAGACTGACCTCCGTGCCATCTGATGGCTGACCGGTGAACTTCCAAATCAATCCCCTCTCCTTTTCACGGGGTATTTCAAAATTCATAGTTATGTTTTTATTCTTGCATATGTAAATAACATAACTATGAATTTTGAAATACCCGGTGAAAAGAGAGGGGATTGATTTGGAAGTTTGTCGGTCAGCCATCAGATGGCGTGGAGGTCAGTCTGCAGGAGATGAGGCCGTTGGACGTCAGTTGTGAACGTGATACAGCATTGAGAATGTCACAAATGCAGTGAAGAAACTCGAGTCTGCGAGGGAGTTAAGTATGAGGTGAGTCAAATACAACTCAACATAAATTAAAATAAACCTCATAATGTTATTTCTTACCTACATAAATTAATATTATTTTGACCTTATGAACACTGAGATGTTGGTTTCTTCTTAACTGGTTTTATTTTACATGACTGCTTACTGCTTGTAGTTTATGTCCAATGCTGAATCTCTATCAGTCAAAGTCTCTCAATTAAAATAAGCTTGTAAGAAGTCTTTATGAAATATAAAACCATTTATTAATAAATTACAGTAGGAAGTAACATTGAGGTTTTCCTTAATAACCAAGGTGAATCTGGTCATCTTACCCCATAAATACTTGATGTTTCATTTGACATGTTTCGATATGTTGTCCATACCATCGTTGGCTTGACCATCAACATAAAAATCAACAGTCTGGACAAGCTGATTATGGTATAGACAACATATTGAAACATGTTAAATGAAATATCCAGTATTTATGAGGTAGATAACAAGATTCACCTTATTTATTAATAAAACCAGTTATCTATATATATATACCCAAACCCTCTGGCGGCACTATGGCCCTGGGGTCGACTCAGCCTCTAATGGAAATGAGTACCAGCCGCTTGTTCTGACATAAAGTGCCGATTGTCCAGAAAAAGTGGGAGCCTTAACCTCCTACTACCCGAAGGGTCTCCGGGCCTGTTGTGGGATAACTTTACTTTATATATATATATATATATATTTAAATGCTTACAGAATCTAAGTTTTGTTATATAATTTTAATTAATTTTTTTATTCTATGGTGGAGATTGATGGTAGTTCATCTTCTCTCTCACTTTCCAGTACAGATTTCTTCTGTTGTTACCACATAGCGCTGGACAATGGAGAAACTGACTTTCAATAATGCCATCTGGAGTATATAATTTTAAAATAAGTATTAACTGTAAATATAGTAATGAAATATTCAACATATTAACATGTATGCATCTCTATAAAAGAAAATTAAGTTAAATTCAGAGGCACATAGAATAGTAATAAAATAAAAACAATCGTGTGAGTATGTATGGTATTGATAGGTATTATTCTTTTCCATGCTGCTGGGACCAGTGGACCTTGGTCATCTGTCTCGTAGTGGTAATGTACTAATGCATGATACATCAAATACAGAATGTGACACACATGTAGCACATTGTGCAGATTGCAGACATAGACACAGTAAAGCACGTGCTTCCACCTGGTGCTGTGGAAATTTTGTCATCCGCACTCTCAGAAAGACTCATTTTGATTAATTTAGCTCCCTTTTCCTGTTGTGATAAACTTTGTCTTTTATTTATACTAAACTGAATTTGGAATTTTTTTAACAAACTTCAAGCTTATTATTTGTGGCATTTGTAGTTTTTAGGACTAATGTTAAAATTATAAAATGCTTTTTTTTTAAACCTGTTTTAGTTTGAATGAATGGTGTTAATATTTTGATAGCTGAAACTCTTTTTAGTAAAATAGACCATTTATTTATTATTAGCATAGCTTTAATTTTAAATTCAGCAAAATTACATGTGAAATTTACATAATTTACATATTAACATTATACGTAATATAGTTTAATGAAAGTTTTGTATTAAGTAAATTTAAAAACTAGTTTCTACTTATATATCATACATATTGAGTAGCAACTCACTTATTTGAACCAGCTTTCACTCTTACTGTGAATTTAAAATTATTATTAATGCCGTTTGATATACTATCACTGTCAAATATTAAAAAAATGATGGAATATTGGTTTACTATTAGGATTATTTTGAGGACTTTGAATTATTACAAAAAAGTTGTCTTATATTTTCATTGATATATCAACTTGAATTTTTTAAAATTAATGATGCTAATAAAATTAATTTATCAAGAAAATGAAAATTAATTGACTAAAATATTTATAGATATACTAAAGAAATTATATTACAAATTGTTATCTAGATTCTATATTATATTAAAAGATAATAAATACAGCTGAAAATGTATTGCTTTTTTAAATATACAAGTAATCATGGTACCTGTCCATCTGAGTGCCAGCTACTCTTGGCCTGTTCTTAGAAACTAAGCTGTAAATGCAAATGAATCATCTAGGCAGTTAGAGGTGACATATGGTCTGCGTGTATTGTTCCCCAGCTGGTTTTCTCAATCTGGAGCCACTATATATAAAATCTATACAAATATCTCATTATGCTATGTGGGCATCGCTCCCATATGCTGGCTGAAATTCCACGAGAAATATTTTTCCTCTATGGAGATTCGAAACTGTGCATGTTCTGTATCTCTATATATCCTGTGCCTTAGACTCCTCAGCTATGGTGCAGAACTTGTTTTCATAAGTTACTTATGTAAACTCCTGATTTATAAGAGATAAGGTGAATTCTAGATACAAATTTGGAAAATTTTGTATATAAATGTGCAATATGATGTATTTTTTAAAAAAATTCCAAATTTGGTTTTTAATATTGTCTCATTGATTTTCCTTTTACTTGTTTGTTATCAAATTGGCATGATTCCATTACAACTAGCTGTTGCCTAATATTTTATGTGCAAAATGAAATGCATGGGTATTTTGTTTGCTTTTTGGTCATGTATTTCAGCATTTCCAGTAGATTTTTACTAGTTTTGATTATTTTTCTAAGAAAAAAATATATATATGAGAATAATGTAAAAAAATGTTTATAAGTAATTTACTGAGATGTCAAATTTGAGAACTATGGAAGACATATGTAATTTATTTACTATTTTAATTGCATTGTTGATTTAAAAAAAATAATCAGCTTCTGAGATGATCACAATCTTGAAATGATCTTGATACAAATGTACTTTGTTTTTGAAACTTAAAAAATTTAAATCTTGGACAAATTATTGTCAGCTAGTTTGAAATACAGTGTGTCCTCCTAAAATGTATAACATTTCATTATTTAATTACTCAACAAGTATTGTTGATATTTACATTTGGTTTGCTTCTATGAATGGGGTACTGTAATTTTTTTTTACCTACTTAGTATGCACACCCTTAGTGCCATAGCAGACATCCAGTCTGTATTCCACCTCTCTCCATCCATTTTGCAGGATTGCAGGTGTAACATTTGTGACAGCTGCAAAAATATGATAGTGCAGATCTGGTAGATCTCGAACTGGGGTCTGGTAAACTTGATTCTTGACAAATCCCCACAGAAAAAATTGAGTGGCATAATGTGTGGGCTTCTATTAGGCCAAGCAATTGAAGGACTAACTCTCCAATCCAGCATTGAGGGAACTCAGCATCCAGTAAATATCTCATAATATCCGCATAATGGTATGGGGCCTCATCTTGTTGGAAGTTCTGGCACAACATCTACTGCAACATGTCTAGGTATTTTAAAATACAATAGGAAGGATCATTAAGAGGTTTGGTTCGTCTTCCGGGCTTATAGGCCGTGGTCCGGTTGTCTTCATACATCACATTACTACACCAGACTATACAGAGAAGCCATCGAAATATATAAACATAAAAATTCCTTCAACAAAAAAGAAGAAACCATGAAGATAAACAAAATATGGATCCCAGCACTGCATAACACGACAACGAAGCCTATGACTTCTGCAAACGGCACAAAAACAGCACAAAACTCGGACCATGCAGAAAACCTCCCCCCCCACCACTCAGGGTTTAGCTATAAATAGAGAGACAGTTTCCAACGACCAGCCAGTCTGCAGCCGACTGTTGAGGAGTTCACAGAGAGCACGCAGTATCTCCTGATGAGGTCTACCGCAGCAGTAGACGAAACGTCGAGTATGAAGACAACTGGACCATGGCCTATAAGCCCGGAAGACGAACCAAATATGGATCAAGACGCCGGCCGTGAAAGCCTACAATTATATTAAGAGGTTTGTTTAATCATGTCTAGGTATGTTATTGCATTAACAGTAGGCTCTGCGAAAAAAAATAATGGGTCTATGATTCTCTCCTTCAACAATGCACACCACACATTTGAGTTTCGGGGAGTTTCATGCATACTCTTCCACTCTGTGGGAATGTTCCGTCCCCCACATGTGGCAGTTGTGTTTGTTAACTTTTCCAGAAGTGTGGAAATAGCTTTGTCTGAGAAACACACCATATCGAGGTATGCCATATTTTGATCAATTTTTGTCAGAATTGTCTCTGCGAATGTCCTCCATACGGCTTATCTTAAGGTTTGGTTTAATAATGAATCTGAAGTTTGTATGCCTATAGGCACAACCTTTTATGGACGACATCATATACTGCTGAATGGGGTAAATTGCTTGTTGGATTGATTTACGGTGCTCTGCTGGAAAGACGTACAAATTAATTCGATGTCAGCCACTGGGACAGTGCGTGGTTGGTCCGACTTTCAAACCAAACCCCTAGATTCATGAAGGCCCATTTCATAATTGTTATATACATTGAAATCAGTAATTCTTACAAGGGAACCATTGCATGCTGAAACTTACCTTTAAATTTCTTCCACAGAAGCATTGTGTTGTTCCTAGGCCACATTTAACTGCAAGGCACTAAAATCCAGCACCAAATCTCTCATTTAAACTGTGGGGAAGTAATACAATTCCTGAATTGGATAACCTTCACTAGGCTGCCATCCGTGCTGCATCCCATCTATATCCACTTCGTTTTTGTACAAGGACAGGGAGTCCATCTGCTCTGTAGTGGGTTACCATTACTGGATTCTGAGTTTGATTTCTGTGCCTTACAGTTAAAAATGACAGATAATTTTTTGGGCACAGCCTTGGTATATACATCTTGGAGAAATTTTAAGGTAGGTTTCAGGAAGCAATAGTTGACAGTTCTCTTGTTAATTTGTAAAATTAACATAATGAAAATATGTGTAAGAAAATATTCAATACAATCAATAAAAATATTTTTCTTTCCCCTGTGATAAATATTGTCCTAATTCCATTTAGTCATTTTTGGAGACCCATGCATATTATTGTTATTATTATTATTATTATTATTATTATTATTATTATTATTATTATTATTATTATTATTATTATTATTTTAAAGAAGAAATTAAAGTAACAAAAGGCCTTTGATAAGGTTGTAGCATATCACCCACATTATTTAAGATATTTATATATAAAACACGTCAAACTGGAGCAAAAAAATGTTCAGGAATGGGAGTACCAATTGGAGATGGATCAACAGATACAATATATACACTGTTATTTTGGATGACCAGATAATAATTGCGCAAGAATATGAAGACATGGAGTTCGTGTTCAGAAAATGATTGGACGAATACAATAATTGGGGTTTGAAAATAAATTTAGAAAAAAAAAACATTTCATATGGGATGTGGAGCAGAAACCGAAGATTTAATATTAGAAGATCAGAAGGGGAATATTAGAGGTTATGAAGAATTTGAGTATTTTGGGGTAAAGGTAGATAAAGAAGATAGGCAAAAAAGTGATATTAAGAACAGAATAAATAAAGTTAGAGCAATAACAGCAATGATAAATGGTGTCCTATGGAACAGACATATCTTCATCCAACCAAGTCTTAGGCCTATAGGCCTGTTATGAGACATATAACCAGGAAAAATAAGTTACAAATATATAATTCAAAACTGAGAAGTACTGTCACATATGGAGCTGAAGTATGGAAATTCAACAAAAACCTATGTCGATGGAAATGGATTTCTTGAGGAGAGCAGCAAGTTGTTCAAAATTAGAAAAAATAAGAAATAATGTCATATGAGAAAAAATGATATAAAATATTCAATAGTACAACGTGTCCACAAATATAGTATCATACTTTAAACTATTACTACGTCGATTTGGATAATCGTATCTAAATTAAATTGGTGACAATCAAAAGAGAAACTCAAAAAGTTTTGTGCATGTTAACAATGTCAACAATGGAGAATAATAGACAACAATACAGAAACTAAACTAAATTTAATCATGTTTTTTGTGGTCGATATGGATTTATTGTTGGATATTTAACAGACAGCGATGTCTGCAGCATCACTCGTGGGGGCCACATTCAATGTCTGAGGTATAGCAAAAACTTTTAGAGTTTCTCTTTTGATTGTCACCAATTTCATTTAGATTCGATTATCCAAAGCGACGTAATAGTAGTTTATAGTATGATACTATATTTGTGGACACAGTGCAGATTAGGTAAGATACAAGCAATTAAATTGAATGTATGATGTATGTATATATTAAATGTATGATGAATGCAAGAAGAAAGGTTTCCCAAAAAATATTGGAATGGTGTCCACCTGGAAGAAGAAAGAAAGGAAGACCTCGAAACTCATGAATGCAAGAAATAAGAACTGGAATGAGAACAAGAGGACTGGAGGACATGGAGTGGATGGATAGAGACGGGTGAAGAAGGAAAATAAAACTTTAGGCACAAAAAGGTGTGTAAACATTGAAAATCTGTATATAAATAAATTATTATTATTATTATTATTAATTATTATTATTATTATTATTATTATTTAGTAATGTTATTATAGTATTAAAATTAATAATAAGAATAACAATAATAATAATAATAATAATATGCATGGATCTCCAAAAACTGACCAAATGGAATGAGGAGAATTATCATAGTAGAAAGAAAAATATTGTCATTACTTCTATTGAATAATTTCTTAAACATATTTTCATTAGGTTATTTTTACAAACTAAGAATTAAGATTGTCCTACTGATAGAAGTATTTTTAACAACATTATTAGGCCTACATATTTAATTTTTTCATATTTTTGTGCTTAATATTTTTATATTGAAAATTATATAGTTGTGAAACATGGTCTCTTACTTTAAGGAAGAAAAAAGATTATGAGTATTTGATAATAAAATTTTTGTAAAATTTTTGGACTGAAGAGAGAAAGATAGGTGAATGCTGTGATGGGAAGGGCATGTGGTAAGAATGGTGAATGAAATAGGGGCATGGAAATAGGGTGGGTTAATAATATTAACCATGATTTGAGGAGATGAATTTTACAGGAGATGGTAAAGCCAGAGCAAAAGCACCAAGAAGGTATGCCAAGAATGTGGTGGGAGAATAACCCTGAAATTGGCAATGAATCCTATAAGATATATCAATTGGTTTATTTTATTTAAAGCTTTTAATAAAATAGAAGAACACAGACGGTAGAAATTACCTTAATGTATGTCGAATTACACAATATACCCAATAATAATAGATGGGGTCTCACAGTAAATTTACAAAAAACAGAATATCTGGCAATAAATAGCAATGAAAGAGAAAACTTAGTATTGGAAGATGGAATCCAAATAAAGCAAGTGAAACAAACTAAATATTACGCGGGTATTAGTAGGGTTCAATGGTTAGTAATGGATGTTGGGCGCTAGGATTACCGAAAGGATATCTCCATGTATGAGATCTTAGGTTGCTCAGGTTGGTATCGGTAGAGTTGAGGTTCTTTCTCAGGGATAAGCAAGGAGCTGGCCGGCGCAAGACTACGCGAGATGAAGTTTAATAAAAATATTTTATTAATTGATGGACACTATACATGTGAGATTGCAGACACATTTGATGTCGGACAAGGTATTGACCGCAGTAACGCATTTAGAACTCAAGTTGGAGTCTCGACTGAACAAATTATAAGTGAAGTTAGGTTTGTAGTTTGTTAATTGATCGCCATGCCGGTGCGTCTGTCCCGACTCCCGTCTTGGTGAGTTCCGTCGGACTCAGGACTCCGAACGCTGAACTTAGAAATGCAGAACTAGAACTGCAGAACTAAAACGCTAAACTCAGAATGCTGATCTAGAACTGAAACTCAGAATGCCGGACTAAAAACTACCGAACTATAACTAACTTAATATAATTATTGTTGGTATAAGGTACACTTCGCTACCCTCTCTCTGGCATCGTGTCGTCATGAGATCATTACCTTGTCGCGATACAACACTTAATTATATTGGTTGACAACGATTCCTTAGTACCAAAGGAGGAATCGCCGTCTTTCCATTGGATAAGGATCCACCATGTTCCCTGTAGGACACTCCTTTGGGTCAGTGGCCTTTTCCCGCCTGTTTGCTAGGCTTCGCGTCCTCGCGGGTTGTCGATTTCGTCATACTGGGTTATTTACTCGACGCTGTAGTTCCCCAGCCATAAATCATGCTTTGTTAATGACCTGTCAGCGAAGCTCAGTTTAAGCTCTTGGATTACTGGTCCACAAAGAAATGTCCAGTAATCCGCTAGTAATAAGTTTTCTTGAATTTTAACTCTTTTGTAGCCGCATCAAGGGCCTGTCGCTTAACAAAAGCGGTACCATGTACTTGTTAATGGTTTCCTTAATTATTAACTAATCGTTTATTCCTACTTGTATCAACTTCGTTTGATTCAATTTATTTTAATTCAATTATATGAAAATCAAAATTCTCGTGTTCTCACGGTTCGATTACATATAAGTTTCATATACCTGCGGTTATTATTTCATCCTTTAGGCATTTAACATGATAATAATACGTCCTAATCAATTTATTTATCCTAATTTATTAATCTAGGAGTCGGAGTGAAAGATTCTGCTTCAATATTTGGGAATGATTATGGATAACATCGAAGGTATAGGCAAAGAGAACATAAAACATAGAATTGAATTGAGTAGCAAAATAATATCATCATTAAATTCCATATGGTGGGATAAGCATATTTGGAAAGACACAAAAAAATATGTTGGTAAAACATTGGTGGAATCTGTTGCAATGTACGGAAGTGAGGTATGGACAATCAATAAGTACTACAAGAATAGACTAATAGCTCTAGAAATGGATTATTTACGAAGAAGTGCCAGAAAGTCTAAATTAGAACGTGTCACAAATAAGGAAATTAGAAACAAAATGGAAGCAGAAGAAAGCATAATTGAAAGAATTGAGGAAAAGGAATTAAAGTGGTTAGGACATGTTTTAAGAATGGAAGATGAGCGATGGCCGAAGCAACTATATGAATGGCATCCTAACAGAAAGAAGAAAAGAGGAAGACCAAGGTTAACATGGAAGGAAAACATGAAGACAGTAATGCAAGCTAGAGGGCTAAGCATCGAAGATGCCCAAGACCGTAGGCTTTGGAGGTTTGGCACGGGAAGACGGCAGCAGCTGTAAAAACCCGAAGATAGATAGAATAATAGTTACGTATGATATAGTTTCCAACAATCTACCACAACAGCATATTTTAAATTTATACAATATCTATAAAACAAATTTGATTTCAGTTTGAATCAATAACACACAAACAGAATGGACCGAAATTAATAGGGGCGTAAGACAAGGATGTGGCCTCTTGCCCTTGCATATACATGGATAGAATACTCCAAGATTGGCAACAGATGAGACATGGTTCTATCCAAATTAATAGAAACCATAAAGTAGACTCTTTGCTTTTTGCAGATGATTTGGTATTAATAGCTCCAACAGAAACAGATTTACAGTATTCTATACACAATTTTAATATAATTGCAAAAAGGTACAATATGGAAATCAATATAAAGAAAACTAAAGTTATGGCCTTTTGTGGGAAATACCCTGTACCCAGCAAAATTGTTTTGGATGATGAAATTGTAGAACAAGTAAACAAATTTAATTATTTGGGTTATAATTTAACATTTCAAGATGAAGCTGATATATCAAAGAAAACCACAAATTTTACAAAAAACAACGGGGATAATTAACAGTATAATGAAACCATCTTTAGTACAGAAGAACACAAGATTACGGCTTTATAAGGTTCTCGCAAGACCAGTATTAAGATATGGTAGTGAAGCATGGACAATACAAAGAAGAGATGAAAGCTGAATAACAGCAAATGAGATGCGATTTATGCGCCGTACAGCAGCCTACACAAAGTGGGACCATAAAAGAAATGAGGAAATTATGGAAGAGTTCTTCACTATATACAAAACTACCAGAACAACTGGAAAGCCCTTCTTCAACAAATGCCGTCTCATAGAATTCCAAAAGCCATATTTCGCTACTACCCCCAAGGCAAAAGATCGCTGGGACGTCCAAAAAACCACTGGATGGAAATATATTCACGTAGACTTTCACAGCCAGAGTTGCTATGATGATCTTGATGAAGATTTTCGGGCTGTAGGCCGAGGTCGTGAGGCTTGTAGTTCCCCGATGTTTCGCCAGAGACTGCGCCTGGCATCCTCAAGGGTTGTCTTGAGGATGCCAGGCGCAGTCTCTGGCGAAACGTCGGGGAACTACAAGCCTCATGACCGCGGCCTACAGCCCGAAAATCTTCATCAAGATCATCACTGGATGGAAAATTCCTCTTTGAGACCGTAACAGGCCACATGGCCTAATACTTGCATGGATGATGATGATGATAGTTTCCAGTGCGGTGCGCCATATTCAAATAACTGACTCGATAAATTACTGCTTTGCCAATTTAAGGGATAACATTAATCATGATTTGAGGTGAGAATTATGCAAGGATTAATTGGAAAACATTAACTCATGATAGAAATGTATTGAGAGCTTACGTTGATGAATCTCCGGGTTTGGTAGTGCCAGTGACAAAAAATGTCTATGTTGACTTATAATATATTCTATATATAATTTTAAAAAATATTATACAATAAGCTATATAATAATAATAATAATGTAATACACTTAAATCAATTCACATGGCAGCATTACTTCTGTGTAGATGTAAGAACTGTACTGTCTTCACTTTCTGTCTGTTGCTCCCCTACCTCATGCCTCTTGTTACAAGAGCAGAGAAACTCGAGCTTGCTCCCTAGGGCAACAAAATGGTTACTATTGACTGAGACCACTGTTTCCTAATGCAAAGCTTAAAGCATTAAAAGTGCAGTGGGTGGCATTAGAAAACGCACAAGTGTAGGGTTTTTCTATTCAAAATTTAAATGGAATTTAATCACAACATGCTTTTTCTTTTATTTTCTAAAATTATTTTACATATTTCAAATTTAGTGAATGCTTGTGAAACAAAATATAAAACTTACAAAACATTTGTAAAAACCAGTCTTGAGTTATGGCTGCATTTCAAGGCTGAAGTCATTAAAACCCAAAATACTTTGGGAAAAAAAATGTGGCCCAGTATGTGTTAACAGAGAATGGCATATTAGGTATGGCAATGAATTATATCAATTATAAGTTATCTGATGTCTTATTCAGCAACTACAGTATTATTTTGTGGAATGTTTTAGCTTTCTAAACTATTGCTTTCCATTTCAGTCCTGAGTTCAGGTCCTACAATTTTTAATTTTCATAGATTCCAATTTTAAAAACATTCTTTATTCTTTAACCTTTGTACTTACTTTGATCTTCATCTATTTATCAATCCAGGTTGTAAGAGTTGAGTTTCTTTAGCTATTTATGGTGTTGGGAAGTTGGCCTAATGCCCAAACTCTGTCACTTTGGAGGACCTAGGTTTTCTGTCAGGGATATTCTTTCTTAATTAATAATTGAGTTAGAATTTAGCACCTTATCTCATAATTATATATTTCTGCAAGACTATTTTCTAGATAGAGCTGAAGATGATATGCAGAAGTATCAAAACTAGTCTTGGAGAAATCTACAATTATGAGGTGAGATGTTAAATTCTAAATTAATTAATTAATTAAAATAAACCTCATAGCGTCACTTCCTTTAAATAACAATGAAAATATTCTCTCTTAGCTAGTTTGTCCTCATTAAAGCATCAGGACCTCGCTGTTTGCCGTTTCTCAACTTAGCCTTTAGAAATGTCTGGATGCCACAACATAGACGTATGCTTAGTCTTGGCAGAAATATATGATATTTCTCAGGTTTTCATAGTACACACTCACTAGCAAAGACGTGTCCTCCTAAGGTCACATACTGCTCCTTTAACTCCTAGTTACCTGATATTATTATTCTTCATCTAGTCTCGTATGTCTGCTCTGGGGGGATCGAGTTCTTTGGTTATTATAAACAGACTTTTATTCATTGGCAGCTTTCTAGGCCTGACGTAACTTCACCAAAACTCCTGTTAGCCATTTTTTCAGAGTTCTTAGTGGATCTTCTCAATTCTTTGGTGGTACCAGAGACAAAATGTCTTCATTGTATATCTCTCATAATGCCTGGTATTATCCCATTTATAACGTTTTATGGCTGTGAATGCTGAGAATGAGATTTCTAAAAAAAGATATATGTTAATCTGAAGAAAATAGAAATGTTGGATGATCAAAGTTGTATTGGAAGATGAGATTCTGGAGGATTTAGCAAGGATTGGAATTAAGGGATGATGGTTGATAGCTAAAGGCATAGAAACCTGGAGAAAAGTTCTGAGGAAAACCAAAGCTCAAATGTGGCTAGAATATTTAATGATATTAAGTTCTCATTTAATTCCTATTTCATATTAGTATTGAACAATTTAATCATTTTTTATTAAATATTTCTTAAAATGCTGGATAATTACTGGTATGTAAATATTTACCTCTATATAGGTTTCAAATGTGGTCGGGATCATTGAATTTTTAGGATGGAAAATTCCAAGGGACTAGTCCTTTGGGAGGGACTTTAAGCCTTGGGCACTGAGTCGGAAAATTTTCAGGCTTGTAAAAGAACCTCAAGCCTGAATAAAATGGCCTCAGCAAAATTTAACTGTTCTTCCTCCATCCAAGTAATACCTTAGTTTTCTAGTAGATGTCTTCTCGAGGTGATGTAATACAGGAAATGTCCCCAGCGGGTCAAACGGGGATCACTCAATCAAACAATCAATCAGTCTTAGTGTACCTACAGTCGTACAGATGATTCATGTAAAATATCTGGTTTTTAAAATTTATTTATTTATTTTTTATGGTACCTAAAAACTTTGTTAAATGTACAATATTTCTGGAATAATTACTTAATATCACAGTGGATTCTGAAATTTACCTTCTCATTTTTATAAATTCATCCATACCCATTAATAAATTACAACAGGAAGTAACATTATGAGGTTCTTTTTAATTAATAAGGTGAATCCAGAGTCATCTTACCTTATAACTTGTGTTCTATTTGAAATGTTTCAATATGTCAATGCATAGCATCATCAGCTTTTCCAGACTGTTGAATTTTATGTTGTCAGCTCTAGATGTCAGCTTGAAAATCAAATCTTTTTTCCTAGGAATTTCAAAATTCATAATCCTGTTTTTGAAATTCCCAGGGAAAAAGATTTAATTTACAAGTTCTTCGGTCAGCCAAAATATGAAGTGGGAAGCAACATTCAGGGCCAATAACATAACATTCAACAGTCTGGAAAAACTGATGATATGCACGACATAAATAAACATATTAAAATAGAACATGTTATAAGGTAAGATGACTTCTTTTCACCTTATTTATCCATACCTATCCCTGCACGTTTATTAGAGTTTGGTACTGTAACTCCAGATCACTATTATTTATTGAATTGGTTACATTCCTTTTTTGAATTTTCATTTATTCTTGTCTAACAAAACATAATTTGTGTATGTGTATTTGGTGCTCAGAATTATCAAATAATTATCTTATTTTTTGCTTCTCAATGTTTAAATATAAAATCTACATGCATCTTGAGATATTTTCAGTTTGTCAGATGTTCATTGTCCATTTTTTCTCTCTTTTTGGCACAATAAGGATTTAGAGTCATTAATAATCTGATTTGGTGAAAGGTGTTTACTGAAGCAGACTGGATGACTGGTAACTAATCTAATTGTGGTTATGGGAATTTTGGCAAAATGTAATGTGAATTTTTACATGTGTTGAATTCTAATTGTATTCATGTCAACTATTAAGAATCATATTTTTAAAATTTAACTTTTAAAGAATCTATGAAAATGTAGGCAAATAATGAGGAATTTTAGATGTTTGTATTTTAACTTTTAAATTATCATGATATAGTTATGTGACTTTAAAAAGATAGTGATCCCACATTAAGGCTTCAACCTTTGCACACAATGTTCCTTGCATGATTGCTACCTTTACTTCCAGAATGTGTATCTGATATTTATTTCCAACCTCAGAACCATGGTCTTGTCAGAGTTTAAAAAATATCAACCCCATTAGGAAATGAACCTGCGACTTTATGGCTTGTGGCATATTGGCTTAATACTTACAGACCGGACTAACTTTAAATACCCCGTGTCTCCATGCCGGCAAAATTTAAAGGGACAAATGCATAAATTTATTAATTTAATTACTCCCATAATTTTGTTACTTTCTCTCCAATAATTTATGTACCTAATCAACACACAATTTATAATGTAATCATAATAAAAAAAAAGAAGTACTTACGTAAGTTAGTTGTTCCGAATACAAGTTTTCAATATTCTAAAGTTTTACACATTTGTTCGTTACACAGAGATTTTTAACACAATCACTAGGTCCTAAATATATTATTAGTCTGTTTGTATTTGAGATGTACATTTCAACAACTGTCTACTGGTAACACATTACTCTAAATAATATGCCTTTGCGTGGTATACTTCAAAACACTTGCCGAGACACAGTCTTCCGTCACACTTTCAGCAGTATATGGTGGTGTACTTTTGTGCAGCCTTTCCTGTTTTATGCTTAGACCTGTCAGAACATACCTTACATGTTCTCTGAGCACATTCTTTTTCCTTTCTTCCTGTGGCAGGTACTCTGTGTGGAAAATGATCCCTTCCTAGTAGTCTTGCTGCTGTTGGTCTTTGAGGCTGTAGGACTATTTCAGGGCCTGCATCAGTAATAAGTCCTTCTGCAATTTTTTTTTTTTTTTTGCAGAATGTGAGAATTGACTAAGGCTAGGTCTAATAAGTGAAAGAAAAAAATGTTTGCACCACTTTACTGATTTTCTCTGGAAACTGTAGTATGACATCAGTTGATCAGATTTGTCAATACCAATTTTGTATTTATTATAATCTATGACAGATTTAGGTTTTATTTTCTGGTGTGCTCCTCTAGATGTAGATTCCACTAGTGTGTCATCATGTGCTGTAGATAACATGTATACATCGCACACGTCCCTCCATTTTACTGCCAGCAAGTGATTTCTCTGTGCAACTAGTTTTTCACCTTTCTTCACCTGAGCTGAAAAATGTTTTCTGGGCATCTCCTTACAGGTTGGCATTTACTTGTGCCTACAGCTTGTATCACACTAGGAATCAAAATGATCGAACAGTGTTGGGCTGCCTGAAAAAAATATTTATCATGTACACTTTGTGCCATTTATTTTGCACGGTCTGTCTACAAACATTGAAGTGAGGAATTGTAGGTCTGGGCTTGTGTTTCATGGGCTTCAGCATAAATTTCTAAATTGCCTACAAAACCACTGGTGGACTCGCACAAGTCATACAGTTTTATTCCGTATTTGTGTGGTTTCCCTTTTACGTTTAAACAGGAAAAAAGGGGAAAAAGTAATCTTCCTCGGAAGCACATATGTGCCTCATTGAATTTCAATCATTTCTTCCCACTTATTACCATGGTTTGACTGACCATTTAAAATATGCATTTCTTGTTTCTTATTAAATCATTTCCCTTCTGTATGTATTAAATTCTAAACATTATTGAGCAATTTTTTTTCTCTTTCTAAGAGGTTTTTATGAAATAATTATTATATATGTCTTCCAAATAGCTTTTATAATGGCTGAGCTTCCTGTTTTTTAAAGTTATCAGTGTGAATGAAGTGTGATTATAATAATTAGAACAATGTTTCTGATATACAAATATTTTATGTTAAAAATTTGTTCACTGTTGAGCAGAACAAGATTGAATTAATGAGTGATGTATGTAGCTTTCTGGGTATTGAATATATTGCACATAGCTTCCTCAATTATAGTCGCATGGCAATCTTGTCGAAATGTTAATTAATGTTGGTGCTGATGGTAGTTATAATATTTTATGAAACGCTTGGCTTTGTTGTTTTAAAATTGTTAAACATGCTGTTGATGTATCAAATGATAAAAAGTGTACATAGTATCTCATGGCACATATCTCTTCAAATATTGATATTGTTGACTCTTCATTAACAGTGAGGTGTGCTGTTAAAAAGAAATTAATTACCCATGGTACAACTATAGATTTTTGCCAAAAATGTGCTCAAAAAATTCACAGTGCCATAGAAAATAGTTTTATAAAAGATAACTGACTTCATTTAAAAGAGGTATATAATAAAAAGTTTGATAAAAATTGAGTTTTTTTACAAGTATAATGTTGTAATTTTTTTTAACAAACTTGACATTTAAGTGAGAAAAGAAAGCATCATACTTTAATTCTAAACCTAAAAGTAGGTATTGTAAGTGAAATTAGATCTTTCAGATATTAAACAATGATAAATACATATTTGAAAATTATAAATATTATGAACTTATAAATAAAATTGTTTATTTATAATTTCAAATTTAATTTAATTGTGTTATGATATTTTACGGTATAGTAAGGAACAATTTTAAATGTTCTATATGTATCTTTTCACCCTCTTTTAGTGATAGAAAATATTTGAAGCGTTCAGGAAAAAAAAAACAGGTGTCACTTTTTCCATAAAACCTAGAAAACAATCACATGACATACCTGCTTCTTTATCTGTATGTCAAAACTTTGAATGCAAATAAATCCATGGTTAAACCGTTTCTTTTGCTGTCTCACAGTTCTAAAAGATTGTTCTTTCCGTGGAAAATCCAATGCCAACTCAAATTCCATCTCAACATATAAGTGACTTGCCTGTTTTTTTTTCTTATACTGCACCTTTATTTATATAAAAGTACATTATACAGTGCCATGGTACTCATGAAATGAAATGAATATTGTAAATAAATCAATTTTAGAATCATCTATCGAGCATATGTATAGAATTTTCTTTTGGTTATTTTATGTGTAAATTTGTATGTAAGTTGGACATGACTATTTTTATATCAAATGTTGTACTATAATTATATAATTTATTATTTCCTAGCACTATTTATCGTGATATAAATTGATATTGTTTTATGTAGATTGTAGTTTTAAAAATATATATAAAATGTGTACAATTGATAGAAGAATCTCAAGTTATTGGTAATTATATCAACTATCTTAAGATATATTGACATGTTATATCAATTTTATTTTTGTGTCTTGAATTGTTATAATGCACACTTACATTGAATACAAAAAACAGCTTCTGTCCATATTGTACAATTAATAGCCACAATAGGGATTAATCACAATTTTACAGTTTATATTATTCCATGTTTTTATAGAAAATTGGGAAAGATCTTAACTTTATTTTAAGATTTAACATGGGTGAAGGATAAAAATGTGTAATATATGTTATGGATATAATTAAAATTGCACATTTCTACAAATAAAAACTTTTATAACACTTACTATGATCAATTATATTATAATGTAGGCATTTTTATTTATATAATACTTTGTTAAATTTTCTTAATATACTATATTATTTCTGCAACTATTGGCTATTCCAGAAGTAAACAGAGAAACCGATTACAAAACTTTAGTTTAATTCTTGCTCATTGGTTGCAGGGAAGACTTTCCTTGCAATAGCATATGCAAGAATGAGGTTCAAGGTTCAAATGTTTATCATTGCTCTCTCCATTTAATTCTGGAATAGACAATAGAAGATATGCACTCTTACAAGTTTAGGTCAGAAAATTAGAGAAGAGGTTATTTATCAACTCATACACTATATGATGAAAAGTATAGAGTCACTTCACCCACAACTCATAGCTAATCTGTTCCCTTGACAAATATCAGGTATTAAATATTAAAAGATTCCAGGCTCTGTGGCCGTGGTCTATAACTTACATTTCTTCCAGATGTTTCTCCCTTAACTGCAGAGGGCATCTTCAGTGGTGAGTGCTTCTAGGTGGTGTTCCCTTGTCGTAGACTTCACTGTGAATGAGTCGAGTCTATGACAAGGGAACACCACCTAGAAGCACTTGCCACTGAAGATGTCCTTTGCAGTTAGGGGAGAAACGTTTGGAAGAAACGTCAGTTATAGACCACGGCCACATAGCCCAGAATCTTTTAATATTATGACTACTGGCCATGAAAGCCTGCATTCCACAATTAGGTATTAAACTTTAATAAAGTGTGAATCCACCCAATTTTGTTATGACAGTCTTAAATCTATCAGGAAGACTTAGGAATAGGTATTTGATTGTTTATAGAGGAATGGTAGTCCATCCTTTTTGCAGATCTGTAAACAAAGTAGGTAATTACATGGTTGGTTGTGGTCTGGTGAAAAGTCTACATTTTAATTCATGTGACAGGCATTCAAATGGATTGAGGTTGGGACCCTGCATCAGCCAGTCCATTTCCTGGGCATATAGAATTTTCTTGATGCCATGACATCATGTTGGTATAAGCAGTGGACATCACCAAACTAGTACTCTATGGGAGGCAGAACGAAATCATTCAGAATATTTTCATAACCTCATAAAAAAATCTTCATAACTGTTGGGTTTGTCTTTCGGGCTAAATGGCCGTGGTCTGGTTTTCTTAAAACTCAACGTTTTGTCTACTACTGCATTAGACATCCTCAGGAGATTCTGCATGCTGTATGAACTCGTAACTCTTGAATTGTCGGCTGCAGACTGGATGTGTGCTGGAAATTGTGTCCTTATATATATATATATATATATATAGAGTCTTTGGTGGTGATGTTACGGACCATATAGAAAACATCACCACCAAAAACTCACATATATATATATAAGGGCACAATTTCCAAAGCACAGCCAGTCTGCAGCCGACAGTTGAAGAGTTAGGAGTTCATACAGCTTGCACAATCTCCTAAGGATGTCTACCGCAGTAGTAGATGAAAGTTCAGTTTTAAGAAAACCAGACCACGGCCATTTAGTCCAAAAGACAAACCCAACAGGAATCATGACACCTGCCATGAAATTTAATATAACAAATTTGGGAGTTTTAACATTATGAGGTTTTCGTAATAAGAATCAAATGAATAGTGATTTCTTCTTACCTCATATACCTATGTTTTTTTAACACAGCACCGCAGTATCGGAGAAACATAGATATATGAGGTTAGAAGAATTCACGATTCATTTGATTCATACCTGCTGTGAAAGCCTACAATGTTACATAATCTTCATAAAGTTTACCATTTAGATTGCCATTCAGTTTTACTAGGTGACCAAATTTGTTTCATACAAAAGAGTCTCTCACTATAATGGCACCTCCATAAAAATATTGTTGGCACAATAGATGATGACAAATATTGCTTACCTGACATTCACCACACCCAGTCCTTCCAATAGACTGTCACAACATGTTCCATGACTCCCTGCTAAAAGTTACATTTCCAATTGTACACTATCCAACAATGGATTCTTTACACCATTACAGACAACACTTAGTATTCACAGGGGAAATGTTCGCTTGTGTCAAGCTGACTGGTCACAATAGCACAATTTCCTGAACTCATTACAAAGAGTCATGGTCACAAACTTTACTGCTAAGTAGCACAGTTGTGTACAGACAAAAACCAATAGATTTTAGACATCAACTTCTTCAAAGATCAATAGTCCTTTTCAGACATGATATATGCTCTATTAGGTCATTGTTTACTTGTGGTAGAACCATCACATTTTCACTTTGTAACGAATATTTGAAATGGTTGATATTGGTAGTTTCAGGAGGGCTGAAAGCCCTCTGATAGACTTACTATTTAAGTGGGCATCTATGATCATAACACATTTAAAGTCAGTGAGCTTTCCAGATTTAACCTCCTGCTATTATTTTTAATACTGAATAGTACACAAAATGTTGCCATCACAAAAACTGATGTGAAGTTTATTGTCTGGCCTTAGGAGTACTAGTGGCATATGCGTATAGTTTAGATCATGTAGTGTATTCATTCCATACTGTGTTTAAATGATGTACCAATTAAAATCATAGCTTGGGTTTTGTTATGGTGATAACCGTTAAGTTTTAAATCTTTTATATTTAAAATTTAATCTAATAGATATACAAATAAAATACAAATAACTAACTATAAATTTTCAATAAATAACTTATTAAATTGTAGAATTGTTATATTAACAAAATAAGTTCGTAAGCTTGTTACATATGTATAAAACTTTGAGAAGCTGGATGGAAAAAGTATATAAAATTATTATTAATATTTTTAGAGTTCTGGTTAAGAATGGTAAATTATCATCTATTATCAGGTTTTTCACCTAATTCATCCCATTATTTGATACATTTAACAAGAATTTTCTGCATTTAATGAAACTTCTCTTACTTATTTCATTCATTTATTTAATATTTAAAGGAAGTGACACTATGAGGTTTATTTTAATTAATAGGAGTGGAATATTCAAATAATCCAACTAGAATTGGAAAGAATTGATAATGATGTGTTATGCATCGAAACCTTGGTCTTCATGCAATCTACAAATATGAGGTGAGTCATGAATATTCCAACTCCTATTAATTTTTAATATTGAGCGGAGAACATATTTTTAATAACTCACCTCATACAATTTCAATTTTCTTTGAGACCATTGGTTTCAAAGAAAATCGAAATTGTATGGGGTGAGTTATTAAAATATGTTCTCCGCCCAGTATTAATGATATAACCTCATAATGTTTACTTCCCAACTTTAATTCAAATATAAAAACCCTATTAATTATTTCATTCACTTTATTTTTAAACTTGTAAGCATTATTTCCAACAATTGGCAATTATTAGAAATGAGAATGCTGTATGCTAAGATTATTGAGGCAGCACATCTTAATAAGAAGTGTTTAGTTGATCATTTCACATACAACAAATTCAGAGTTATCTGGATTAGTAAGCACATATGGAAAATAAATATGATGTAAAAATAAGTTTTTTATTTTATTTTATTATTCAATGCCATCACGTCATTTCAACATTCTGGTATTCTCTTCTGGCATGGCATTATTGTAATCCACTTCTGAGGTTGGGATGCCTGGGAGGCAGAGTTACGCTGCCTCGATGATATATGATAGGTGGTGATGATGGTAATGATGCGCCAGGAGAGGCCTCAATCCTAAACTTAATGAATATGTTAAGGATGGCCAGATGATGTTCGAGGACCCTTTAAGCCTTAAAGTTTCCTGACATTTGTCTTACAGATGAGGAAAAACTCCGAAAAAAAAAACATCACCCAGGAAACTTGTCCCGACTGGGAATCAAACCCAAGACCCCAGTAATAGACATGTAAAACTAAGTAATTTAATTGAAATTTGACACTTTTTGTGAAAAAAGTAAATGAATACTGCAAAGAGAAATAGGGCATAGGTAAGGGAATCCGAACATGACTAATTTTGTTTCTTCAGATTTAAATAAAATGTTTAATCTTTTTCTGAGGGCTGGGCAGAAAATAACTTTGAAGTAACAAAAGTAGAATATATTGTCGAAATGAGAGTAGAAGATATACAAAATTGGTAATTGTTTTGTTTTTATTCATTTTTAACTTTCTTTTATTTGGTTTTGATAATGATAGCTTTGCTATTGAAATGTGTCAATGATTTTTTAAAGTTTTGTTAGGTAATTGGGATTTTAATGGTAATATATGTAACATTTATCATCACCAAGAAGGTCCTGAATATTAATATATTGTGTTTATGATGATATTATAGCTGAAGATAGCAGTAGGGGTGAAAAAAGTATTTGATTTAATCTTAGTGTTTAACAGCTCAGGTCATAATTCAAATCTCGACATGAAAGGATCGTAAGGTTAATTGCCTTAAATCTATAAATGGGACACATGGCTTCCTTACTGAGGGAGGCTATACTCAGTATTTTTGTACCATAAAAAAAAATCTATCAACCCTTCTAGGTTTGAATCTGTAAACCGTACAACCAAAGGCAAACATGGTAACCACTACACCACTGTAACCAAAGAAAGAAGGACTTGTACTCCTTGAACTAAAAGAAGAAATGAAAAAAAAGTTATTCTTCATCCACTTTTCAATGTTGGAGGATAAGTCCATTTTTGAATAGTAGTTAGAATGCAGTGATATAATTTTTCTCTTGTGTATCGACAGAATTAAATAGTAGATGATTGATTGCGGCATCAGACGAGGTTATGCAAACTAATGGGATACTACAAGGAGACCCCATCAGCCCGCTACTATTTAACATAATGACGGCTGACATTGGGAAAGCAACGAACGGGACCACGCTGGTAATGTATGCGGACGACATGGCCATTGGGGCAGAAAACAAAGAAGAATTGCAAAAAGGCATAGATGGGATACAACGATGGGCTATGGAAAATGAGTTCAAGATAAACAGCAACAAGACCGTACAAATGGTTTTCAAGAAAGGAGGAAGAACAGCGGCAAGTGATAATCTAAAACTAGGAGAAGAACCGATAAGAATGGTCAACAAATTCAGATATTTAGGCATAACACTGCAGCCAACAACAAATCTTCTTTCAGCGCACATGTGCAGGAGAGAGCAACAGCAGCTATAAGAGCTATGTGCAGTATCAAAGACATCATATCGTTAAAATTAGTCACAGCCATGAAATTATTCGCATCAGTGATCACCCCGATCGTCACCTATGGGATAGAAGTGATATGGGAGAAACTATCGACCAGCGATTTGGAGAGGTTAGAAAAAGTAAAACCAAGATTCATCAAAAAGGCATTAGGTGCAAGCAAATACACACCAAATAGAATGGCCTATATGCTAGCCAGAGAAACCTTCTTCCTAGAGGACCTGAGGCAAAGGATACTACTGCCAGCAACGGAGCCATATAAGAAAGTCATCGAAAAAAAGAAACAGAGAGAAAAAGAGATCGACGAAGATTTCTACGCCTCAGATGCCATGGTAAACAGAGAGTGGACTGGAAGTAACCAACCACAAAGGCACAGAATCATAGGTTTAGCACACACGGATATCATCACAAAATGTGCAAAAATACAAAATTCCACCAACCGAGTGATTCGTGTGAATGCAAGATATGCGACCAAAAGTGTGAGCGATACCATTACAAACAATGCAGAATATGGAAAGGATCACTGAACGAACTCATAAAAGACAAATCATAAACTTATAACTTAATGCTCTTTTGAGTGCCTCTTACCAACTTATTATTATTATTGATTGCTGTTCTTTTCGGTGTTAGATGCTTTGCATATAGTATATTTTTTGATTACCTAATTATAATCTGAATTAATAGATCATTTGGCAGGCAATATGAAGAAATATATTCATGTATTTCTTTTTTTTAATCACAATGTGATAAAATAACTTATACAAAATAAATTAAAAGCATATTTTGGGGAATGTTAAATGCGGAGACTTCCAGCATCACAGGGCCATGATTTATACTCTTGTTGTTGATTTCTTATTATATCTAAATAAAAATACTGTGTTATATGTATTGTTCTTTTGTCCAGCTTCTTAGTATACTAAAATTTTGTTTAAAAAGTTAGAAAAAAGTAATCAGTAAACTGATACTATTGTTATACATGTCAGAAAGTGAGTAATTTTAGGCCTATATAGTCTTTACTTTAGTGTAAATTTTCCTGTAGACCAAGTACAATATTCTTATACAAAAGTAATTTTGATTATTTGTAGGATTATTAAACTTCTCATTTTATTGAAAATTGAAAATTTATTCAATTAACATTAGAAGAAAATTTGGGCTAAAAGCACTACATTTAAAAAAAAAGGTTAAAATATACATATAAAATCTTTCTTAAAAAATCATGAAATTTATAATCATGTATGTGTGTTTAGGATTATCTAAAATGCTTTCAAACATAAAACAGTTTGAATTTGTACTGTTTTAAAACCAATCTAAATTTTAAGTGTCAAAATATGCGCTTATTAAATAGTTTAAAATTAAAATCATTTAGTATGTAATTTTTTTAAAACTCCTTTGTGGTCCTGATGATAGAATTATAAACTTTCAGAAGGGGGGGGGGAATTGTGTGCCAATATATGATTATTTTTATGTGTGATATTTGTTACCAGATTAACTTTTGACATCATTATAAAATATTTAATGTTTTGTGATTCAATTTCATAGAAGATATTTAGCTGCAATTTCACTCTGTAATTTGGAAAATTTCAAATTTAAATTAATTTAGTACAAAAGATGAGATTTTATTTTTATTAAAATATTTTTCTACAGGGTGTTGCAGAAGTGATGGTCAATAATTCACACATGAAAAGTATAGGCCAAAAGTTGCTAAAAAGCTTCAATAAACTTGGGTCTGGAAATCAACCATTATCGAGATAGGACACATTTTCTGTTGTGGTTCATCGGTGTCTAGGAACACTCTAAACTTTAAAGTAAGTGATCAAAATGTTGTCCATGCATCTGAATGTTGGTGGTTGGTTGGTATCTAATGTCGAGCACTTGATAATGAAATCATTCGCTCTTGCATCTGAATGTCTGAATGCAACATTGAACTCGTCTCTGAAATGAGTTGTGAATCCTGTCAGGCAGTCCTGGAGAATTCTGTAAATGCTGGAAGGCTGCTTCAATCCGCAAGTGTAATTCCTTAAGAGAGTTGACCTTAGTAGCATAGACCAGGCTTTTAACATTACCCTCACCCACCCACACACACATACACACACAAATCCATGGGATTTAAATCCAGTGATCTTGGAGGCCATGGCACAGGCCCTTCTCTACCTATCCATTGTTGACCATACCTTCGAGTTAGTAGACAGCGAACACGTAATTGAAAATGTGCAGGAGCACCGTCATGCATGAACCACATGTTCAGGCATTGGTTCAGTGGAACGTCATCATGTTGAAGGAGATCTGGAAGTACAGTCTGCAGATACCGCCTGTTCCGCTCTCCGGTTAGTCTCTGTAATTGGAAGTGTAGTCCAATTATGCGGTCTCCATGCACTCCTGCCCAGACATTCAATGAAAAACACTGCTGATGTCGTAACACATATGTTGCATTAGGATTGACATTGGCCCAAATGTGACAGTTATGGAAGTTAAAAATACCTTCACGGGTAAACCCAGCTTCATCTGAGACCAGAATACTGCTTACAAACAAGGGGTTCAGGGTACACTCTTGACACCCATTTGCAGAAATTCTCTCTAGGAGAGAAATCTGCATTGTTGAGAGCTTGCACTCACTGGGGATGATATGGATACAGTAATTCCCGATGTAAAATCTGCTACACACTGCTATTACTCAGAACACGCTCCTGGGTAGCAATCCTCTTTGTTGAAGTACTCGGACGTTTGTGTACACTGCATAATACCCTGTCCTCGACATCAGGTGTTATGGATCTGGGTCTACCTTCTCGTACATAGTGTGTGAAACTCCCAGTTTCTCTAAGGCGCTGATGTAACCTGATAAATGTATACCTTTTGGGCTGCCTGCGGCAAGGAAAAGCTTCTTCATACAATCTTGCAGCCTGAAGTGCGCTGCCATTTGCTTTGCCATACATGAAGTGCATGTCAGCGTACTCTTCATTGGTGTAACCTCTGTCCATGGTGCCCTTATTTTTATAACTGATTGTGAAGCTTATAAGCACAGTGCACGTAAGGAGAAAGGGAAATTGTTGTGCATGCATCAACAAACTGGCAGTCGATCCCAAACCTTGAAATACCAATGTAATTATACAGGGGCATTTAAAGTTGGTTCCCAACTCGAATTATTGCAATATCTCAATAACGGTTTATTTGTGGACACATGTTTATTGTAGTTTTTAGCTACTTTTGGCCTATACTTTCCATGTGCGAATTATTGATGATCACTTCTGAAACATTCTGTATATGCCTCAGCTTAGAAAGTAAAATCAAATGATACCATAGCCCCAGAGTAGCAATTTTCACTGCCTATGGGATTTCTTAAAATTATGACTATGTTAGAGTATATTTAGTGTAAAAATTATTGGTTTTTAGCATTTTTTAAAATCTGTTAAGTAATTAGAATTTTGTTGTAAGTAGTGTTCAAATTTTTTTTTTAACTTTTTAATTCATAATACTCACATTAAAACTTTAAATATTATTCTTTTTAACTTGGTAACTTCTTTTTTACAATTATTGGTATGTGGCCTCATACGAAAAGTAATTTTTCTTGTAAGTACTGGTATTGCAGCATTGCAATTACCATTTGAAGACAATCACACAGACTTTGAACATTAAGTATAGAATTAAGACAAAGTTGTTAATTTGTAGCTGATATTTAATATGTGGCAGAGGATTCACAATTTTAATAAAAATAATATGAATCTAAAATTAAGATTGTTTTAGAAATATAGACTTTCTACTGTCTAGAGCTACAATTCAATATTTATTGAAATCGAAATTTTCTGTAAAGAAGATAAAATAAAATTGTAAAAACTTTTAGACTATATTTAGGTAGATTTCATTGTACTTTCTCTTTAAATCCTCAGGGAGATATGTAGTCTGTCATTTATGTTTACATATTTTTTAAACAGATAGCTACTATTTGTTGTGTACTGTTATTGTAAATTTATTGTACCACAATGTTTGTTCTGATGAATTTCTATATATTGTTGATTAAAGAAATAATTTTTGTATGATGAAACAGTAATAATAATATAAAAACAATAGTCTTTGATAAAGAAGTTAGAGAAAAATATTCAAAATACATTGCAGAAGCCTATTGTAATATTAATTTTTATATTTTAGATATTCCATAACTATATTCAAATTAAATGTATAGTATGAAAGTCATTTCATAAGACATGACAACTATTTTATATCAACTTTTATAAGATTCATGATGTGTTCCATTGAGGTTTATTCAAAATTAATATAAAATTATAGAATATTCACCTGAAAGGTCCGTCTCCTCAACTTAATTATCATTTAACTGTAGCGCTTTCGGGACTTGTCCCATCATGGGACAAGTCCCGAAAGCGCTACAGTTAAATGATAATTAAGTTGAGGAGACGGACCTTTCAGGTGAATATTCTATAATTTTATATTAATATTTTATATCAGCCAATAAAGAACAGGAATACAAATTCACCATATCCAATTGAAGTTTGCTGGGATGTGTTTCACCATATTAATACCAAATTGAGTCCAGTTACAAGAACCACAGGCAAGGGAAATTGAAAAATGTGTAAATATAATTAAATTGTTGTATTGTGTGCAAAAAGCAATAAATTATATTACATGCATCAAAATAATCACCCAAGGCTTTCACACGTCATTGCCAATGGTGATGAGGGCATTGAATACCTTCGGTTGGATGTGATTTATCTATTTTTGCCAGCTCTCATCAAAATTCTGTTAAGATGTACTTATTTTCAAATTGCTTCCTATGCAGCAGTTTCTTTACCTTTCGAAAGAGATTATTAAAGTAGTAGGGGCTAAGATGAGTAGGAAGGGTGTTCTAAAACCTCCCACTGCTGTTTAACTTTACTTATTATCATCCCATTCATTAAGTTAAAGTTGGCGTACATTTTAAGCCAATAATATCAATTTATTTAAGTAATTTTATCACCTCACCTCATATTTTTCTTCTTAGACTAGTTTTGGAACCTTCTTCAGTTTCATCCTCTGTATTTTCACGACTGTTGTTTTGTTGTCTTGAAGAGACACCTCCTGCTCCCTCTGTTGGTAGACTGAAGAACCTCAAAATCAAATCATTTTCCCTGGGAATTTCAAAGTTCATTAATTTCTCCTTTCCGTTTTTTTGAATGTAGATTTTTTTCCCAAACCGTGAGCTCTTTGGGTTTTTCTATTTGTTTTATTAATCTAACCTTTCTTTTGGTTTGATGTTCTTCTGACCATGCAGGGGTTGTTACTGCAGATTTTTCTGTGTAGACTTTCTCACATTCCCTGCATTTAATCGGATAAATCCCTCATTTGTTTTCTTCTTCTATTTTCTCATTTTTGTTGGATCTAATTAATCTAATGATGCTGAAGTCATTTTTTTGTGTCAGTTGGATGTTGAAATAAAAAAAAATATTGAAACTTAGATATTTCAATGGATGATATGTAAATAAAAAGTCAATAATGTCAAGTTATTTGACTCGTGATCATGAAGACTTCTCGTGTATTAAGTTTGGTTATTTCTTCAAAAGATGTTGATTGTTGGTGATGACCACTAACAAAGACTGACCACATACGATTGTCAAACTGAATTTTAATGTAAGAATGAGAGAATCATACTTCCATCTTGCAGCACAGTTCCTAGTATACTAACTTTTGCTTATGTTGTCAACTAGCTGCCATTGCAAACAGATGCAATCTGGCTTCCCGTATTGTGTAAAACAGATTTTCAAATGTTTATGCTGAACAAACTATATTTTTGGCTACTTTATGGAATTTATAAAATAGATGCCATGACTTAAGAAATGACTCTTATATGTGAATATTTATCAAAAGCCTTGTCTAGTATAAATTAAGTTAATTATAGGATTTTTAAAGAAATTAAGAATATGAGATTAACTAACTTTCAACTTCATCTATTCATTAAATTTGTCATTTGAAATGAAAGTCTCAAGATAGATGGAATTGACTTAATTAAGCATACATGTTAGTTAATAAATCTAAAGCAGCCTGCATAGTAACGTGTGCTATTGCATGGTATTGATTGAAACTGCTGAAATTGTATCAGATTGTGAATAATTCATTTGATGTATATAAGAATGATTCGACACATCCTTTTCACTGCAATCTAAGGAAATAAATACCATCTTTTTTAGGGAAAGATGAGTCTATAATCTTCCTAATAACATAAAGTAATATGTAATAAAAGGTAGTACTCCAAATGCAATTCTTTGTGCATATGTAACATATTGTTATTTTTTATTTTTAGAAATAAGAGACTGTCTAAATGGTTTTACAAACAAAAAATAAATACATTAGAAATTAATCTGTTAGTAATGTTGATTTAAACTTTTTTTAGGTTTCCAAAGAAGAAACTCCAGTGATATTTCTTATATTACATATAAAACGTACATTTATTTTTATCAATTCTAAATGAAGAAGCACATTTTATATTAAAAATGTATTAATCATAATTTGAAAAAAACAACAATAGCATTTAATAATGAGGAACAGCTACTACTGGATATCCATCCATCCATCCATAGTAATTCTGCCTGAAGGCAGGTCCTTCACTGCAATCATAGCATTTTCATGCTATGCTTGCAGCTTTACTAGGGAATTGTAGGTGTGGTAGCTTCCCGTTGCTTTCCACATCAGTGAAAGATGATAATGATGATGATGCTGGCCATATGATTTTGGAGACCGTTTGGGCCTTAAAGTTTTCCTGACATTTGTCTTACAGGTGAGGAAAAACCCCGATAAAAACCTCACCCAGAAAAACTGCTCCGACCAGGGATCGAACCGAGGCCCGCTGCGTGACAAGGCAGTACACTACCTCGAGACCACAGCGGTGGACCTACTGGATATAATTTTAAATAATTTAAATCTAATCTTTGCAATCTGAGAAAATGTTTCACCAAATGACTAAATTACATAAAAAGCTTGTCTTATAGAATACTCACAAAGCAGTTTGATTCATGTCACCATATATAATTTTTTTATAAAAATGAAAATGAAGCACAAGGAAGATCTTAAAACTAAACTTAACCTAAATTCTAGACCATAAGTACCCAAAAGGGTAATTCCTTTTAAGGATACATTTCTGTGGTCTGACTGGGACAGTCAAACTCTGACCATGATGCTGGTCATTTAAAACTTTTATTCTAAAAATTTCACACAATTGTTAAGTTAGCCTCATAATCTCAAAACTCTTGTGTGTCCTCCATAACTCTTTAAATTATTTGTTGAATTCTGAAACCCTCTACACAGGCTTTAATTTTAAAACTTATAAATTTGGTCAATTACTTATTTAAAATAAATTATTTAAATACTGAGAGGTTGGTTGATTAGTATTTTTATGTAACAACACTCTTTAACTACTCAGATCATTAGTGTCACAGTTCAAATCTGGGCATGAAAGGATCAATCTTGGTGTACGAGTAGTCACCATGGTTACCACTGATTCTGAATTGTGAAATTATATTTGATGAAGAAATTGACACTCTAATTAATTAGTTACCTTGATGACATACAAAACCTGAACATAACCCAAACAGGTTGATCAAGTATGGGATTTGACTCTAGAACTCCATGAATACAAGCTTTGAATATTACCATCTGAACCAATTTGCTTACCATATTGAATTCTCTTTAACATTTGAAGTGCTATTTAAAATTTCAAAATGGGAGTGGATAAAGGTAAAGAATCTAATCTAGAAATTAAAATCCCCCTCAATATCTAAAAATAATGTTTTTGTTTAATTCAAATTTAATGGTGATACAGTAAAGTTATTCTCTAAAAATTAAAACTTCCCTTCGATATCTAAATATATATATATATATATATATATATTTTTATTCAAATGTAATGGTGATACAATAAAGGTAAAAGTGAAAAGTCTAATCAAAAAATTAAAACTTCCCCTCAATATCTAGAATTTTTAAAATTCAGATTAACAAGTTTTTGAAATGGCAATCATTTTTATGAAGTCTGTGCTGGTACTATTTTTTATTCACTATTACTTGAACGTTAGACAGTAATTGGACATTGTTTAGCAAGTTATCGAAGCACCAAAATTGTGAACTGAGATAATAAATTAATTGTAAACCTTTTTTATCATAAAGATAGGGGAATGGTAATTAAAACATTTTGTCTGTTCATTCTTACCTCTTAGAGTTGTTTTTGTCGAACATATGTTTCAGAGCTTCTTAGCCCCATCGTCAGCGATTACAGACTGAATTTTCTCATGTTGTCGGCCCTGATTCTTGATTGCTGCTCTCTTTGCCTCTGGTCCAACGAATTTACTGAGGTTCCTTTCTGCGGGAATTTCAAAGTTCATATATACAGAAAAACAAGGAAAGAATTATGAACTTTGAAATTCCCACAGAAAGGAACCTCATTAGTAAATTCATTGGACCAGAGACAAAGAGAGCAGGAATCAAGAATCAGAGCCGACAACATGAGAAAATTCAGTCTGTAATCGCTGACGATGGGGCTAAGAAGCTCTGAAACATATGTTCGACAAAAACAACTCTAAAAGGTAAGAATGAACAGACAAAATGTTTTAATTATTAAACAAGCCTCTTAATGTTACTTCCTATTGTATTTTAAAATAGGGGGATGGTGTTTACTTTCATTTTTGTTAGGTATGAACATATTGCAGCTAATGCTTGAATTATTTTTGCAGATCAGACAATTTGAGGTTATCTCAATATTTGTATTTTGACGCTTGGATCTCTGTTGATAAATACCATCCAATTATGGACAAAGTAGAAGTTGGTGAATATGATGTTCATATTTGTTACAACTTTATTTTGTGACTTGTATTGAAAATATTTTCCTCCATTTACAATAGTTGCACTATACTGCTTTTAATTCCATATTCAAATGTTTGGCCCAGTATTAGTACTGTTTCTGAAAAAAATGAATTGTGTGTATAAATAGCATAGATTTTAAAATACAGGGTGTCCCAAAATTAGACTGACAAACTTTGGGAGCTGATAGATAACATTATTTTAAACGCTTTTTGTTAAGGAAGGTTTTTTGTTGCGGTGCTTTGTTTAAGCGCTGGACGAGTTAATGTCATTACTGCCTCCCACCTACAAAGACATCGGCCATTTCTCTGATTTTGCCAGCTGCTCAGGTTATTCGTGTCCCAAGGTCCTCTTCAGATTCAACAGGTGTTTCATACATGATAGTCTTCATGTGCCCCCACAAAAAGAAGTCAAGTGGAGTAAGGTCAGGGGAGCGTGCCGGCCGCAATGGGTCCACCTCTGGGTATCCAGTGATTGCCGTATGTAGCCGTAAGATGATGACATACTTCATCACCAAAGTGAGCTGGTGTCCCATCATGTTGAAACTACATGCCCTGTCTGATATGAAGGGGAGCTGTTTCCATTAGGTCAGGCAAAACTTGTTGCAGAAATACGAAGTAATTGTAAGCATTGAGTCGGGTGGGCAAAATGTATAGTCCTAATAAGAAGTTATCCACAATACCGGCCCACACATTAACACCAAAACTCAGTTCATGTGACCTCTGAAATGTAGCATGGAGATTTTCGAAGGCCCAAACATGTGAATTCTGACTGTTAAATAACTGCTCACATGTGAAACATGCTTCATCTGTGAACATGACATGGCATGCAAACAGTACATCATTTTCAATTTTGTCCAGATACTGCTGACAAAATTTCTGTCACAGAGGATAGTCTTAAGGCCTCATTGCAAAATTTCCTGTAGAATTCTTTCCACAGTGCTACGACTTAGGTGCAATTGTTGAGTGATGGCGCGAGTACTAGCTGCAAGATTGTTCTCATTGCACTGCCACACATTTTCCTCATTCTCAGGAATCCATACAGAACGTGGCCGTCCTTGACCTTCTGCTTGTCTATCCAAGGAGCCTCTTTCACATAGTCTATGTTAAATGCTGGCAAATGTAGTGTGATGACTGTGATGAGGAACTCTTCTGTTTCAGAACTGTTCTTGGTAAAGCATTACAGCTGCATCACCAGAACCAGCTTTTCTATACACCAACAGTATGTCCGTCATCTCACTCCATGTGTACCTTTCCATGTTGTAAATAAATTAATATGCAGCAGCCATTCCAGCAAACTAACGCACAATATCAAGGAAACACAACGATGAGCTCAGGAAGTAAACATGCTAACCAAATTGAAGTGTCTTTGTTTTGTTTCTTTCTTGTGTTTCCTGTACACAAATGTAATTTACGTATCTAAACCAACTGGGTGGGAGACAGTAATGACATTAACTTGTCCAGCGCTTAAACGAAGCACCGCAGCAAAAAACCTTTATTAACAAAAAGTGTTTAAAATAATGCTATCTATCAGCTCCCAAAGTTTGTCGGTCTAATTTTGGGACACTCTGTATATACAGGATGCAACATAAGTCAGTTAATTGAAAATTATATTGATACCATGTGCAATGGTTAACTGACTTATGCTGTACCCTGTATTTTAATTTATTTGTTAAATATATAATGCCTTCTCTTCTCTAAGCTTTATCTGCTTATAAATACTTGTATTTATGGATTTTTGTCATTTTTATATTAATGTTGATTTAGTATGCTTTACATTTTTTATTGGTATTACTGTTTCTTATTGCTATGATATTACATATATTTTATTTTGTTTTTATTTTATGCACAATAGTTGCCTAAGAATGGTGCTCTTAGATGTAAGTCGAAACAGCTATTTTTAATAGATTCAGAGTATATTATATGAAACAAATAAATGTCTATTTATATTAATTATGTACATTGTAGTTAATGTGTAATAACTGCATCATAGAGGTGGTATAAATGTATGATATATTTATAAATTATGTATAATTTAAATATCCTGTGCTAATTTTCAACTAATGTGCCAATAAAATAACATATATTAGGTTTTATCTTCAATCAGTTTTCTTTACATAATGTATATGTCCTTCCAGAAGTTATGAGTTTGGTATTATTATAGGCCATAATACAGTATAAACACTGTATGTTGATTTTGTTGAGTTGTTTCTGGACTCACCTCATACTTCTTAACTCCCTCGCAGATCCGGATTTCTTCACTGTATTTGTGACATTCTCAATGCTGTATCACGTTCACAACTGACTTAAACTCTATGTTGAATTTTTATTTGAAGAGAATAATGTATTACCGTACTTAAATAAACAAGTTCAAAAGACAAAAATGTATTAATAAAGCACTCTTCTAAAAAGAAAAGAAGAAAATGTAAAATTCAGAAAATTCACATATCATCCATTAAAACACCACAAGTTTAAGAAAAATTTAAAGATTTCAACATAAGGTTAGCACCCAAAAATGACTACAGCGTCAGTAGATTGATTAGACCTAATAAAAATGAGAAAATAAAAGAAGAAAACAAATCAGGGATTTATCAGATTAAATGTGAAGAATGTGAGAAATTCTACATAGGAAAAACTAAGAGAAATTTGAAAACTAGAGTGAAAGAACATCTCAGGAATGTCAAGAAAGGGGAAGTAGAAAAATCTGTAGTGGCGTCCATGCATGGTCTGAAAATCATCTTATCGAGAAAGAAGCTAGATTATTAAAACAAATAGAAAAACCAAAGGAACTTGCTGTTTGGGAAAAGATCTACATTCAAAAGAGCAAAAAGAAGAAATTGATGAACTTTGAAATTCCCGGGGAGAATGATCTGGTTCTGAAATTTTTCAGTCTGCCAATGGAAGGAGTGAAGGACGGCTCTTCAAGACGACAGAACAACAGTCATGATAATACTGAGGCTGGAACAGAAACTATGTTCCGAAACTAGTTTATAGTTAAAGAAGAATAGTATGTGGTGAGTGATAAAAAATTTTACCTAAAAGAATAATATATGCCTAGACTGGGGTTCTTCAGCATCTTCAGGATCTCCAGCATTATATGCTAATGCTCTACCATCTGAGCTATCCTAAGGCCTCTAATCTAAATGCGAATTTTTCTCTCATACATTACAATCCCTGAGAGTGCCAAATGCTACAAACCATTATTCAATACATACAAATGATGGCTTCTTATTTAAGAAGACTTTTTAATGGGAATTTTAACATTACTTTATAAAGTCAGTAGAGATTCTTTTGATGTTTCTACTGTATAGGCTATTTAACACTTCTCACTGAAGGACAAATTATATTTGAAGAGAAAAATATACGTCTAGACTGGGGTTTGAATCCAAGACCTTTAGCGAAAATGTGTATTTTTCTCTTCAAATATAATTTGTCCTTCAGTGAGAAGTGTTAAATGTATATTAAAAACATCCACTGTTGCAATTATATGGAATAACCAGATTTTCATAAACTATTAAAAGAAGAAACCATGTGCTGTCATCTCCCTTCAATAAGGATATTACTAACTATTTTGTGTGACATTTGTTTTAGGTGGAATACTGTTGTAGCTACAATTGTTTAGTTATGAGAGAAGTAGCTGAGTATGAGAAAGGGAATTGTAAACTTCCACTAGTTAAGTGCAATGTGGTGACACAATTACGTGATTCTAATACTATATATATAGCTGATGTATTACTATTGGTGATAGTGAGAACATACTAATGGCCAACATGCACATATTATTGAGTAACACTAAGAAATTAGGACTGGAAGTAAATATCATTAAAACTAAATATATGGTCACACATAGAAATACATTATATAATGGAAATGGACAGCAAATGACAAATGAGGGAAATTTTGAGGAAGTGGCTGAATTCAAATACCTAGGAACAATAATCACAAACAGGAATGAGATGCTCATGGGAATTAAATATAGGCTCAACTCTGAAAATGCATGCTATTATGCATTACAGAGACTCTTGACATCCCAACTCCTTTCAAAAAACATTAAACTGAAAATATATAAAACTATTATTCTACCAGTTATATTATATGGATGTGAAACATGGACTCTTACTTTAAGGGAGGAAAGGATATTACGAGTATTTGACAATAAAGTTCTTAGGAAATTTTTGGACCAAAGAAAGATGAACAGACAGATGAATGGAGAAGACTTACACAACAGCAAACTACATGATCTTTATAGGAAGCCAGATATAATAAGAACTGTTAAGTCTCATAGACTGTGATGGGCAGGACATGTGGTATGAATGGGGAATGAAAGACATGCATGGAAGCTTCTTGTAGGAAACCAGAGGGAAAACATCCAGTTGGTAGACCAAGAATGAGGTGGGTGAATAACATTAACTATGATTTGAGGGAAATAGATTATACAGGGGATGATTGGAAAACATTAGCTCAGGATAGGGATGTATGGAGAGCTTATGTCAGTGCAGCCATGAACTTACGGGTTTGATAGTGCCAGTGAGTTAATTAGTTAGAAGTTTGATATGTGGTATTCGTGGCACATGATTCATCCCCACATTGCAATTTAACCACAGTATATCAGAATGTGACTGTAAGAGACTCACAAAACATCAAAGTGGAGGCAGCACAGAGGATAAAATATAAGTGTGAAGAATGTGTCAGGCTTAATGCCTGGTCAAGGTGATATTGCTCCTGATATTGAAGGTCTGTGATATATACAGATACTAACTAACAAGGCCTACTACACAATCACAGAAATAAATGAAATGGATGAGATGAGTATGGAGAAGTGTTGGAATTAAATTTTTGGCACAGAAAAGTGTGAGAAATTCCATGGAAAACCTGCCCTGGATCCGATTTTTCTACCACAAACCCCAAATGGATTGGCCAAGACATGAACTTAGGACTCAGTGACTAAACACTTGCTCCATGGATCTGCCACAAACATTATTTTAGCTTAACACTCATTAAATCTGTGTGTAATTTACTCCATCAAACTTAAACATTGTTAACTGCTTAATTTTTCATAGCCAATAGTAGGTCTAATTGTGAACTGTCTTAAAATAGTCCATAAGCTAAAGCAGTGGGTTGCTTACTGCAGAGACACATTTTTCAAGTTATTCTATAGTACAATATTAATTTATTTTAATTTTCTAATAAAAATTCTACTATTTTTAATACAGTAATTTTCTCTGCCATTGTATCTGAATTTTTGGTTTATTGAATCATATTAAATATGGCTTATATTGTACATTGTAAGTTAACACTTGCTACCAACACTTTCAAAACATAGTATTCTAGCTCAATTTTGAATTTTTGAAGCATTTCTATATATAATTATTAGAGTGTAATTCATAAATTGTATAGCCCTTTTTTGTTACCCTCACTAGAATGAGTGGCCTGCAGTCTCCTTCAACAGTCGTAAAATTTACATCAGAGACCACAGCTTCCCTAAACATATACTCATATATGTTCAATCAGTTGTTTATATAATATGGTAATTTTTAAAGGATTGACTTTTCCATTTTGTCCTACATTAGGCAGGACATACCATAGGGTAGTGGTTAAGGTACTGATTACAAGCCAGAAGGTCGAGGGTTCAAGTCCCTGTGGGGTCAGGATTTTTAAACTGACCCAAATTATCTGGCAGCACTTTGTCCATGGGGTCGACTCAGTCTCTACCGGGTGCTTGTTCTGGGGGTAAAGGCGGCCGTCACGCAGGGCTGATTGTCCAGAAAAAGTGGGAGCCTTAACCTCCTACTACCCCAAGGGCCTCCTATGGCCTATAGTGGGATCATTTTACCTTTACCTACATTAGGCTGAGAATCTTTTTTATCATGTATTTCTTCCTTACTTATCTCAAGTTCAGGAATTGGTAATTGCTTTTTGTTGCAGTGATTTACCAGTTGTGATGTGAGATCACTTTACTCTTCATTAAATGAAATGTTTATCATTAAATATGTTTAATTCAAGCTAATTTAAATATTTACTATTAGAAATTTGTAACATTAATAAGCTTGGTGGTTACAACCAATGTTTTTTGTTTGATTAATAATCAGTACCTATTTGTCACCCATGCTAATCATGGATACATTACTTCAACTCTCCTCTTCTTGTGTGTAACAAACAGTAAGTAGTATGGCAACTACTTTCTACGTTGATTAAGATTACATAAATAAAAATGAACATTGCATTCATTTTAACAACTTAACCACTTTCACAGAAGTTGAAAATTACATAACTTTTGAGGGAGCTCAACAGTTATTGAATATCTAGTATAATACGAAGATACTCCTTTAAAGAAAAGAATGACTTAGTGTATGAATGCAAGGGTATGCACATGTTAAACTGAAGACACAAGAAGAAAATAAATTGACTATCCTTTTTCATTCAAATTATTGTTATCCAAGGAAAGTTGATAGTATCCATTTTAAAGGAACACTGAGACTCACAAAAAGGAGAAAAGATAGCTAGCCATAAGCAAACTATCCCAAGAAAATTACTTATTCCTTAAGTTTGTTCTTATTGTTTTGATCTACTTTTATAAAGAGATCTTCACCCTTCTTTGTTCTGTCATGTTTTAGTTGTATGTATCTCTGTCCATGTTGCCTCTGTCTTCAGATTATTCCCTAATATAGTTCTGTGCGTTACCTTTTGTATCTTCATTCTTAGTTTTGTCAAGAGCATCTGTTTTGGTAATTGTTCTGCTGACTTGTGCACAATGTCTCCATACCATTTTAATGCATTACTGCTATGTTAAATAATAGGAGTTAGATTATTCAGGGCTAACCTCTTATTTGTAAATTTCTTGAAGACCTAGGTTTCAATGCATTAAGCATCATTGTCAATTCTTTCTAACTATATAACTAAATTTGTCAGCTGTTCCATACCCAGATTTTAATTGTGGTAGTGATTTGAAATGAATGTCATTATATAAATAAAAATACTCGTTACAATGGTGGTACAATATTTTACTGTGCTCTCATAAATATTTTTGCTGTCTGCTGTACATGACAGCCATCTAAGATCTTACCAGCAAATTCTTCCTTAGTTTTGTTCACCAAAAGCTTGATCTGTCCAGAAGTTGATGATTGAAGAATGATTGCACTGGCTAAGATATGGAATATGTTTATTAGGGTTATAACTTTTTGGACTGTTTGTTGAAATAAAATATTTCCTGTGCAATGCATGGGTGAACTTTTACTTAAGACCATTGAAAAGGGCCTTCATTTCACGGAGCTTCAACAAAAGTTCACCCCCAAATCAATATTAAATATTGATATATAAATATATTTGGGGTGACCTTTTCTTGTAGCTCAGTGAAACAAAGGCCTTTTTGAATGGTTTTAAGTAAAAGTTCATCCATCCATTACACAGGAAATATTTTATTTCACAAGTCCAAAAAGTTATAACCCTAATGTTTATACTTAATTGTTAAACATCTCCTGAATGGACATTTTGATCAGTGACTAGATCAAGTTAAAATGGTTTTAGAGGAGAAGATATGTTAGAAATGTAATAGTTTATTTAGACACCTGAAGTAGATGATTAGTAGTTAACTTTTTATTAAATTAATATAAAGACTAAAGCTATTAATATAATTGAAATTAGTAAATTAATGTATGCAACAAAACTATTATAGTCGATGGTAAAGGGAAAATTGTATGCCTGAACCAGGGATTGAACTCTGAATCTTTAGCTTTATGTGCTGATACTTGAGACCACTGACATAATTCAGGCTTTCTTCCCATCCAAACACAAATTCTCCTTTTGCCTTCCTTACTATTTTGACTCCAGAAGTAGTTCAAAGCATATTTGTGAATGATGGTCATGGATAAAAGTACCTGAAGATGACATGGTGGGTAAAAGCCTTCAACGGTGCCACTGCTCTGTAAAGCAGTGCAGATATTCTGCAAGTCTCTTGAAGACCTTTATGACACTGCCATACTGTATGACCTCTGTCACATTCAATCTTTATCCAACTCCAAAGCATCATGAAAACACTACATTAGACGGCCAGCTAACATGAGGCTCTGATCCTCTCATTATATGTTCTTGATGTAGGAAAGAGAGACCATATGTTCTAAGATGATAGATATGTAACATGTGCTATCAGTGACATCATTAGGTTCCATCACATGGCATCTCTGCAGCAGTGTTGCCACTATTAAAGTTCCAATCCTCATATTTTGGTTATATGTAAAAACTCCAATTTCTCTTTTGAAATAAATAATAATTGTTATTGCTGATACATAGGGAAAAATATGGTTATAGAAGGAAAATGTATTAGGGAAAATATATTTATTTAAAAGAAGTTATAGTGGGAAACAGTATTAAGGAAAATGCATATAGCAAAACTGGTTTTAGGAAAAATGACTCAGAATTATTACACACTTATGTAATGGCATTTTTTAATTTGCACTCCCAATTTCCTTGGGGTGTAACTGTCATACTTTACTACAAACTCAAATATCAAATTTTGCATTACATTCTTAGCATGTAAGCTTTGCTTTTTGTAATTTAATACTTCTAAATTACATGTGTTATAGGAATTGTACAATATAATAAATCTTAAATTGCTTATTTCAGCTGCCCTTCTGGATAGTCCACAAATGTTAATTGCAGAAGAAGAAAAGATAATAATTGAAGAGACATCTGGGAACCAAATAATAGTTGAAGAAAAGTAAGTTATAAGCATACAGGCATGACATTCTCGTAGATAGCTAAAGTAAAAGCATACAGGCATGACATTTCTGCTATTAGCTAAACTAAAACAAATATTTCTAAATGTGAAGTATTGTTTGATCACCATTGGTTCCTATCTTTTTTTTTTTGGCATCTTAATGATCTCCCCACTACTAAACACTGATTATTTTATTTTAGAAGACAATTAATGTAACAAAGACTCTGATTGCATAAAAATTTGAAAATAAATCAGAGAAAAAAATGTTTTAGTTTAGAGTATCATAAAATATGTTAAAATTGAGCAAGGGTTCTTAAATGCTTTTATTAATGAGATGGAAGACCATACCTTGGAAATGAAGTATATTTTTCTAATAAAATTTTAGTCAATAAATATTCTATAAGTCGGCCATAGTGGACTAGTGGTTATGTTGCTTGTCTCTGGTCCATAGGATTGTAGTTCAAACCCAGTCGGGGTCGATTGATTTTTTTAGGATGGAAAAATCCAAGGAGCAAGTCCTCGGGAGTGACTCTAATCCATGGGTTGCGAGTCAGAAGATTTTCAGTCTCGCAAAAGATCCTTAAGCCTGAATAAAGAGGCATCTAAGGAAAATTTACCAATATTTTTCATCCTTGTAACACATTAGTTGTCTACTAGAAGTCTCATTGGATCAGTATGTTGACTGCATACCATTCGTGACATCTTTGGGAAATAATCGTTACTAAATTAACTTGGTCTAGCAACTCCTAACAAAGGAGAGGCCAAGGCTCGACATTGGGCTGTTAATGCCATTGTAGATAGAGAAATATTCTATAAAATGGAAGTGAATAAGATCGCGTAGGTAAATGGGATAAAAAAAATTGGAAAATTTTCTTTAGACCGTAAAAAATAATTTATATTGCTCATTCAAAAGAAAAGTGATGTATTTAAAAAATCCTCTCTGTTTGTTCTATGTCTTGATTCTTAAATTTTATTTATCCTTTAAAATTGCATGTAAGCTTATTGTAATTTGGAGGCTTCCAAAAGGGCTTAAATGAATTTGAAACAGATATTTTTCGGATGACATGGTAGCGCGTCCGTTGTTTACTTACCTGCTTCTTGCCAAACTATACATTATGTGGAATCTTATTTAACAAGGGGAGACGTGTTCTTCATGGATAAATAAACCAATTCTTAACTTATCTATTTTATTGTCTAACATAAATTAATACATATATTTAAGTAAATCTAATTCTAATTAACTAAATTAATCCTACATTTTGACCTTCTTGGGTTTTAAGAGGGAGAGAGATTGTGTATGAATTTGTTCCCGATTTTATTCTAACTTTACTCTAATAATTCCCATGATGTTGGGTTGATTATAATTTGAAAGCATTATTAATTATACTCTAAATTTTTAGCATTATTCTAACAAAAAGGTACTTTGATAAATTTCTAAACCAATGAAATAGATTAAGTAAAATAGTAGCTGGACTCACCCATGATGACTTCTGGAACAACAAGACAAGACTCAAGACTCATCTATTTTCGGATCCTTATACACTCAACTAACAGTACTGACATTCCTAAATGCAGAGATTTTACACTTAGCTTCTCAACCATAGTCTCTAAAATAATAACTTTGCCCTACATTATACCTTGTTATAATTCTAAATTGTATAATTGCAATTAAATATATATAATGCTTCGTATTTTAACTGCTGTTTTAATATGAAATAACTAAAGTTTTAATAATTGTATAACAGTACCTGATATCTTAGTCGTTCTCAATAATTTGCAGTGTTGGTTTTGTAGGAGGCCTTTCGATAACTTATGTATCATCTTGTGCTTTCATTTTGGTACTGACTGTTGTTGGTAATTATTTTTTACAGAGGGTTTATGCTGGGTATGTTCTCGTTCAGCAGGTGTTTATTTGTGGTTTCCTTGATGATTTCTAATTCTTCGAGAACATTGATTTTCGATACATCGTTTTCTCCATGCAGGATCGATAATACATTGTCTATTGTGTTGAATCGATGTCCTGTTTCTATTAGATGTTTTGAAAAACTGGATTTACCTTCATTCTTTATGAAATCTCTGAAATGTTCATTAAATCTTGTCGTGAAGTTTCTAGTGGTTCTTCCTATGTAAAATTTGTTATAGCTATTGTAATTTAGTTTGTAAACTCCTTTATTTTGATATATGTTTGTTTCTTCTATTTTATTTGAAATTATATTATTTAGTTTGTTATTTGTTCTGTAGGCAATTTTTATGTTTCTGTCGTGTTTTTTTGAGGATTTTTTGCTATCTTTTGTGTTTCTATCCCTTGATGATTTCTAATTCTTCGAGAACGGTGATTTTTGATTCAAACATTTGGTCCTGCTTTAATTGTATCTACGTAGTAAGTTAGCACAAAATAAACTTGATTTTCACCGATTACATGTGTTGTAATAACTAAATTTACCTTTATAAAAATCCAGCACCCCAGAGGAATGTTAGGAAAAGGATTCAAAAGTAGACCGTGGATGTTGAATGCCAACATGGTCTACTTTTGAATCCTTTTCCTAATATTCCTGTGGGGTGCTGGATTTTTATAAAGGTAAATTTAGTTATTACAACACATGTAATCGGTGAAAATCAAGTTTTTTTGTGCTAACTTACTACGTAAATACAATTAAAGCAGGACCAAATGTTTGAATCAATGTCCGTTCCTAGGACTAGAGGGGTCTCGAAGTGTATTAACTTCGGAACAGGCAGCATGTGGCCCTCAATAACCACGTAAGTTTGAAGAATTCCAAAACTCACACAGTTCAATTATCACCTTCGATGGCGATCAACCAACAGTAAAGATGGAGAATTCGTCAATAGCCAGTTGTAAGCTGGGGGAGATCTACCTCCCACGAATCTCTATACAATTACTTAGCAGGATCGATAATACATTGTCTGTTGTGTTGAATTGATGTCCTGCTTCTACTATATGTTTTCAAAATGCATTTTACAAACATTGATCAAATAACTAACCAAAATATCTATTTCTTAGTTTATGTATTTATAACAAAGCTAAATGTTATATAGTCTTCTTCTTCTTCCTTCCAAGTATTAGGCCAATGCCTGTTACGATCTTATAGAAAATTTTCCCTCCAGCATTTCATAGGACGGCCCAGTGATCTTCGTCCTCTTGGTATATAATTATAAACAGCTTTGGGGATCCGATTTGAACTCATTCTTTCAAGATGGTGTTTCCAATTTAGTTGGTACTGTTTAATATACTCCAAAATTGGCGTAGTCTTCAATTCTTTTAAGATATCGGTGTTCCTTTTCCGATCCCATCTGGTGTAACCCGCTGTTCTGCGCATGAATCTCATTTCACAAGCCGTTATTCTGCTTTCATGTTGTTTTCTTAGTGTCCATGCTTCACTGGTCTAGCCAAAGTGTTATATAAACGTAATCTGGTGTTTTTTTGTACAAGGGATGGTTTCATAACTTGATTAATAATTCCTAAACTTTTATTATAACTAGTAACTTTTTCAGGGATATCCTTTTCATCCCAGATAGAGAGATAATATCCAAGATATTTAAATTGATTAGATGTCTCTAAAATTTTATTCTGGAGACAGATTTTACTTTGTATGGGGTCCTTCCCATGAAAAATGTTATATAGTGTAAATAAAAATGTAAAACATTTAAGAATCAAAGTAGAGAATAGACAGGATTAATGTTTTTTTGAGATGTGTCACTTTTCTTGTGTATGAGGGATATGCATGTATCATAACTAAATTATATTCTTAACTATTTTATGATATGGGATAATCCATATCAAATCGGACAGCAAAAAATCTTGCAATTTATTTTTTTAATTTTATGTATCCCTAAATATAATGAATACATTTCTAAACATATTAATATCGAAATTTAATTGTTATCATTTATAGGTTCATAGTTATGACTAGAGACCGGATGTTAGGAAAAATGCCTACAGTTATTTATTATAGATATTGCAAGTGACTTCATATAAGTTCATATCAACAACCCTTGAGTTGTTTTCCATGAAGTTCATTTTGCCTATAAATGCCTATTTCAGGTTACAATGCCTATTTGCCATTTTTCTCCAAATTATCTTAGTATTTCAATGAAATTAACTGAAATGGACAAACTTAATGACACATATCATTTCATAGAAATTTTCAAGTGTTCTTTTTATAAAATTCTGTTAGAATATTTTAAGATAAGGGTGGCAATAGCCAATAACCTAGCAAGTAGATGGTTTTCCCCTCAATGCATTCCCATTAGGCAACATAACAAGTACCTCATGCACTCTCGTTAAGCAAAATAGCCCTAAGCTATGTCCCATTGTATTATGCTCCGGCTCTAAGGCGTGGAGAAAGTTCTATAGAACAACTTTGCTTCTTTTCAATACCATCATTTCTGAGTGACAAAGAGGGTAGATGGCTCAAGCTTTCTTTCTCTGCCTCACACCTGGTGCTGAAACCTTTAAGTGACTGGCAATATTATTTTTGATGTTGGTAACACTGAATTCAGTCTGTAGTCTTCGTTCACAGAGAGGTACTTAAAAAAAAGTGGTGCAACAGGTGTATATGGCTTATTTTTTTTACCTTTAGAACAGTTGCTTTATGATGTCTAAATAATGGACAACAGTAAAAGACTGACCAATTTCGTGAAAGAATTTGGTGTGGAAATATTCTCAAGTGACTGTTCAATATTGTTTTGCAAAATGTGTAAAATTTCAATGAATTGCATGAAGAAGTACCATGTTTCGCAGCACGTACACACTGCAAAACATAAGTATGCTCTTTGTAAAAAAGACGAAACAAGTTCCAAAATCATCTCTGATATCTTCGTATGCTATTGATGGCATATGTTTATATTCTTTATGGAAGGCTGTAAAAAATTATGTTGTAGTCCAATTTTTGTTAGAGCCTATTTTGAATTTTTTAACTGCCTAACATCCGCAATCTACTTATGACTACTGGAAGCTTAAATGTTTCTGTAAAACAGCGAGACTCCAAACAATATATGGGGACAGAAAAATATACAGTATAAATAACAACTTTTGTATATATATTAGAAGAACTCTCATACGTTAGAAACCCGGCAGAGTTGAAAATTTTAATTGTGAAATTATTAAATTAACTCTTTGTACGAGTATATACAGTATGTAATTCTTCTGTACATGTCTTTGTCACTGAACTACTCCTAAACGACAAGACTGATTTTGATAATTTTTTTTTTTGTCTGATTGGGTCCCTTGATAGTTTAGATTCACAATTGGACCAACTAAAATCATCAGGTGTAGGAGTTCATCTTATGTGAAAATTGAAAAATCACTTCAGCAGTCACATTTTTCGATGTTTCACAGCAAAATGCAGTATATCATATTAAAATAAATTGAGGTAGGTATTATCAAAAAATGAGTGAAATCCTACAATTCGAAGGAGAGGTTTACTTGAAATCAGAAATTAAGAACTGCCTAAACGACTGGACCGATTTTGATGAAATTTTGTGTGTGTGTTTGGGTAGATCCCTGGATGGTTTAGATTTACAATTGGACTCGGTAGGTGGCGCTGCGATATGTTATAGGATTTTTTTATGTGGAAGATGTGTAGTCATCTGCATTATTGAAATATTGCGCGCGACAACAATGTGACGTCATCATGCACGCTTCTTGAACCACATCAGATGGCTGTGAGAGGTTTTCTTGCAAACTTATTTAATATGTAATTACGTCTTAATTAATATATTAGCTATATTATATTTAAATTAATTGGTTTATCTTGGATTCTATTTAATACGGTAAAAAAATCGCTCGCAAACCAATTCACCTTAACGACAGTAGCCCTTTTCCAAAAAAAGGTTGGACACGCCTGCCCTAGAAGGAATGGTTAACGGAAAGGAGCTTAGAGACAGAGAAAGACATCAGATGATAGACAATATTAAAATAATGGGTTGTATACGGATGATACAAAAAGAAAGGCTGAGTTAAGAAAAGAGTGGAGAATGCTGAGTTTGCAGTGAAAAACCAGCTCTTGGGCAGAACATTTTGTATTTTTTTCAAGGAGAGGGTTTTTATCCCATCTAAAACCATTAGGTATAGGAGTTAACCTAAAACGAAAATTTAGAATTCGCTCTAGCGGTTGCAATTTTCGACGTTTGACAACGAAACTCAATATACAACAGTATCCTAATGAAATAAACCAAGATAGGTATTATCTAAAAATCGATGAAATCCCACCGTTAGAAATGTGGGTTTACCTGAAATTTGAAATTAAAAATTGACTCTAGCAACCGACATATTTGGTTGGTCGCAGTATAAATTATAATTTAATTAACCCTTAATCATTTATTCAGGCGTAGCAGCGCACGGCGGGTATTAGCTAGTTATCTTGATAAAAATGAGTAGCAGTCATTTAGTTTCAGAGCATGCGATCATGTTTTAATTGAATGGAATTATCCAAAGTGAACCGCTGTGGTCTCGGGGTAAAGTTAGTTGTACGCATTGGGCCTGAGTTCAACCCATGGTCAGGGGAAGTGTACTAGATGATTTTTTTCGCGGTTTTTCCTCACCTGCAAGACAAATATGGGGAAACCTTAAGACCTAAGTGGTCCCTGAATATCATATGGGCATTGCAATCATCCTTATCATACTCGCCTTGTTTAGTGTGAATTTCATGTCTTGTCTTAAATGTTCGTGTTTTCTCGGAGGTTGTCCTAGCATTGAGTTGATCACCCATGTCCTTGTATGGTCAAAAAAGTTTTATTAATCCTCTCCCTACTGGTCGTGTCCCTGTAAGCCCCGGTGGTATGGGGCATGTGAAAGTACTTAAAATGGAGAGGTTAAAGTAAGGATCCGATTGAGGGTCTTTCCACTTTTCAGCGGTTGCCCTTTTACCAGCCGGCTGCTGGCCCTTCACATCCACATGTGTCAATCACAGAGGTAGATGATCAACAGCCAGTGTAGGGGTGACATGTGGTTAGCATGTCGAGTCCCCCAGCCGTTATAGCTGGTTCCTCAACCTGGAGCCGCTACTTATTGTAGCTACCCAATTGCCTCACGATGCTGGGTGGGCACCGGTCCCATACTGGCCGAAATACCATGAGAAAATGTCTTCCCCCATGGGGACTCGAACCAGCGCAAGTCCCGTAGCTCTGCGCCAAGGCTTCTTACCTTAACCGCTCGGCTACGGCGCGGGACGTAAAGTAAGGAAAGATATTATAATTTAAACATAGTTTTTCTGTAATGAATAGCAATGGCGCGGACAGGCCTAGAAGTCCCTTTGCCTACCAACTGGATGATCATCTAGCCAGTGTAGGGTGGCATGTGGTCAGCATGTCGTATCTCCCAGCTGTTATAGAAGTTTTCTCAACCTGGAGCCGCTGCTTATTTTATATATCCAAATTCCTCACGATTAAAGATGGGCAGCGGTCCCATACTGACGGAAATTCCGTGGTAAAAAATTTCTTCCTCCATGGAAACTAGAACCAGCGCTAGTCCCGTAGCTCTGCGCAAAGGCATATTGCCTTAATCATTCTGCTAAGACGCGGTATATAATGAATATTATACTGCCTTAATGTAGTTTGGGGTCACTACATTTATCAAAAAGTCGCTTGAAGATAGTAGTGCGCCCAGTCCCCCGGTTATTTCTGGATATTTACCAAGTATCAAAAAATAAACCGTATTACTCCGTTGATATTTCACATTGGAGGGGTATCCCAATCCGCCAATTGGTCATTGTCGCTGGTTTCTACTATCTTAAGCGACATTAGCGTCAAATTTAGAAAACTTGTGTATTAAAAAACACAATTTTTAAAATGAAGCCAAAATAATTTTAAACTGTTAAGATAACCTGAATCCCTATCTCAATTCTGTAGTAAACCTAACTTACGCACACTGTAACACTCGCGAGTAATATAAACTCCTGGTCGACCTGTTGTGGCAAGACCCGGGAAATTTCGGATCTGTGGCCCAGCAGTGCCCGTCTGTCACTGTTTTACATGAGCCTCTCAATAAGTGGGCTGCGCTAGCGCGCTGAGATAACCACAAGATCACTGACTGTATCCTGGGGACTCACTGAGCAAATGATAGCTGCCAGATACTCGAACTAACACTATCTCATGCTAAGCATCTATCCCCACACCACACATGTAAATTAACATCAGTGGTGCGTTTAACTCCCCTCTGTGGAAGAAGATGACTCCACTTCATAAAACGAGATCACCACAGACAATTTACTGGTCCCGCCCTACGGTCAGAGCCTTTACCGGACTAGATGTTATCTCACAGTTTCTTAAAACTAAATTACGTAAATCGTATTATCATTCCTGTATAAATGTAGACCACATTCTTCTGTTAACATTTTCTTCGTTGATGCATTCCAGTCCGTTATTTCGTCCATTAAATACAATCTGAAATAACTGTTGCTAGGAATTGCGTTATTTGTTACATAATTTAAAAAAACTGTAGTTATCACATTGTTTCTTAAAAGAAAAACAGTTCCTAGGTTTGTCTTATTTATTCATATTATATTGTTACGACAGATGTAAAGGATATAAGATAGTATTTCCATAACAACTAGAATTCGAGTGAATTAAATTAAGTGAAATTTTGGCATACCGGCACAACTATTTGCTCCTTGGTAACTAAATTGTAAGTATAAGTGTAATATATTTCTGTATAAAATTACGTAACAAAGAACACGTTTCCTAGCAACAGTTATTTCAGATTGTATTTAATGGACGAAATAACGGACTGGAATGCATCAACGAAGAAAATGTTAACAGAAGAATGTGGTCTACATTTATACAGGAATGATAATACGATTTACGTAATTTAGTTTTAAGAAACTGTGAGATAACATCTAGTCCGGTAAAGGCTCTGACCGTAGGGCGGGACCAGTAAATTGTCTGTGGTGATCTCGTTTTATGAAGTGGAGTCATCTTCTTCCACAGAGGGGAGTTAAACGCACCACTGATGTTAATTTACATGTGTGGTGTGGGGATAGATGCTTAGCATGAGATAGTGTTAGTTCCGAGTATCTGGCAGCTGTCATTTGCTCAGTGAGTCCCCAGGACACAGTCAGTGAACTTGTGGTTATCTCAGCGCGCTAGCGCAGCCCACTTATTGAGAGGCTCATGTAAAACAGTGACAGACGGGCACTGCTGGGCCACAGATCCGAAATTTCCCGGGTCTTGCCACAACAGGTCGGCCAGGAGTTTATATACTCGCGAGTGTTACAGTGTGCGTAAGTTAGGTTTACTACAGAATTGAGATAAGGATTCAGGTTGTTATCTTAACAGTTTAAAATTATTTTGGCTTCATTTTAAAAATTGTGTGTTTTTAATACAAAAGTTTCCTAAATTTGACGCTAATGTCGCTTAAGATAGTAGAAACCAGCGACAATGACCAATTGGCGGATTGGGATACCCCTCCAATGTGAAATATCAACGGAGTAATACGGTTTATTTTTTGATACTTGGTAAATATCCAGAAATAAACCGGGGGACTGGGCGCACTACTATCTTCAAGCGACTTTTTGATAAATGTAATAGACCCCAAACTACATTATGGCAGTATAATATTCATTATATACCGCGCCTTAGCAGAATGATTAAGGCAATATGCCTTAGCGCAGAGCTACGGGACTAGCGCTGGTTCTAGTTTCCATGGAGGAAGAAATTTTTTACCACGGAATTTCCGTCAGTATGGGACCGCTGCCCATCTTTAATCGTGAGGAATTTGGATAGATAAAATAAGCAGCACAAAGGACTATTGCCAAGTAGCTCCGTTATTGTTTGTACGAGCGAGCGATCTTTATCGATACTTTTTCTCACGCGAAAGGTATTGCGGGCAATCTATACATAGGGGATTTTAGGGAAAATCATTATTTTTGGTAGTTTCCTTTCATTTCATTCCACCACTTTAATACTAATTACAAACAATTAACTGGTCATCAGGTAACAATCAGGTATTTTTTGATTTTATAAATTTTTTAGTTGGAAAGGCCAGTTGCATATTAATTGTATTTACACAAACCCTTAAGAATATCAATTTTCAAGCCATAGAGCATAAAATCATATATAATGTGACTATCTTTTCAAGTTGAGGGAGTAGTTAATACTTCGAGAAATTTATTTCATAAAATAAGACTTTTTAAAACAATGCGATAAATTGACAGTTCTATTACTCTTTATTTACATCAAATGAAGACCTGAAATTCGGTTCAGATATTCAGTATATCATAAAGTTTCACTGTAAAAAAACTTTTAAAGATGTGAGTTCAATTTTCACAATTTTTTTTGCCATTTTCGTATGGAATGTCCCATACATATTAGTTATTAATAAAAAGTAAACAATAGTAGAATTACCTGCATGTGTGTGTGTGTGTGTGTGTATATATATATATATATATATCATCATCATGGACAAATTCGTTTTAGGCCATGTGGCCTGTACGGTAAACCTAGCGAAGATGGTCTTGATCTTTCCACTGATGTTTTGGTCTTCCTTGGTCCCTATGTCCAGTTGGGGTATATTGGAATGCCAATTTTGGAAGTCTATTTCTTGCCATTCTCCTCAGATGATTTTTCCATTCTTGTTGGTATCTTTGTATATCTTCATTTAAACTTGTTACTCCAAGTTTTCCTCTGATAATAGTGTTCCTTTGGTGATCAAGTCTATTAACTCCTAACACTGATCGCAAGAAGCGCATTTGGCTTACTTGAAGTTTATGAGAGTTTCTTTTATTTAAAATTCAAATTTCACTTCTGTATTTTAGAGCAGCTTTTGATGTGATGTTATGTAATATATATATGTCTACCGCTGTGGTCACGAGGTAGCGTGCTGCCTTGTCATGCAGCAGACCCGGGTTCGATCCCCAGTCGGGGCAGTTTTTCTGGGTGAGGTTTTTATCGGGATTTTTTCTCACCTGTAAGACAAATGTTAGGAAAACTTTAAGGCCCAAATGGTCCCCAAAATCATATGGTCATTATCATCATCATCATCCTTCACCGGTGTGGAAAGCAACAGGAAACTACCACACCTACAATTCCCTAGTAAAGCTGCAAGCATAGCATGAAAATGTTATGATTGCAGTGAAGGACCTGCCTTCAGGCAGAATTACTATGGATTAGCGGAGTAGTTCTATGAGTACTCAGACATCCTATGCTCCAATGTTTGTAAAGGAGAACACAATAGAACAGAAACCTGTTTGCAGTACAGTCTGCACAAGTCAGTAGTCTGTTCCATTCTTTTTGAGGAGTCAGTGCAGCCCAGGATTTTGGGTCATACTATATGATAATGTACAAACAGTAAACAGGACAACATAGCTCTTATTATGGTAGGGCAAATAACAAAAGATGGCTGTGGGGACCTCTCCTAAAATACACTGTCATTTTTGCATATGCAAATAATGCTCTATTGTTAACTAAATCCAGTAATTTCACTGAGCTAGAAAATAAAACTAACAAGAACAAGGCTTTGAGAACTATTTATAATTGGGCAAAAATCAAGTTGAAAACTACAGAAATGCTGACCACAAGATGGAAAATAGTTGAAACTGTGACTCTTAAAATGGATGGCATGTATTGGAACTTGCAAACTCTCTGAAACACCTAGGAGCTGTTCTGGACAGCAAACAAACTTTTCATCCTCACTTTAAACATATTACATCAAAAGCCACCAAATCAGTTCCCAACCTAATAATAACCTCTCGTCCCACCTGAGGTCTTAACTCTGATGTACTGAGGATATTGTATTGCGGAGCTATCAAGACCTTAGTTCTCTATTGTGCTGCCACCTTCGAAGACTTGCTACAAAAGATTTTGCTAGAAACTAGAACAACTCCAACATGGCTTTCTCTTGAGAATTATCAGAGCATACCATACAACATCAACTGCATCCATTCAGGTTGTAGCAAATATTGAACCACTGTACGTCAGCTGCAAAATGAGGACTAGTATCAGTTACATGAAAAAAGGTTGCTGGCTCCCTAATTATCTTCATCATTTCCACTTGGAGAAAACAATACTGCTAACAAGATTGTGACATCCATCTGAGCATAAACACTACATTATGGACTCCTGCAAAGAAACTCATCAGTATTCTGTTTTCACAGAATAACAACTATAGTAGACGCAATAATATCAGAAGAGCAGACAGGTTTTAGGAAAGGAAGAAGCTGCACGACAAGTATTCACTTTAAAACAAATAATAGAGAAGCGAAGAGAATTCAACTTAGAGACACACATCCTCTTTATAGATTATAAGAATGCCTTTGATAAAGTGTCTAGACCAAAACTATGGAACATATTAAGTGAAAAAGGAATTCCATTACACTTGATAGCAGTAATTAAGAAAATGTATGAGAAAACAAAAATAAAAATAAATCAAAGGGAACCAATACATATAACAGGAGTCAGACATATCTGCTATCAACCACTCTTTTTAACATTTATTTTGACAACATGATAAGATCATGGAAGCAAATGATGAGTGGGGGAATTAACTTAGGAAATATAGTCATAAAAACTGTAGCCTTTGCAGATGACCAGATTTTAATAGCAAAAACAGAAGACGAACTGCAAAGAATGCTATATAAACTAAATGAAATATCAAAAAAATACAACATGGAAATATCATCATGAAAATAAAAAACAATGGCATTCAAGGGCGCTCATCCAGTTCAGACAAAGATAATATTAGAAAATAAACCAATAGAACAAGTGGTAAGATATATCTTCCTAGGTTGCAAAATATCATACACAGCGAAAACAGATATAAATAACAAACTAAATAAGTTTAATTATATAACAGGAACATTAAAAAGAACTTTGAAAAATAAAGCCAGGAAAGACTCTATAATAAAATTATACAAGACAATGGCAGTGCCTATTATTACTTATGGATCCAAAACAGTGACAACACAACAATCTGCCAGAATACAAACTGCTGAAATGAAATTCCTCAGACCAATAGCAGGATATCAAAGAACAGACAAAAAACATAACACAGAAATAAGACAACAACTAAAAGTAGAGGAATTAAACACAACAATAGTGAAATACAGAACAAACTGGAAAGAGCACTTGGCAAGGATGACAGAGAATAGAATACCAAAAGTAGCATACACTATTCACCACGAGGAAGAAGAAGTCTGGGAATACCAAAGAAAAGATGGAAAGAGCAGCAATTTGGAGCCGGAACAGGCTAGTAAATAAGCTTAAACCATGATGAAGAAGAAGAAGACAGATGGTTCAAGAATAATAGGTAACGGAATACAAGAAATGAAAGTTGGATGTGCGTTTATAGTTTATAAGAACTCATCAGAAATTATCTGAACTTTGATCAAACTTTCTCCATACTATTCCATTTTTTCAGGTAGAATTACTATTGTCTATCCAGCCTAAAAAACACACTTTGACATTTAACTTCACAGCACGTGTAAAAGTACATGCGACCTCAAAATTACAAGCAATTTTAAAACAATTGAAACAATCATTTTAATTTTTTAATGTTGCAGGTTGTATTAACACACACAATGGTATGTCGAAAATGAATTAATTATAATTGTTAATATTAAACATATTAATTCAAATTAAACATTTAAATTAAAATGATTGTACTTACAGTAAAACCTACGTACCTTTTTAGCGAACTGCACACTTCATAAAATCATCCACCACTCTTAAAACAGGTTTAGGCTTTTTTATCTTCTTGTTGGGCATTTTGATATTACCAGAACACTACTCTCCGACACATCAGTATATTCTGCAGTTAATTTAACATATTGTTCACTATTGTGAACTACAAATTATGCTCCATGCACTTACAAAATACATTTAACACCATCTGTTTTTCATCACTCTTTAACAATTTCCCTTTTGGGTGCTTTTTATAATTTTGATCACACATTTTATCACCAAGTTAAGTTACCATAAACTACAGTATATGACAGCTGCCATATTGTGTAACTGGCAATCAAATTCCTCTCAAGAATCAATCAGTTTCAAACAGATGCGACTTTTTAGTTACTCTCTGACCTTCGAAGAAACATGTAAGTGTATACTGTATTTTGATCAACATAAATAGCTTCAAATACATAATTATATTAATTGAATACATTATCTATTTTTTGCTTCCGCTGAGCTATGCTTTGGCCATGAACAAATCGCAATACCTGCAGCACTCATGTGTTCGGGGATTTCCCATCCATTTGTTTTCCTCAAGTGTGTTTCTTAGGCTGGACAGACTATAGCTGTTAAATGAAGTATAACTAATTAAATAAATGCTCGTATACAGAGCGACTCACAAATAGCCTTGACAACAGTTAATGATAATTATAACAATAACACAATAGCTTTTGAGATTAGGGAACATATAAAGCAAAGCTAAAAACATATTTGTCTATCATGGGTATGTGGGCATTGCAGGATATCAGGAAATGAACGTATAGTTGTTTTAGCCAAGTCGGCAGCAGATTCTAATTCACATCATGCGTATGAACTCTGCGACATTTCTTTCCTGAAGTCTCAAATAAAGGAACATGTAATAGCAAGGTGGCTCAATTGTACTATAAGAATATTGACAATGACAGCTGTTCTTTCCAAATATTTTTGACAGAACAAAATACCAACATATTATTCCAAATTTTGTACTAACATAATTCCTCACTGGCAATGGAAAATTGGCCAAGACCTCCAGAGATTCATCATCAAGGCAAATTCAAGTTGTATTTATGGTAACAATATCCAGAATGTTGATCATATTATCATTGATTGCCCTTTGTTCTGGAATAAAAGGTATGAAATCACATCTTCTCAGTAACACCATCTGTTAATTAACCCATTTAAATCGGATGACGAGCTGAGGTCGCATGACGTTCTTAAGCACTAAAATCGTATGACGACCTGTGGTCGCGCAGTGCAGAGATCGAAAAAACGCATTTTTAATTTATTTTGCTGCTCATAGATATCTGTTACATACACTTTTTCTTCTTCTACACATTCACAAGAATGCTATTTCATCCCCTCCATGCCATTTAGAAATTTCCGGAACGAGTTTTACCCTCAGAAAAAAAATGTGTCAGTAGTAAGAAAAATGGCGCCAAGGAAAGTTAAGGGTATTGACAGTGATGGAATTAGGAAATTATTAGAGTGTGAATTAGGCAGTGATTCAGAAGTTTCTGATATATTTAGTGATGAGAGAAGTATTCATGAATCTATAAGTGATTCGGAAGCAACTTCTGCTGAAGAAGAGAGCGGTGAGAGTGATAATGAACTTATTGTCCCGCCACCTGCAAAAAAACAAAGCCATATCACGCCAAGTGATTGGAAGTGGGTGAAATCTGAGAATAACCCTGTTGTATATCAGTTTAGTGGTTTTTAAATCCATTTTTACTTACTGGAGGTAATATTAAGTTGCTGCGTTACATTTAAATGCCAGGCAGTAGGACTTGGGATTTAAATCAGATTTCTGGGGTAGCAGAGCTCGACTTTAAATGAGAGGTGGATGGGTTAAGTGAACTATCCTTGCTAGCATCTTAATTTCACTCCAACTATTCTCCAAATGCTCAGCTTCATTTCTCATTGTTTTGTCAGGTAATTTTGGGTGTTTCTCTTCTTTTGTTCTCATCCTTGTGGGTTCAGTACCGAAGTCTCATTTTGCTATATTTCCATCTTCCCTTCTCAAAACATGTCCAATCCATTTCCTTTGTATAAATTTTTTTTAAATCACATGCTGATTTTCACATTTCTTGTTGGAAATAATTTTTGGCCACCAAGTTCTTGCGTTAAATTTCAGATATCCATTTACAAAAGGGGACATGACACAGCATAGTTAAGACAATAAACTACATATCGGAAGGTCGAGGGTTCGAATTCTTGTGGGGTTAAGGTTTTTAAACTGGCCCAATCCTTCTGGCAACACCATGGCCTAGGGTCCACTTGGCCTCTAACAGAAATGAGTACCTGTCACTTGTTCTGGGGATAAAAGTGGCCATCATGCAGGACTGAGAACCCAGATGACATCAAATGCTGGTTGTCTAGAAAAGGGGGAGCTTTAACCTTCTACAGCCCCAAGGGCTTCCTAAGGCCTGTAGTGGGTTCACTTTACCTTTTACGAAAACATGTAATTTCTTGTAAATTGCTTAGCAAGTTTCACTCCCATATAACTATATTGATGTAATGTTTGTGTTAAAAATTTTGGATCTTCAATCTATGTGTGATTTTTTTTTTCAGGTATCCATAACATTTTTTTTTAATCAATGCCACTAGTTTGTCATTTTGACATTTCTCCTCTACTATTTAATTTTGTACTAGAGCATGCCATTAAATCTATAGAGAATGAGGAAGGCTTACAACTCAATGGTATTAATAAGCTGTTAGTTTATGCTGATGATGTAGTACTATTGGCCGATAGCGGGAAGATACTAAAGGCCAACACGCACACACTACTGAGTAACACTAGAAATTAGGACTGGAAGTAAATATCAATAAAAATAAATATATGGTCACACGTAGAATACATTATATAATGGAAATGGACAGCTAATGACAAATGAGGGAAATTTTGAGGAAGTGGCTAAATTCAAATACCTAGGAACAATAATCACAAATAGGAATCAGATGTACAAAGAAATTAAACATAGGCTCATTTCTGGAAATGCATGCTATTATGCATTGCAGAGACTCTTGATGTCCCAACTCCTTTCAAAAAACGCTAAACTGAAAATATATAAAACTATTATTCTACCAGTTACATTATATGGGTGCGAAACATGGACTCTTACTTTAAGGGAGGAAAGGAGATTACAAGTATTTGAGAATAAAGTACTTAGGAAAATTTTTGGACCAAAGAAAGATGAACAGACAGGTGAATGGAGAAGACTACAAAACAATGTACTACATGGTCTTTATAGGAAGCCAGATGTAATAAGAACAGTTAGGTCTCGTAGACTGCGATGGGCAGGACATGTTGCACGTATGGGGAATGAAATACTTGCATGGAAGCTTCTTGTAGGAAAGCCAGAGGGAAAACGCCCAGTTGGTAGACCAAGAATGAGGTGGGAGAATAACATTAACTATGATTTGAGGGAAATAGATTATACAGGGAATGATTGGAAAGTATTAGCTCAGGACAGGGATGTATGGAGAGCTTATGTCCGTGCGGCCATGAAGCTATGGGTTCGATAGTGCCAGTGAGTAAATAAGTAAGTAAGTATTATCTTCTGGCATAGGCATATTGTAACCCATTTTTGAGGTTGGGGCACCTGGAAGGCAGGGTTATGCTACCCCAATGATATGATGGATGGGTTGATGATTATGGTAATGATGTGCCAGGAGAGCCCTTAACCTCAAACTTAATCTAATGAAGTGAATATGATGATAATGCTTAAATGAGACATATATGATGTTGGGGGACCGCTAGGGTCTTAAAATTTCCTGAATTTGTCTTACAAGTGAGGAAAAACCCTGTAAAAACCTCACCCAAGAAACTTGTCTTGACCAGGGATCAAACTCAGGCCCGCTGTGTGAAAAGGCAGCATGCTACCTCAAAACCACAGCGGCGGACTTCCATAATAAATTTAATTGTGGGAAGACAGATTCTGTTTTCTTAAATTTTGGTTCCACTTCTTTATCGAATCCACCTCTTTTTGATATGGTACTACCCAATATACAACTTTATTTATCTCTTCTGTTTCTTCTTCTTCTAAAAATAATTGTCTTTGAATTTGTTTGTTTTCTATTTATTTAAGTGTAAACCTATAACTCTTGCTCATGTTTGAGCTGTTGTGCCACAAAATAATTTTTATAGATAGTTGTATGGATTTAATGTCTGCAAAATGTTTACTTTAAGTATAACATTTTTTTATTACAGAAGTTTGGTGGACACAGTATATGCATTGAAAGATCAAGTGAAAGCGTTAACTTCCAGCATAGCACTTTTGTCTACACAGTTGGAAGAGGAAACCAAAGCAAGGATTTGCTTACAGAACATCATGCGCAGTCATTTCATGGCAGCAGATAAAGATGACATCCAGTGGCCAGAAAATTAACATGCAGTGCAATAATAATAACTTGTTCAGAGTATCACACAAACTACATGCTTAAATGAGACATCTAGAGATGTCAGAACATCCTGTGCAGTCATTTCATGGAAGCAGATAAAGACGACATTCAGTGATCAGAAAATTAACATGCAGTGCAATAATTATAATTTGTTTAGAGTTTCACACTAAACTACTTGTTAAATGAGATATCTAAAGGTGTTCCTAATAGCATGCATTATACACTGCCCAAAAAATTAGGGGTTCTTGGGACGAATCTTGTGAATTAGATGAGTAATAGTAATTCCTTTGAGAATATGAAAACAAATTTATGTATTTAGGAATTACACAATCTTTACACTGGTATCAGCAAAGGCTACTGTGAGAGACTGTGTAGTATTCCAGTCATCCTAATGAGGCAGATCGATGGTGTGAATAAGATTCAGAATATGAATCAGATCTTGAAATCATTAGATATAGTAATTTAACAATTTTGTTGTATAGAATGGAACTCACCATAGCATAGTTGGTTAAGGCAATATGATACAAGTCAAAGATTGAGGATTCAAGACCTGGTGGAGTCAGGATTTTTAAACTTTTTTAAAGAATCATGATCCTGGGGTTTACTCAGCCTCTAAGTTAAATTAATATCATATATATATATATATATATATATATACATGTTCTGGGGATAAAGGTAGCTGCCATGCAGGGCTGAAAATCTGCCTGACATCTTGTGCCAGTTGTCTAGAAAGATGGCAGATTTTATCCTCCTACCACCCCAAATTTAACAGCTGTATTTTATAGAATTAGGCACATCATAGTGTAGGTGGTTAAGCCAAAGGTGAAGGATTCAAGACCCGGTGAATTCAGGATTTTTAAATTTTCCTAAACCTTTAGGTAGCATTATGGCCCTGTGGTTTACTCACCTCTAACTGAAGTGAGTGTCATATATATGTTCTGGGGGTAAAGGTGGCTGCCATGTAGGGCTGACAATCTGCCCGACATCTTTTGCCAATTGTCTAGAAAGAGGAAAGCCTTTAAACTCCTACCACCCCAAATTTAGCAGCTTTATTATATAGAATGGGGCACACCATAGTGCAGTTGGTTAAGGCAATATGATACAAGCTAAAGGTCAAGGATTCAAGACCCGGTAAATTCAGGATTATTAAACTTTTCTAAACCTTTAGGTAGCATCATTACCCTGCAGTTTACTCAGCCTCTAACTTAAATGAGTGTCAGATATATGTTCTGGGAGTAAAGGCGGCTGCCACGCAGAGCTGACAATCTGCCTGACATCTTGTGCCAATTGTCTAGAAAGATGGAAGACTTTAATCTCCTACCACCCCAACACCTCCTAAGACCTGTAGTAGGATCACTTTACTTGACTAAATGTATGGAAAAGAGATCCTATGACCTATTGTCATGTTTATACTTCAGCTCTTTATGATTTATTTTTATCGAATTCCGTAGGAATGTTGTTTTCAAGAAAAGATTTTTGAAAAATATTTACATATCATTATTGATTTCTAGTAGCCACTGAAAATGATCTTGATAATATTTGTTTTTTGGAAACAAACTCAGCATATGGCAGTAAAATAAAAAAAACAAATAAAGTCGAATTTGTTAATGAGCAAAATTGGACCATTAAGAGTAATTCACCTGAAACAAAAAATGTAACCCTTAAATTGACACTGTACCCTATAAGATATATTAATAACACTTATGTAATTTGTTTATAAAATAATAGAAAACAAATAAGTAGAAACTACCTTAAATTTGTATCAAATTATATAATAATATACAATAATAACTTACAGTTTTACATGATTTTGTTTTCATTGTGGTCCGAAACATTTAAATAAGTGGTACGAGAAATTATTGCTTCTGTAAAATTGTAGATTTTCACAGCCGGTGTCTTGTTTTCTGTTTGATTCATCTTCTGGGCTAAATGGCCGTGGTCCGGTTTTCTTGAAACTCTACATTTCATCTGCTACTGGAGATTTTGCATGCTCTCTGTGAAATACTCATCAGATGACTGCAGACAGTTGAGGAGTTCACAGAGAGCACACAGAATCTTCTGAAGATATCTACCGCAATAGTAGACAAAATGTCAATTTTCAAGAAAACCAGACCACTGCCAATTAGCCCAGAAAATAAGCCAAGCAGGAATTGAATAGTTGCCCTGAAAAGAGATCTAAGAAAAATTTGAAAATTGAGTTTTGAATGGTTTAGTGATCTATCCAGAGAATATCACTGTATGGTGGACGTAAAACTATCCCTACTCTCTTCCAGACTTGTTTTATTTATTTTTAAAAGTTGGCTTTCAAGCAATTAGTAATCTTTCTGTAAGAAAATGGCAGAAGCAGTTAGTCAAGTTACGAGTAGCAGTGCAGAAACACAATTATTGCACATGTGCAATTTCATTCAACCACATTTCCGTGAATTCTATCAGACTCTTAGAGAAATTGAGTGAAAATAAGAATGACACAAAGAATGTTACAAAATTACAATAGATGGAAAATAAATATTGAACACTGATTCACTTAGAAATTGTTTTAACTGAATCAGTGTTCAATATGTATTTTCTGTTTCATATTGTAGCATTTTTAGTTAAATTTGGGTTAGATAATTTTTTCACTCTATAAAGGTAGATTACTTTTGCACTCAATTCTGTATTAAATTGTTAATATTTATGGTAATAAAAGATTCCGGGCTATGTGGCCGTGGTCTATAACTGGCGTTTCTTCCAGACGTTTCTCCCTCAACTGCGGAGGGCATCTTCAGTGGCGAGCGCTTCCAGCTGTTGTTTCTCTGTCGTAGACTCGACTGCGAATGAGTCTACGACAGAGAAACAACAGCTGGAAGCGCTTGCCACTGAAGATGCCCTCCGCAGTTGAGGGAGAAACGTCTGGAAGAAACGCCAGTTATAGACCACGGCCACATAGCCCGGAATCTTTTATTACCATGATTACCGGCCGTGAAAGCCTGCATTCCACTGTTAATATTTAGTTGATAGCATGTTATTTTGCATTCAAATTGGCTGTAAATGTTTCCAATAGGATGAGAGATTAAAATGTATATGATATAATTAAAGTAATAGCCTTAAAAAGAACATTGTGTTTTCTTTTGTTTTCCAAACAATTTGTAGTTTAGGGTTAGATCTGTTTTCGGGGTAACTATTTAATTATTGTTTCGCCAATTTAAGGGTTAAAATTGCTCTAGTGGTTGTGATTTTCAATTTTTTGCAACTTAACTCTGCATATCCTATTGATATAAAATTAAGAAGGTATTATTCTCAAAAAAAACAGAAATATCTGACCATTAGAAGTGGGGGTTTACCTGAAACCTGAAATTAAAAATTTCTCAAGCATTCTCCATATATACTTTGTCACATGTAAATGTATACCATCCAATTTAATTGCAAAAGGAAGATACATTCCATAAACCAGTGAAATCTGACCATAAATTCAACTTGCTGAGAAAGGTGCTTAGTTTTCGTAGTTTCTGCATGATGGACTTTTAAAGGATGATAATGCTTCTCCCCAGAGACTGGGTTGGTGACATGCTTGCAAAGGAAGGTATTGAGCATATTCTTTAGTATTTGACAGCATATTTTACACTAACTCATATTTGAAAGAAATAAAGGATCCCATGTTCTTGATTTATGGTATTCCCTAATTATTTTGAGCAGTGTATTTCAGCAACATAACAAAATGAACATATTGTTTTTATATTTCATAACTCATATTACTGGAAGTAATTTTTTTAATAATATTATAAGTGAAAATTTTGATATTTTAAAATAAATTGATAATGTTTTTAACAATTTGTGAGATTGTTATTGGATTATGAAGAAGAGATTGTAGTGTAGTAGCAAATAACAGAGATGATGATTTTATACTAAGTAATAAGTGCCATGGATCCTTGAAATTTGTTATTTTTACCAAACCATGCAAACATTTTTAAGTTTCAAAATGAGGCTAGATGCATCTGCTAGTCTGTACAAAGTTTCTATGCACAATTTTTTAACCACAAACCATATTTTTGTGTGAAAGCTATAGCCCTAGTATTTTTATAAAATTGTACATATTATGTGAAATTTCAAAATGTCCCAGTGCCACATACAGTACCTTTTGTTTTTTGATTCTGCATAATGCACATAGATGATGTTATATATTTTCAATTTATGAACCACTTTGGCACGTTGGTATTGTACACGTATGTTGTATATAGAAAGGGGTGCAAGAGGGGTATGTTTAAATTTTTTTGTTTAGTGTAAGTGTGTTGTTTGAGGGATGATGATGAATAGAAGAGGAAAGGTGAAGTCTGGTGCCAGCACATAGTCTACCCCTTTCTAAAACTATCAAGGGAATCACCAGACTTAACATCCCCACCTGATAGATAAATCAAATATATCACAAGTTTTTTAACATATGCAGTGCAGAGGGGTTTTGAATTTAATCCAGGCATCTGATACATAATAAACTGTATAATTAACTAATTCACTGCCATTATCAAACCCACAGGTTCATGGCCGCACAGACATAACTTCTTCATACATCCCTATCTGTTTTCTATCTTCGGGTTTTTACAGCTGCTGCCATCTTCCCGTGCCAAACGTCCAAAGCCTACGACCTTGGGCATTTTCAATGCTTAGCCCTCTTGCTTGCATTACTATCTTCATGTTTTCCTTCCATGTTAACTTTGGTCTCCCTCTTTTCTTCTTTCTGGTCGGTTGCCATTGATATAGTTGCTTTGGCCATCTCTCATCTTCCATTCTTAAAATATGTCCTAACCACTTTAATTTCTTCTCCTCAATTCTTTCAATTATGCTTTCTTCTGCTTCCAATATGTTTCTAATTTCCTTATTTGTGACATGTTCTAATTTTGACTTCCATAGAGAAAATACAAAGTAATGAGGAATTAGTACTAATGGGAGTCTTAAATGGGAAAGAGGGTAGAAGAAAGAGGAATGAAGTAGTAGGAAAATACGGGGAACAAGAAGTCAACGATAATGGAAATAGAATCATAGAGATGTGCAAATAATATAAATTAAAGATAGTGAGCACATTATTTGATCATAAGGATATACATAAATTTACTTGGGAACGATCTAGTCTCAATCAGAAATCAATTATAGACTACATCCCTATCCTGAGCTAATATTTTCGTCGTCCCCTGTATAATCTACTTCCCTCAAATCATAGTTAATATTATTCTCCCATCTCATTCTTGTTCTACCAACTGGGCATTTTCTATCTGGTTTTCCTACAAGAAGATTCCATGCTTTTCTTTCATTCCCCATTCATGCCACATGTCCTGCCCATCGCAGTCTACGATACTTAAGTGTTTTTATTATATCTGGTTACCTATAAAGATCATATAGCTTACTATTATGTAGTCTTCTCCATTCACCTGTCCATCTCTCTTTGGACCAAAAATTTTCCTAAGAACTTTATTCTCAAATACTCATAATCTTTTCTCCTTCCTTAAATTAAGTTTCCATGTTCCACATCCATATAATATAACTGGGAGAATAATAGTTTTATATATTTCCAGTTTAACTTTTTTTGAGAGAAGTTGGGACGACAAGAGTCCCTATAATGCATAATAGCTTGCATTTCCAGAATTGAGCTTATGTTCCTATTTGTAATTATTGTTTTTAGGTACTGATACACAATATAGCCATTAAAAGTGCATACCATGACCTCTCCTAGCCACAAGATTTAAAATTATACAATTTAAATGTCCAAACTCATTGGGAATTGAACCCAATATTTACAAGTAGGAGGCAGGCATGCTACCAAAGCTGACAGGGAGTTTCCAGAATATGCACAGAATATTTTAACTGCAACTATATTTTTGTGTAAATACTTTAATTTCATTGTCATACTGTAAATTATATCAGAGAATTTAAAATCAGTTTTCAAACCATAGTCATATTTTATGTTTACTATTTTGCCGAAGTATAATATTATATTTTTTTGGAAAATTCAAATTGTAGACACATGCTTTCTGAAGGCAGTTTCTGAAATTTCTGTGCTAAAATTGTTGATCTACATCCCATACTTTGTTCCCAAAATCTGTGTAACCTTGGTATTTTTTTCCAATCTAATAGAAATTTTTGGAAGTTTTAAATTGAAGCTGAACAAATTTTATTGAGAATTTCCGGTATCTCTAAGCAAAAAATTTTCACAACACACCCTGGATTGTACTCACTAATTAACTAATTGAATTCAAAACTTCATGCCCATATGGACGTAACCCCTCAACAACCCATGTGGGGTTCTCTATTATCAACTAATATCTTCCAATCATTCCCTGTATAACAGACCTCCCTCAAATCATTGTTAATGATATTCTCCCACATCAGTTTTTGACCTATCTACTGAGAGCTTTCTTTTTGGTTTCCTGTAAATTTTCATACCTCTCTTTCATTCCCCATTCATACACCATCTCCTTCCCATTGCAGACTACAAAATTTAACTGTCATTACATTTGACTTCCCATAAAGATCTTGTAGCTCACTGTAGTGTAGTTTTCTGTATTTACTTGTTTGTTGAGTTGATCCCATGTTCAATATCTTTCTGCATCTCAGTACTGTTTCTAGGTAATTTGGAATGCAGTTCAAAATTTTTTGAGTAGAATTTGTTTTTTCTCAATCTTGACCTATCTACTGGGAGCTTTCCCTTTGATTTCCTATAAGAAGTTTCCATGTCCCTTTTTAATTCCCCATTCATACCACATGTCCTACTCATTATGGGCTACAAAATTTAACTGTTATTACATCTGACTTCCCATAAAGATAATGTAGCTCACTGTAATGTAGTTTTCTGTATTTACTTGTCTGTTTAGTTGTGCCTATGTTTGATATCTTTCTGCATCTCAATCTGTTTGTGTAAGTATTGTTCCTAGGTAACTTGAAATTAGAGTTCAAGTTTTTTTGAGTAGAATGAGTTATATCTCCAAGAAAGACAAAAACCAAAAAATTGCATAATTATAGTCCAGCCACTGATTCTCTGGCCCTGACGTTTTCACGACAGTGTTGCCGATATGGATATTCAGTCGGAGGGGCCGCTTTATGTATGTGGTTAGCAGACATACAGCTGACAACATTTCATCAATTTCAAACCTTACTGACGCTCTGTAGCTACATCAAGAGCAGTGATTGGTTGTGGCAGACGTCATTTCTACATTAACATTTCCTTATTGGCAGTAGAGGGTGAATTTCTCCCTTCACCCCTCGTATAATCTAAACTTCAGAGCCGGAGATCCAGTTGCTGGACTTTAAAAAGCTATGGGACACATTTCATCGATTTCAAACCTTACTAACGCACCATAGCTACATCAAGAGCAGTGATTGGTTGTGACAGACGTGCACTCCCACTCAACCATTTCCTTATTGGCAGTAGAGGGTGAATTTCTCCCTTTACCCCTCGTATAATCTAAACTTCAGAGCCGGAGATCCAGTGGCAGGACTTTAAAAAGCTTTGGGACACATTGTAATTGTTAAATGTTTACATCTTGGTGGTCTACATATTTACACAAAAATCTAAAAATTGCAGAAATGCATTCTACAGTGTGTGCTCTAATTTTCTATAAAGAAAATTTCAAAATACAAGTACCCATCAGTTCTAGTGGATACTAATTCACACTGGTTTTAAGTCTGACCATCTCATTGGATTTCTAAATATATAAACATCCTTTTCTTTTAGGAGAGAAGTAAAGCCATGTGTCACTTGTTATAAATATATAGCACTTAAAAGAATCTCAAGCCTGAAATAAGATAACTCTGAGCTAATTTTCTTACAAGGGCACTGCCAACCATTGCATGCTGAAACTTAACTTGAAATTCCTCTCAGAGAAGCATTGTGATGTACCAAGGCCATGTCCAAAAAACTATTTGCTACTTTTAACTACAAGGCACTAAAATCCAGCGCCAAATCTCTCATGTGAATTACAGGGAAGTAATATAACTCCTGACTTTGTGGATTGGATAACCCTCATAACCTGCCATCCACACAGTGTGTTGCCATTGCTAGATTCTGGCTTCGATTTCTGTGCCTTGCAGATAATTTTTTAGACATGGCCTTGGTAATCACAACGCTTATCTGGGAGAAATTTCAAGATAGGTGTTAATAAAATTACAATTGGAAGTAACACTATGAGGCTCTTTTTAATAATTAATTTAAGTGCAATATATTACCTCATAAATTGTTGTGTTATTGAGAACATGTTTCAATATGTTTTAATTTTTTTTCCTATAAAATTTCAATGTCTTCATATTATCGTCAGCTCACTCAGACTGTTGAATTTTTGGTAGTTGGTCCTGGATGTCAACTGTCTGAACGAGCTGACAGTAATTTGAAGACATATTGAAATATTAATATAATAAATTTGGGAAATTTTTACATTATGAGGTTTTCTTAATAAGAATCAAATGAATCGTGAATTCTTCTTACCTCATACATCTATGTTTTTTAACACAGAACTGCAGTATCGGGAAATATATCATTCCCATCTTCAGCTGTTTTCACGACTGTCAATTTTTCATTATGCCAGTAATTTTCTAAACTGTCATCTGATGTACTTTTGAAGAACTTTGTAATCAAATTAGGTTCATCTGGAAATTCGAAGTTCATGGTTCTAGTGTGGATTGGAAACATAAAAAATTGTGAAATTGAAAAATTAGCAATAGCAGCATATAGTTTATTAGAGAATCATAGAATTGAAGAAGAAGCAAAACTTTTGAAACATCTATCTAAACCTTTAGAATTAACATTTTGGGAATAGGTATACATTCAAAAAACCACACTAGAACCACAAACTTCGAATTTCCAGACACACCTAATTTGATTAAAAAGTTCTTCAAAAGTACGCCAGATGGCAGTTTAGAAAATTACTGACATAATGAAAAATTAAGTGTCGTGAAAACAGCTGAAGATGGGAATGATATATTTTTCCTGATACTGCTCTTCTGTGTTAAAAAATATAGATGTATGAGGTAAGAAGAATTCACTTAAATTATTTTCAGTCTGATCATCTTACCTCAATATTAATGTTGATTTGTTCTCGAGAGTCTGGACAAGCTGACGATGAAACAGAATTGTTTTGAAACATGTCCAAGAACAAATCAACATTAATATTGAGGTAAGATGATCAGACTGAAAATAATTTAATTAAAGTAACCTCAAAATATCACTTCCTAAATTAAATATTAAGAAGAATTAACAATTGATTTGATTTTTATATTGAAATATGTTCTCAAGAACACAACAATTTCTGAGTACTGGACAAACTGATGATGATATGGACAGCATATCGGAACATTCCAAATGAAACACAAATATTTATGAGATAATATGTACCAGATTCACCTTATTTAGTATACAATCACTCTATTTACATCAATATCAAAGATAATAAAAATAATTATGATACCAAAAAAATTCTAAATTAATATAGAGAAATGGACTTTTACAATAATCATCTTATTCTTTGTAGACTTTGAAATTTTAAATATTCAGAAAAAATGTAATATAAAATTTAACATTACATTTTGATAGTTTTATTTTGGGGGTATGGTAGGAGTCATACATTTGATATAATAATTGTAGATAGACCTATGTCAATCTATGAAAAAGTTCAGTTGGTAGGCCAAGGGTCTTCTATGCCTGTCTTGCCAAGGAGTTTAGTTAAACTTTTAAAACATGTTCTCAGGATTCCCATTACTGCTAGAGTTTTATTATGGATGTAAGTATTTAATTTGTATAAATATTTACTTATAATTAATTACACTGGTCAACATGATTTTTGTCTCATGAGTACCAATAGTTGTACTTAATGCAGTTTTTATCTTGTTTTCAAATATGTATTCGGAATTTCTCCATCACCCATAGTTTTTTTATTTCAATTTCAATTAATGGATTTAAATAATTGTTTTTTTAATAAACTTCTTTCGTCCTTTTGTCCATTGTAAAATAAAACCAAATGAGCTAACTTAAATGATTTCAGCTATGGAAAAGATATATCAAGGCAAATGGAATCCTAATATGCTGGCCGATTATTGTTGGACTATCAAGAGGGATGCTCCACAGGTGAAATATAGCAGAAAATAATAATTTCTTACTTTCTAGGTGAGTCCGAATGTTCGAATATTGTGTAGTTACAAATGTAGAAAATATTAAAGTGTTCGAAATTATAAATGCCTGTCTCATAGAAACCTTGTGTGATGGAGAAAACCCGATATCATATTTGAATTCAGGAGAAAAAATACTATAAGAATCACATATTTTTCTTTCTGAAACAAAAAAAAAGTTTATTTTTTGTTGCTCAGTGTTATTGCATATTTTAATACTATGTGATATTTATATAACATTTTTTACTGGTTGAATGGAAGGAAAAGGTTTTATGGACTTAACTATTCCAGTTTAAGTAAATCAATATTTTATTATTTATGTATTTATTTATTTTCCAACTGCAATTCATTACACAAAATACATAAGTACTAGTATACAATATTTTGATACTGCCCTGAATAAGTGAAGGCTTGTGCTCAGGAGTGGATTCCATCTAGAACAAAAATCGTCATTATTATTATTATTATTATTATTATTATTATTATTATTATTATTATTATTATTATTATTATTATTATTATTATACTACATAACAATGAACTACATGGTCTGTATAGGAAGCCAGATATAATAAGAACAGTTAAGTCTCGTAGACTGCGATGGGCAGGACATGTTGCACGTATGGGGAATGAAAGACGTGCATGGAAGCTTCTTGTAGGAAAGCCAGAGGGAAAACGCCCAGTTGGTAGACCAAGAATGAGGTGGGAGAACAACATTAACTATGATTTGAGGGAAGTAGATTATACAGGGAATGATTGGAAAGCATTAGCTCAGGATAGGGACATATGGAGAGCTTATGTCCGCGCGGCCATGAACCTACGGGTTCGATAGTGCCAGTGAGTAAGTAAGTATTATTATTATTATTATGGTTATACAGCAGAGTATACCAAATGGGATAACAAATGTAACAATGATGTCTTGAAGGAACTATGTTTAGAACCAGTCATTAAGTACATACATGAATATGAGAAGAACTGGATGAATCATTTGCGACGAATGAGTTCAAATAGAGTTCCCGAAGCCATGCTTTGTTATTGCCCAATAGAAAAGAGGTTTCTGGGCCATCCAAGGAAGTGCTGGATACAAAATTCATGAGTGAGATCTAAGGCCAAAGACATGTATGGATGAGGAAGACTGTTTATTATTATTATTATTATTATTATTATTATTGTTGTTGTTGTTATTAGAACTGGTATTGCTATAGTACCAGTCTACTATATGGATCAGGAACTTGGACCTTGACTCGAAATGACATTAACAAATTGCAGGCTAAAGAAATGAGGTTTTTGTGATCAGTTAAGGGTTATACTAGGTTAGATAAATTTAAAAATGAATAGATTTAGAACAGAATAGATTTATTTAGCCTGCTGGAGTTAAGGCCATATGGTCTTCTCTTCCACTCACCAGGACAAACATGTTATATTTAAATACAAAAAATTACAGTAACAATATATACTAAACAGTTAATTATCTGGTCAAACTGAACAATAATGAAAATAATGTTGAATAATACAATAAAATTAAATACAATTAAAATTAAACTAATGGAATAATGTATGATCAAAGGAATAACAGCTCAAATACATAAAAAGAAAAGAAAAAATATATACAAAGAAACTAATAAATCCTCATGAATTAATCTATCTCTTAAATATAAGACATTAGATAAATAAATTGACAAATCTTAATACGATTTTTATTAAAAAATGAGGATATAAGAAAATAATTAAATGTAATATCTTTAGAGGAAACGATTCATCATTATAGAGATCAATAGATTGAACACCTAGAAAGAATGAGCTACAATTGTATTCCTAGAAGAATTCGAAGACCACGGAAATATTGGTTGGAGAATATGTGAAGCCAAAACAGGCTTAAGAGCCTAATCCCTGATTAAACATTATTATTATTAATAAGCTATAAATGTGTATATTTCTGAAAAATAAATATACAGGTGTTCACCGATCCTATCATGTGCGTGTGTCTGTAAACGTTCTAGCGGCCGCAATTTTCATGCTTTTAACCAGAAAATTTAAAAATTGCTGTAAAATTGTATGCTTTCTCGGTCGGTGTTTTGATCTCTGTTTGGTTCGTCTTCCGCGCTAAATGGTCGTGGTCCAGTTTTCTTGAAACTCAACGTTTCGTCTACTGCTGCGGTAGACATATTCAGGCGATTCTGCATGCTCTCTGTGAACTCCTCAACAGTCGGCTGCAGAGAGCACGCAGAATCTCCTGAAGATGTCTATCGCAGCAGTAGACGAAACGTCGAGTTTCAAGAAAGCCGGATCATGGCCATTTAGCCCGGAAGACGAACCAAACGGAGATTAAAAATCGCTCTAACTGTTGCAATTTTAGATTTTCTTAGCAATTAAACACTCAATATATGCTATTGAAATAAAATGATGCAGGTATTCTCAAAAAATCAGCAAAATCCGATAATTTAAAGTGGGGGGTTTATCTGAAACCCGAAATTAAGAAATCGCACTAGCAATCGCCATGTTTCCTATGTCGCAATGTATCTATATGCTATAGGCTTACAATTTAATTAATTCTTAATAAAACAATGGTAAAGCGAATAAGTAGAAATTATTTAGGCTAAATCTGTATCAAATTATACAATAATATGCAATGGGTTTGTTTTCACCTAGTTAGACAAATTTAAGTAAATTGTCATAAGAAATTGAGTTTCCCCAATTTAAGATTGACGAAAGAAATATATATATTCAGTAAACCACCAAAATCTGACAATAAATTCCACTTGCTGAGGGATTTGCGTGACGGACTTTTTTTTTAAGATCTCTTTGAGGTTCGACATATCCATAGACACTTGTATAGGTTTTCTTCCATATTCATTTTATACGTTATTTTACAACCTAAGTATTTTAAACCTTTTTTTTTTTTCTATTCACGATTTTTACCTTTTTTTTTCTACCTTTGAAGTTCGTTCTTTGTTTTAGAGTTTGATATTGTTTGTATAGCTTTTCTTCCATATCCATTTTATACTTTGTTTTACAACCTAAGTATTTGAAATCCCTTACTTTTTCTATTATTTTATGACACGATTTTTTTACCTTTGAAATTAGTGTTTTATTTTATTTCAAATAGTAGTGAGCAGCACTTTGCAGATAGCCTTCAGAGTCTGTTATTATGTCTTGATCGTCCGCAAATAATAAATCACATTTCACCGCAAACAATAAATTATTTATGATGATCTTGATGAAGATTTTCGGGCTGTAGACCGTGGTCGTGAGGCTTGTAGTTCCCCGACGTTTCGCCAGAGACTGCGTCTGAGTCTCTGGCGAAACGTCGGGGAACTACAAGCCTCACGACCACGGTCTACAGCCCGAAAATCTTCATCAAGATCATCATAGCAACTCCGACCGTGAAAATCTACGTGAATACAATAAATTATTTAATTTACGAGAATTTCCCGGAAGGATCAAAACGCTGGAGGGAAAATTTTCTATAGGATCGTAACAGGCCTTGGCCTAATACTTGGAAGGAAGAAGAAGAAGACTTACACTAACATTATAACTTAAAATACTCAGCCATAGCTCAATGACATCGTTTAAAATATCTATTAAATAATGTCGGTGAGAATTGGCACCTTTTGTCTTACCCCGCCATTAATTTCTACCATATGCTTTCCTGAGCCATTTCCTTTGTGTACTCAGGCTGGGTACAGCTGTTGGCGGATTCAAAAGGAATGTAGCTATTGAAGTTGTTCTAATGGAAAGTTTATTGAAAAATAATTATAGATCTTCACCGAATCTATCTAGTTATATCGAAAATTACCTTGGCCAATGGATGTGTGTGTATTAGGGTTATAACTTTTTGGACTTTTGTGAAATAAAATATGTCCTGTGCAATGAATGGGTGTCCACCGCTGTGGTCTCGAGGTAGCGTGCTGCCTTGTTACGCAGCGGGCCCGGGTTCGATCCCCGGTCGGGGCAGTTTTTCTGGGTGAAGTTTTTATCGGGGTTTTTCCTCACCGTAAGACAAATGTCAGGAAAACTTTAAGGTCCAAACAGTCCCCGAAATCATATGGCCATCATCTGCATCGTCATCCTTTCCTTATCATCATCATCCTTCACCGGTGTGGAAAGCAACGGGAAGCTACCACACCTACAATTCCCTAGTAAAGCTACAAGCATAGCATGAACATGCTATGATGCAGTGAAGGACCTGCCTTCGGGCAGAATTACTGTGGGTGGAATGAATGGGTGTAAAATATTTCCTGTGCAATGAATGGGTGAACTTTTACTTAAGCCCTTCATTTCACTGAGCTTTAAGAAAAGGTCACCCCAAATATATATCAATATTTAATTTAATTTGGGGGTGACCTTTTGTTGAAGCTCAGTAAAATGAAGCCTTTTTCAATGGTTTTAAGCAGACGTTCACCCATTCATTGCACAGGAAATATTTTGTTTCACAAAAGTCCAAAAAGTTAGAACTCTAGTGTGTGTTACTTAACGCTCTAGCGATCGCAATTTTTGCTTTATTAAAATCAAACATTGCAAATAGTAATTTTAATAAATGTAGTCCATTAATCAGCAAAATCGGACAACTAAAAGTTAACCTGAAACGAAAATTTAAAAATCGATTTAGCTGTCGAATTTTTCGATGTTTCGCAACGAAACTAACTAATTCACTGGCACTATCGAACCCGTAGGTTCATGGCCGCGCGGGCATAAGCTCTCCTCACATCTCTATCCTGAGCTAATGTTTTCCAATCATCCTCTGTATAATCTACTTCCCTCAAATCATAGTTAATGTTATTCTCCCGCCTCACTCTTGGTCTACCAACTGGGCGTTTTCCCTCTGGTTTTCCTACAAGAAGCTTCCATGCACGTTTTTCATTCCCCATTCATTATATGCTATTAAAATAAGCCGAGGAAGGTATTCTTTTAAAAATCAGCGGAGTCCGATAATTAAAAGTGGTCGTTTACCAGATACCCAAAATTAAAAATTCGCTCTAATAACCCCATGTTTATGTCGTAGCAATGTATACCATAAAATTAATCCTTAAATTGACAGTGTACTGTATACTAAAGGATTCATTGACTTAATGCATTTAAGAAACGGGAGATATTATTTAAATGTATGTCATATTATAGGGTTCTGCACAATATGCGATGTATATACTCTTACGGTTATGCATTATTTGTTTTCACTGCAATCCGATTTTTTTTAAAAATATGCAATAGATACTCTAACGGTTATGCATAATTCGTTTTAACTGCAGTCCGACATTTTGAATAAGCTAGAATCAGAAATTTAACAAAAGAAATATATATTTCGTAAACCAGCAAAATCGGAGCATAAATTCGCCTTGTTGAGCAATTCACTCAGTTTTCGCAGTTCCTGCATGTTGGATTTTATTAACTGGAGAGGATATACTTTCCTTAATATTATTTCACTCTGTTTACTTTATCAAAAGCTTTATCGTAATTCACAAAGAGCAGGAAGATGTTTACAATAAATATCTACAAAGTATCTATTTTTCGTGTCAAGTCTAAATTTTCCAACAGCTTAAGAGTAAAACAAAGTATAGGTCTATATGGCAGGGAATTACGTATAAATTGTCAAAATAAGAGCGATAATGTTACTATTTATTTATAGAAGTTTCTCTTTGCATGTACGAGTATATTATCTGAACTTTTTTTCAGACATATAGCAAATCATCACTTTAAACAACTGTACACAATCAATATAATAAGCATTTTGACCGGATTACTAGTATAGTGTGCAAGACACAATCCCGGTTTATTTTTCACCACTGCGTAACCTTTATATATTGTCACGGATGACGATCGCATAGAATTCGGATGGAATTTCTTTCTTCACTAACGTTTACATAAAGTTTCCAAATTCAGTAATCAATTGATTTGGTGCTTGCTTTATGAAAATCCATGATATATTTAATAAATAGAACCATCAAAGTTTTATATTATTCTCATAAATATTTATTTTATTTAACATTCATAACAATACAATGTATCTTCATCAGACGAATGTCATTTATATAAATAAATGTCCAAATTTATTTTATTTCATCATCAGGTTCGGGAATTATGCCTGATAAGGCTTGATCCGATCTCATTATTCAACACTTGGATCCATTTTGCATTCGATCTTCCAATATTTCTTCTACCGTGTGCGTTGTTGTTCATCCGTTTTGGTATATGGTCGCCGTTATATGTTATTTCAAGCGATTTCTACATTTTTTATTCTGTATATTAATTTAAAGATATTTAGCTCTCTCCTCTTCGTTTCGTTTTTTTTATCCAGTAAGGTAGCCTATATCCCGCAACGAATCTCAAAAATCTCATTTCTGCTGCTTCAGTTTTCCCTTCTTTTTTTTCTTGCCAATACCCAAAACTCTGAATTATAAAGCAACATTGGTAATGCCATTACTTTACAAAATTAAAAAATTTAATATTGATTTCCTTCCTTCCTTTTTTTTTTAGGAATCGTAACCAAATGTATTGATTTTGTTTTGAATATCTTCATTCCTCGTGTAGGAAATGTTGCATCCGAGATAACTGAAACAATAAATCTGTTCTATTAATTTTCCATCCAAGATAATTTTAGCTCTAATTGTATCTGCGCCTCTAAATGCTAAAACTTCTGTTTTGTTACCTGAAATTTTCAAATAAAAAATTTTACTTACATTATTTAATTTGAGTCCACCGGTGTGGTCCCGAGGTAGCGTGCTGCCTTGTCACGCAGTGGGCCCGGGTTCGATTCCTGGTCGGGACAGGCTCCTGGGTGAGGGTTTTTCGAGGTTTTTCCTCACCTGTAAGACAAATGTCAAGGAGCTTAGAGCCCAACGGTCCCCGAAAATCATCCGACCATCATCATCATCCTTCATGGTGTGGAAAGCAACGGGAAGCTACCACACCTATAATTCTCTGGTAAAGCTGCAAAGCTTAGCATGAAAATGGTATGATTACAGTGAAAGGCCTGCCCTCGGGCACAATTACTATGGATGGATGGATTTAATTTGAATAAGGCCCTCTACGCGCCATTATCATAATTAGATATTAAAACTTACCATTATTTTATTTATTTCACAATAATTTAGCAATTCCACAAAAATAATTTGCTGCTGAAGTCCCTCTTCACATTTTATTTCATTACTTATTTATTTACACTCGCCGACGGCTTAACGCATCTTCTTGTCTTCATACTTAGGAACTTTTCTAATATGCACTTGGGACACGACTACGAATGACTGGTTCGACCCTCGTATCTTCTTTTATATTTGATGGTCAGAACTATCTGAAAGCCAGATCTGGACTTTTCTCGAGTGGAAGCCTCGAGAACCGACCTTTCCGGAATGGAGGCATAGACGTATGTGGAAAGTTCTCTGTGGGCTTTCAGATTCATGAGCCGTCACTTCACTAATCCTTCTCTACCATTTGAGATGAGACTCGACTCTTACCGTCGCCCGCAAAATTCCAAAGCCAGCTCAACAATGCGTCACTATATAAATATATATTATAGGGGTAGCGGTCACATGGGAACAGGTCGAATTTCTTTAATTTGACTTCACACCAATTTACACAAAAATTCTCCAGTCTTCTTCATTTCATTCACAGTTATTCACTGTACAAGGACACATTCCATTTTCAGTCTCTCACAAACACAATATCTCTTTTACTTTATTTATCCACACTCGCCCCTTGAAATACCATCTCCCTCTGCAGATCCCAACGCACTCATCGTCTTTCAAATCAGTACTAGTTATCGAGACTCGCTCGCGACTGACTGTTTTACTATGATGTCCGGCCAGTGTGCCATTCAAATACTCTTAAAAGTGACCTTTCGAGAAAGCACGTCTGGAGAAATCGCTGCGAGTTGTATACACGACTCATGTTTCGAATCCCTTATGCCTTATAAGACAAGATTTGAATCTTGATGTCGCCACCGAAATTCAAAAGCGGTCATCTGAGCAATGGATCAACATTGCATCAAAATATTAGCTCTATATAAACGTGTTTATATAGATTTAAAATCAAAGATAAACCAACATATCTGCGTAATTGTGACACCAAATGCTGTATTAATGTACACGAGAACAAAAATAAAGAGGCAATTTAATAGGTTTAGTGTTAAGGAAAAATTAACTGGTTATTGAAACATGATGAATTAATAAACAACATACCAAAGCTTATAGTATTATTTAATCCCCATTTTCTTTTGTAAATAATGCTGCAATGTAAATTTTGCAGGCTACATCTATTATTCTGTTATAAAAATAAGCATTTTACATGTAGTTATACCGTACTATGGGCGTGCAGAAAGAACTGCATTTGGAACGGGTTTTTTAGTCAGAAGGAGGACCCTATCCGCTATCCGAGATATTAAGTTTGTTAGTGGTAGGATATCATACATAAGTCTAAAGGGTAAACGACATGATTTTATAATTGTAAATGTACATGCCCACAAAGATGACAAAATCAAGGAAGAGTTCTATGAAGAATTAGAATGCTTATTTGATAGCCTTTCACGATATCACATGAAAATTGTCTTAGGAGATTTTAATGCAAAAGTGGGGCGGGAAGATATATTCAAACCAACAATAGGCAAATTTAGTCTTCATGAAGATAGTAACGACAATGGGGTTAGATTAGTCACATTTGCCACATCGAAGAATCTCATTGTTAAGAGCACAACATTTCAGCATAAGGATATTCATAAATACACCTGGACATCCCCAGATGGAGAAACTCGGAACCAGATAGATCATGTATTAGTGGAAAAACGCTGGCACAGTAGCATCATCGATGTTAGATCAGTTAGAGGGACAGACTGCAATTCGGATCATCATCTGGTTAGAGTGAAAATCAGACAACGGCTATCGCTTATGAGAGGAACAAAAGCTAAAGATGATTCTGTAAAATTTGAATTAAAAACTTGAAAAATGATGAAATGCGGCAAGAATACCAAATCAAAATTGCTAATAGATTTGAAGTACTGGAATCTTCAGATGACAATGTGGCAAACAAAGAAGAAACTGATATAAATAAAGAATGGGAGGCTATAAGAGATACTATTAAATTGTCAGAATCAGAAAGCATTGGTTGTTTAAAAAAGAGGCAAAACAAGAAATGGTTTGATGAGGAATTTGCCGACATTGTAAAGAAAAGAAAGCTAGCAAAAATGAAATGGTTACACGAGCCAAATGAGGTAAATTTAGAGCAATTGGGTAGTATTAGACGGGAAACCACCAAGTTACTAAAGAGTAAAAAGAGGGAATATTTGAGAGAGAAGATTAATGATCTTGAAATGAACGCAAAAAAATAGGAACATTAGATAATTATATCAGGGAATTAGTATAGAGAAGTAAGGGTTTCAGGCTAGAACAAACATAATTCGGAATGAAAATGGGATGTGATTGCAGATTCCAGGAGTATATTAAATATATGGAAAAGTTACTTTAATCAGCTATTAAATGTACATACAGAACAGGACATCGAGGAGGATAATTTACAGACAGCAGAAATGCTAGTCGCAGAACCAAATGCATTAGAGGTTGAAATGGCGATCGTCTCTAAACTTTAGTTTAGTTTAGAGACTCGGGTTCAAATCCCGACTCAAGCATTCATTTTTCTTTTCATATCATATTTGCCTTCATTGCCAAATGTCAAAAATATAGTTATAACATCTAAATATATATATATATATATATATATATATATATGTGTGTGTGTGTGTGTGTGTGTGTGTGTGCGTGCGTTCGTGTGTGTGTGTGAAGTTTTCTTGGGTTTTCCGCGTCTTGGATTCAAGTTCGGCCTCTGGCCACTGATTCCGACGTTTCGGCATGATCCCACATGCCATTAATTATCAATTGATAATGGTATGTGGGATCATGCCGAAACGTCGGAATCAGTGGCCAGAGGCCGAACTTGAATCCTTGATAATGGCATGTGGGATCATGCCGAAACGTCGGAATCAGTGGCCAGAGGCCGAACTTGAATCCAAGACGCGGAAAACCCAAGAAAACTTTCATATTCATACCTATATCCGCGAAAATCTTCTATATAACACACACACACACATATATATATATATATATATATATATATATATATATATATACATACCTCAAAGATGCTGAGGATAGAAATCTGGGGCGAAACAAAATACATTTGGGCTGGAGGATTACTACTGTAATGTAGAGAAAATCATATATATATATATATATATATATATATATATATATATATATATATATATATACGTACATTTTTGCCATGATCATTTTCGTTGTCTACTAGGTAGGATCGATGAAGATTAGTAATTAAATAGTATATTACGATGCGAGGTTTGGAAGTGATTTTTACAGAATCGAGGAAAAATGTTTAAAAACCTCGCTATCGCTCGGTTTTTAATTTCCAAGATTCTTTAAAACCCTTCACAAACGTGCGTTGTACATTATTTTTTTGCGCGATGGTGTTTTCAAAATAATAAATAACAGTAAAATAATAACATCTTTGCTGAAAATATTTGCGTTCATTATAAACAATTGATTAACGTTAACAGTGTGGGCAATGTTTATTAGTTGAAACAACAGGAGGCCTTGTGAACAATTATTGATAACATGGCCAGGGATTATAATAATAATCCCTGAACATGGCCGCAAGTACTTATTTATTCTTTTATATTGTTTCAAATAAAGTTCAGTTCATTTAAAATGCTGTGATTTGTTTCGTATAATGTATATTAACACTACATTTTGGATATTTTCTGTATACATTGTACGTAGTATACATAGAGGACAGTGGTTTTATTTCCCGCACATGGGTACGAGTATTAATGTAATATTACAGTATAGTTATTTAGGTTGACAATCCTGAAATGTAGGAAGATGAACTTTAAATAATGGTCGCCATTGCTGCTAAGCACGACAAAATGCACTATCGCGCAAAAAAAAAAAATATATATATATATATTCGTGAGAACCACCACATACCTCCGTAATTCGCTATTAATAAAATGTTAAGTAATACACTGCAAACTATATTAATATCGTTATCGAATTCAAAGAAGTAATTAATATAAACAAAACTGGAGTCAAACATATGTCCAGATTCAGGATTTCTAAGGTAATTTCAAAATACGATTAAATGGTAAAAGATCGTTGGGATAGTCTAGAAAGGGAAGATTGGAAGATTTTTGTAGACGGTACGATATAAAAGGAATATAGTTTATGTACATTGCCATCATATTCCCATTTCGTTCTTGTATAATGTATTTACCAATTATCTGATCTATTTAAGATATATTTCCTTTAAACTCACATTCATGATTACATATTATATCGCTAATACTCGTGTATGGAACAAGTCTAGATACTAATATATTTGTTAAAATTCCATACGAACTCTAAGTAATGAAATGCCCCATATAGTTGTTGCAATTAGGTTTAATTTTTCTTATAGATTAAGATAATCGATTCTTCCTATTAATTTGGGAAAGCCTTTATCATAAGTAATGCCATGAATTTATCTAGAGAATTTGGAAATCAAGGGTGGCATTTTGTTAGGACTATTTAACGAATAAAATTAAGCTGTTTACTCACAAATCATTGTTTAACTATAGTTATTTTAAAATATTTATTTATTTAATGTAAACGGCGATGTTTGAAAACAAATCAGAAATGTGAGGTTGTGTTCATTCACTGCTGCTTGATCAAATTATTTATTGCCAAATAATATCGTAAGAGTGCACCCAAGTGGAGAAATAATGAAACACATCAAACTATATATCATAATCAACATTACGGGTTATTCATTTATTTTTTTAGTAAACAACTCAGTAAAATCAAGGAATCTTTTCATTATTTGCTGTATTCAATTTATTTGTTGGAGAAAAAGAATGCTTTGACCTGTTCAGAACATTAAAAAGGAGGAGCTTTCTTTATCACAAAAGCAGGAGCTGATAAAGAGAAATCGATAAAGAGCGAGGTGAAACACGACTGTCATTGGTTGTAAAACAAAATTTATTGAAACGTGATTGGTCATTGACTAGCATTTGTGGCATGAGTTAAATAGTCTCCCAAATTGTACTAAGTCGACCGGTGCTTATCCTATTGCCTTCTTTCATGAGTTCTGCTAGGATTCTACATGAAACTAATGATTTCATACATCTTTAATAACATGTATCATCAGAATTTTAGTTTTTTTAACTATTTATATGTTTACAGATTTTGCTTTTTATAATGTTAAAAGATTCCGGACTTTGCTTTTATGTTTGATTTTTATTATCAGGTTTTACAATATCTCTTCCTGTTCTCATTTAAAGATTCTACAATCAGTCTCCATTCCTGTTTTTCTATGCCCCTTTCTTCAAGCCTATTTCTTCCATTGTCATTCCTTGTGTCCATAGTAGATTTAGTCTCCCCCATTTATTTCTTCCTGTCGGAGTCTATTTATAAATATTTTTCTCTGTCTCACGTTATCCTTTTCATGTGTACAAACCATCTTAATTGTGTAGTTTAGATAGTTTTTATTAGGGATCCTTGCACTTTCATATTTTCTCTTATAAAATTATTTCTAATGTTCTCTCTACTTGAAATCCTTACTGATCGTTGCTAGAAGTCCATTTTTATTTAATGTAATTTGTATATAATTCTCTTGCTTTCTCTGAAATTGTTATGTTTTCACAATTGCATTATAAATGTGCGTTTTTTTCTATTGCGATATCTTTATTCATAAATTACTGATTAATCGATATATTGCTGTCCTACCGTTATTAATTCTTGAATTAATGTCATCATCAATATTCCTATTCTTAATTATTTTGACCCCCAAATATGTTTTATTATTCCTTTTCCATTTTGCAGGATTATATATCTTCGATTTGTTCCTATTGTCATGTAATGTGTTTTCTTTAGATTAATATTCGGACCCCATCATTATTACTTTTATATGAATTTCTTATCATATATTACATAAATTCTTTTTATGCTTGATAATTTTTATTAGTTTTTGTTTGTCACGGAAACAAAACTTGAACAATTTTAATATGGTTAGTTTTAGGTTTAAGGTGATATCCGGCAGCCACCTTTTTAGTTTATTTGGTTGTACAACCTGATTTTAGATTCGTAAGTATAATTGATAATGTGAATTTAGTTTTAGAACGCGACCGGCTGTCATAAGAAAGTGTTATTCTTCAAGAAAGAGCTAATGTAGTACAGTCTTCTGAAAAGGTAAGAGTATAATAGAACATAACAGTGAGTTTGGATATATTTATATATACTTACTAGTATTATTGTAGGGTTTATTACAATGTTATTATTAGCCAAGTTATTAAGTTTTGCTGCTCGAAGAATAAAATAATATCGAACAATCCAAGTAATATTAATATTTTTTTCTGAATTGAAAATGTTCGTGCTCATAGCAAGATTAATATAAAGTTTACAATAAGTATTCAAATATTTAATACACAAGTGATCTTCTTGGTGATAAAATATTAAAATATATATGCAGTCAATATGCCCATTTCACCAATTAATGTTTTAAAATGGTCAACAAGTTTCTACAGCCAAGCTGTCATTCTCAAGACCAGATATTGTCTAAGTAGTCTGTTTCGTTAGTTTAATGTTATGAACCAATTTTAGAGAAACTTCACATTTTTTACTTGTAAAGTGTTTGAATTATTACAATATTTACGTAATTTCCTAGAGGAATAAAAACAAAAAAAATGGTTAATGATTTGTCGAAGGTAATCTAACTCATTGGCACTATCGAACCCATAGGTTCTGTCTGCGCGGACGTAAGCTTTCCTGAGGTACTTTCCTATATAATCTAATTCCCTAAAATAGACATCGCTCGGAGAATTGAATAGGGGACTATTTTACTTCTGGAAAACTTTACCCCAGTGGAATCCATGTCCGGGTTTCTTGACGGTTGTATTTTAAAGGTGAATGATAGTTGCTCTTTCGACCAAGGTACCTTTTTTCGTTTGGCTCATCGCCTTTGATCTGTCCGGTATGGCAGCAATGCTTCGCCGGCATAACTCTCGGGATCATTTAAACAGGCAAGTCACTCTATCACAAGATACCATGGAAAGAAAGATCTATAGGAAATGTAAATTAATAATTATAAATAGAAAATTAAAACTCCGGAATGTTAATTTTGAAGAGCGCTATTTGATACCATGAAAATTAATACGATTTTGAAATAAAGAACATGAGTTGTTAGGAATTTTGAAAATAGAAGGGGAAGATAGTATCACCATCATATAAGGCATGGCAGCCCACTTTGGGCCGCAGCCTTCCTCAGAATGTCCTTGCAGAGTTCTCTATTTGCTCCTAAATTCCTCCAATTTCAAATTTTATTAATTCTAATATCCTGCAAGACATCTTCCAATCTTAATTTGTCTTCCAAATGTTCTGATTTATAATGATTGTGCAATATAGATATTTTTAATAATTTTATTATGTCCATACATATCAAAGGTCCAGCTCAGGCCAATCTATTTATGTTTATATACTTCATTAAATCTGGTTCTTTATTTATAATTCATACAATTCACAATTTCTCATTCTCCAAATATCACCTTCTTTCATAGCCCCAAAAATAGCTCTTAATATTTTTGTTTCAAAAGTAGCCAGTTATTTCTCATCTGACTTTGAGTCCAAGTTTCTGATGGATATGTAATTGCTGGTCTTATAAGAGTTTTATAAATCAATAACTTAGTTTGTTTGTTATTAAGTGCGATCTTAGATACTTTCTAAGTCCAAAGAAACATCTGTTCGTAGCTATTATGCATAGGGAAGATAGTACCGTATACCGTCTGAATTATACAAATATCTATCAGTCAATTTCAAGCAATATTATTAAACTTCAACCTTATTTACATACATGAAGCAATACCTGAAGAATAGGAACTTCAATAATACGAGTAATACCCATATTAAAAAAAAAAGAGATAAGACAAATCTTGAAATATACATATATATATGTATATATTCATGTTACAATGTATACGCTAAAATGTTAAGTGAGACATTTAAAATTTACATAGGAAACCTCTCGGAGGAACGATGTGGCTTTAGGAAAGACCTTCTTGCCTTCACTCTAAAAATACTATTAGAAATAAAGACTAGAATTAAATTTAAAAACACGTTTTCTGTTTTAATGTATAACCATCTGATTAAAATGCTTTAAATAATATAGTACCTTCTTTAACCATCTGATTGGCCGGCGTTGCTCGGGTATTTATTTCATCCAATCTTCTTGGGATCAGTCAGCTTAGTGACCCCAAAAACTATTCTCGGTCAATTTGGAAATATTATTTTTTTTATCCCTTCTCATTCCCTCTTCCTTAGGGGTGCTACAGGACCTAAACAAGGGCTTAAACTTCATCGAAGCTCTTAGTAATCAGAGAAGCAATCCCGAAAACAATAGTTTCGACAGTAGTCATGGTAATTTAGGACTTTTATTTTCCATCTCTTCTCACCCCCCTTAAAGATGAAGCGTCAAACTTGAGCTTAAATGGTATCAGGATTTTCATCATTCAGCTTAGCTACGCGAAAACTATGGGTTCGAACTAATCTCGAACTTTTTTATTTTAGTTTCCATCCTCCCTTGGGGTCTTATGGTTCAAATTTGGGTTTATATGACACCGGGACTGCCACTAATGAACTTAGCTAGCTAAAAAACTAGAAATTTGATACTAATATTTGTCGTTTTCGATAATGTTTTTTTAGATATCACCCCTTTTCACCTCCTCTTAGATTTGCTTGGATATCTTACATTCATGGAAACTTTTGCTTATCGAGTGTGGTTGAAATTACTCCAACTCGTTCATCATTTTTTTCAATTTCAACCCTCTTACCCCCTTAGGGGGCCACATTGTCGGACCATAATTTATGTGTGTAAGACATTGTCGTTTAATATTTTTCTTACAAGGTTATAGCATACCAAATCCATTATCTCCAACACTCGTCAGTGTACATATTAATGAAATAATTGGACGATGTTATGCATCAACCGGCTAAGCGTCATTTTAAAATATTTTGATGTCAACCGTTGCACTGGCTCATGAAGTAAATGTACTCACACTTTTAGCGCCATATCTTTAAATATAGTCTTAACATTAAAGAAAATGTAAATTCTATCAGTCCTATAAGAGATTGTGTTTTGCAATAAATGGGCATGAAAATCAAATCTTCATAAATGGTAATCTAAATTTTGCATCATGCAATACCAACACAATATCCAGTATTGTTAGTTTGGCACTACAATAAATAGTCGAGATTGACTTAAACTTTAAACGTATTTTTCTCCAAACTTTCGTAATGGCGAATAGCTGGTTGATGCATAACGCCGTACAATTTCAGATTGGAAAGATTATATGAAATAAATGAAAATTTCAAAACAAAAGAAATCCAAAAATTGTTTTTGCAGATCAAGTTGTGATAGTAGACTCGGAAAACATGCTGACCACATGTCACCCCTACACTAGTTGGATGATCGTCTGTGATTAGCTCATGCGGATGTGATGCCAGCAAGCTGCTGGTAGGGTCTTCTAGGCCTATCGCTCCTTGGAGAGAGAGGTAGGTAATTGATTAAAATTTAATTTTTCTCTAATATCTATATTAATTTCAATGTCTATAAATTTATAACCCGATACAAATCGGAGAAATCTCATTTCGGATGATTGTTTGTTTTAATTGGTATCATGTTAAGGTCCAGCATTCACTTCCATATAATGGCAATGCATTAATTTTTTTAAGTTTTAATTATGTCTGTTTTTGTACATTGTGTTCTAATGTTCTTTATATAGTTTCACAAAAGTGCCTAAATTTATTAGTTTTTATTTGGAAGTCATCCGATTTTCGGTACCCTACATTAAATCCCAGACATTTGAATTCATTTATTTGTTCAGTGATTTTTATATTTAATATAATTTTAGCTCTTTTGATTTTAGTCCTTGTAATGTAATTACTTTAGTTTTAGTTCCAAAAATATTGGTAGCCATTTTATTAACAAAACTCGTAATATTTTCTCCTCTCTTAAAATAAGAAGACTATATTTTGAAACCATATATTATGACTGGAAGAATAAATTTATATAATTTTAGATTAAATTTGTTTAGAGGAATTGGGATGGCAAGAGTCCCTTCAATGCATTATAGCATGCGTTTACAAAGTTCAGTTTGTTTAATATCTTTCTGCACTTAATTTACACTATCATCCTCAAATCTTTAAATCGTTTCTTTACGTAATTTAGGTGAATTGAAAAAGTAATGAAAAAATGACTCGGTATGTCTAAGATCGCCACATAAAATAGAAATTAATACCGGTAGATAAAAATAAAAAGTTAAGGAATTATGTCAGTAGACAAAATTGAAGCATAGACCCTCGCAGGGCTCTTGTATTAAGGATAATAAAATTATTTCACAGAGGGATAATCATCTTTTAAAACGTATTTTAATAATTTTGATTTAATAAATATTAAAACTGACTATTTAACTCGTGTCCCAAATGGTAGTCAATGACCAATCACGTTTCAATGAATTTTGTTTTACAACCAACGACAGTCTTGTTTCACCTCGCTCTTTATCGATTTATCTTTATCAGCTCCTACTTTTGTGATAAGGAAAGCACCTCCTTTTTAATATTCTGAACAGCTCACAGCATTATTTTTCTCCAACAAACATATTGAATACAGCAAATAATGAACAGATTCCTTCATTTTACTGAGTTGTTTATTGAAAAATAAATTAATAACCTATAATGTGTTGATTATAATATACAGTTTGATGTGTTTAATTATTTCTCCACTAGGGTGCATTCTTAAAATATTGCGATCCTATTTGGCAATAAATAATATGATCGAGTTGCAGTGAATAGATAACCTCGCATTTCTGATTTTTCAAACATCGCCGTTTACATTAAATATACATATTTTAAAATACAAGTAACTATATTTAAGCAATGACTTTTAAGTAAAGAGCTTAATTTTTGTTCGTTAAATAGTCTTAACAAATGCCATTCTTGATTTCCAAATCCTCTAGATAAATTGGAAATCACTCGTGGTATTATTTATAATTCCCTTAACAATAAGAGTGGCCATGTTTTTAACGGTTCGATTTGGTAAGCGATCATCCTGGAATACATTTTTATTAGAAACATCAGATTTTTATCCTTAACATAAGTAGAAATAAAAATACGTTCCACGCTGGCGCTCTTCCTTTGAGCTTTTTTTTTTATTTTATACCAGTATCGCTTTAATTCATTGGTCGTTTTGGAGTACATCCCCTTGTTAGTGTTTTAGGAGGAATATTCATTATAGAAATTGAAGATAAAAAGGTGTTAAGCCAAAATGTGGGCGCTCTTTCGTTTATAGCTCATAACTGTATTTTGTTGAAAATTGAAAGTTTTAAAAAGAGCATACTGGTATTTGTGAACCAAAGGCGTTTTTAATCAATTTTTCCAGAGGGGCCAAAACAAACAAATGGAAAATTTTATATTGTTATAGATGTGCTGTATAGTAGGCCTATTTAATTTACTGTTTATCACGTGTTGACTTAAAACGAAGGTTCACTACTCCTATGTCCATGGTAAACTGATGAGACGTTATGTTATTAGTATTAATAAATGACAATTACATATTTGGAATGAAGACAAAGTTCATTAAATGTCAAAATTTGCTGTATAAAATATTTATAAAAAAAAGTAATAGATGAATATCTGGCAATAAATAGCAATGAAAGGGAACATTTAACATTGGAAGAAGGCATACAAATAATGCAAGTGAAACAAATTAAATATTTGGGAATAATTATGGATAACATTGAAGGTATAGGCAAAGAGAACATAAAACATAGAATTGAATTGAGTAGCGAAATAATATTATCGTTAAATTCCATATGGTGGGATAAGCATATTTGGAAAGACACAAAAAAAATATTGGTAAAACATTGGTGGAATCTGTTGCAATGTATGGAAGTGAGGTATGGACAATCAACAAGTACTACAAGAATAGATTAATAGCTCTAGAAATGGATTATTTACGCAGAAGTGCCAGAAAGTCAAAATTAGAACATGACACAAATAAGGAAATTAGAAACATATTGGAAGCAGAAGAAAGCATAATTGAAAGAATTGAGGAGAAGGAATTAAAGTGGTTAGGACATATTTTAAGAATGGAAGAAGAGCGATGGCCAAAGCAACTATACCAGTGGCATCCGACCAGAAGGAAGTAAAGAGGGAGACCAAAGTTAACATGGAAGGAAAACATGAAGACAGTAATTCAAGCAAGAGGGCTAAGTATTAAAGATGCCCAAGATCGTAGGCTTTGGAAGTTTGGCACGGGAAGACGGCAGCAGCTGTAAAAACCAGAAGATAGAAAGATAGAAGATGACAGAAGGAGAACATTTGGATTATGGGCAACAAGGGGTTAAAGGTTACGAAAAAGAGAGGGGAAAAAAGTAATAGAAAATTATCATTCTCAATTTCAGCCATTTCATCCAATATTTTCTTTCAGAAAACTTTAATTTGTCTTACAAAGGAAAAGTTATCTCGTAAAATACCCTAAGCCTGCTTATAACAATAACTTCTCTCACTCTGCCCGTGTTTCTCCACGTAGGGGACGTATACTCCTTTGTGGAAGTTACACAATCAAGCTAATTTAGTGACAGATAGTAACTAAGATATTACTTGGATCGGAGAGGCCAATTAAATTTTGCTTTGAGACTCTTAATTAGGCTTGGTGTTCTATTACGAGCCCGAATACTTTGACTTGGAACACACGGTTTAAAATCCCTCCCGGACAACTTGTCTTTGATTTTTCAATCTTAAAATACAATCTACCCTGGCTGGTTTTGAAACCGCTGCTCTCGAGATCAAAAGTAAGGTACTTGATCTATAGAGAACTAAAAATCTCTTCACACATACCTGGTTGAGTGGTAGACAAGGCCTTAAGGCCTTAACTCTGCCAGGTAAAATAAAGCTATTATTATTATTATTATTATTATTATTATTATTATTATTATTATTATTATTATTATAATCAGCTATTTTTTTTCCAATCATCCCCTATATATTTTACTTCCCTCAAATCATAGTTAATGTTATCTCCCACCTGATTCCAGGTATATTTACCGGCCGTTTTCCCTTTGGTATTGCAACAAGGAGTTTCCAAGCCCCTATACATTCCCCATTCGTGCCACATGCCCTGTCCATCTCAATCTACGAGACTTAATTGTTCTTATTATATCTGGTTCCCCATGAAGATCATGTAGCTCACTGTTACGCATTCTTCTCCATTCGCCTCTCTGTTCATTTATCTTTGGTCCAAATTTTTTCCTATGAATTTTATTCTCAATTACTCGTGATCTTTTCTCCTCCCTTAAAATAAGAGTCCATGTTTCGCGTCCATATAATATAACTGGGAGAACAACAGTTTTAGGATATATTCTCAGTTTAACTGTTTTGAGAGAAATTGGTACGACAGAAGTCCCTGTAATGCATGATATTCATTTTCAAAATTAAGCCTATGTTTAATTTCTGTATGCACTTCAATCATGTTTGTAATTACTGTTCCTAGGTATTTGAATTCAGCTACTCGTTCAAAATTTCTCTCATTTGTCAATAACTGTCCTCCTCCATTACATAATGCATTAATATGTTTGACCATATATTTATTTTTATTGATGTTTACCTCCAGCCCAATTTCCCTGTAATGCATGAAAGCATTCATTTCAGAATATTTAAGCCTATGTTTAATTTATTTATGCACTTAATTCATATTTGTAATTACTGTTCCTAGGTATTTGAATTCAGTCACTTCTTCAAAGTTTCTCTCATTTGTCATTAACTGTCCTTCTCAATTATATAATGCATTTGTATGTTTGATGATATATTTAGTTTTATTGATGTTTACTTCCATCCCAATTTCTTTATATACACTAGTGTGCGTTTTGTTCTTTAACATGTCATTCACTATTGCCTAATACCGAATACGCCATCCGTATAAAACTAGCAGCTTATTACTACCATTACGTATAGGCCTTCTTCATCTAAAGATTTGATGGCATGTTCTAAAACAAAATTGAATTATAGAGAAGATAGTACATCTCCTTGCTTTAATCCATTGTTAATTTCAAAAGTATCCCTGAGTAAGATTAAAAATACTTTAATAATGTATGTATATATATATATATATATATATATATATATATATATATATATATATATATATGTGTCTCGAGGTAGCATGCTGCCTTGTCACGCAGCGGGCCCGGGTTCGATTCCCGATCGGGACAGGCTCCTGGATGAGGTTTCTTTCGGGCTTTTTTCTCACCTGTAAGACAAATGTCAGGAAGCTTAGGGCCCAACGGTCCCCGAAAATCATCCGGCCGTCATCATCATCCTTATCATTATCATCCATCACCGGTATGGAAAGCAACGGGAAGCTACCAGTAAAGCTACAAAGCATAGCATGAAAATGCTATAAGTGCAGTGAAAGACCTGTCCTCGGGCAGAATTACTATGGATGGAGATATATATAATTTTATCTTGATTACCCTTTCAAATAAATAATGAAATAATAAACATAGTTTACTATCCATAAATTAATCCATGTTAAAAAAATATTTTTTTTATTGAAAATGAGGTATCTAATTTATAGATACGTCCCAAGTCCTCTCTACGAATAAAATATTCATAAAAGTTATCTAATAAATGTTTAAGACCAGGAACATTTTAATGAAATTTGCTGGTGATATTATTAGTTCTACAATTTTTTTTCCTCAGCCTTCACTACCTATCATACCTGGATGACATAGGTCAATAATTGACGTGCAACCGTTTCATATACACGGATCCGTGTATGCTTTTGAACTTTGAGGATACAGTAGGCTACATTATTGTTTAGTACAACTAAAGAGAAAAATGTTTGCTTGAACTGGTGTCTGAACCCACGATCTCCAGCTTTAATCGCTGGTGCACTAACCAATTGTGCTACTAAGGCAATCCAGGAGTAGACAGTATTTTCTCTATTTGAAATCCTCTTACTCTATTCACATTATAATATGATTGCTACTGCTATGAACACATTATGATGAGATTTATTCCGTGCCATATAAGGTAATTACTCAGTTATGCTTTCGCATTATTGTTAATTAATTAATTAATTAATTAATTAATTAATTCAATTTATTGCCTTTGACGTTTGGAGCAAAGCCACTTGTTGACATACTTCCCAATATAATTCACCATCAACTTTAAATTGGCGTTTTTCAAATCAGTATCGGTGCTTAGTTTGATATTTTCCCAATTCATGACACTGTCCCTTTCACTACAGAAAACACAAATTGTGTTGAGAATATGTTAAGTCCATGTAGATGTTCTGTGAGGAGGTTATGGTCAGTTAATATTCGGAATTCTGTAGCTGAATCTTTCCTTTGATGTGCTTGTACAGTGTTACGTATTACAAGTAGCGCATTCCATTTTTTGTTCATGATTATATCTCTGTAAGGTTGATATATGTACCAACTATGTACCAATCTGCAACTTCAGCAAATTTAATAATAATATAAGTGTATTTATATTATGCCTTTCTTGGGTAATGTATCTGCTATTTGTTCCTTGGATTCCACAACGGGAAGGAAAACCATTGAAACTTACTTATTTTTCTGACTATTTTGGATATCTATGATTAAATGTCTGATACTTAACAGTTTGAGGGATGATATGTGTCAAAGCCTGTATAGCTGATTTCGAAGCAGTATTTAAATACAACTAAAGAAAATATTGCTGAGTCCATTAATTGCAATGATACTTTACTAATTTCTCCTGTAAAAATATTAGCTTAACTATAGTAAAATATAAGGAACTCGCATGTCCTACTGATCCCGCAGATTCATGTCCACTCGAACATAATCATTCCTATCTAAACATACTATTTTTCACCACCCGTAAATTTTATTTAATGTTCTTCCATCTCGTCTTTGGCTTACCTACTCACATTTTCCCTCCTACAAGTTGCAATGTCTCTTTTCATTTTCTATTCCTGCTATATGTTATGACTTATGACTTCGTATTCTAACCCACTGGCTCTATCGAACCCAGATGTTCATGGCCGAACGGACATATATTACAAATATATATTACAATCTCTCCTTGCATATTTCACCTCTATCAAATCATGATTGATGTTATTCACCCATCTCATTCTTGGTCTACCTAGTAGGCGACTTCCCTCTGATTTCCTACAAGAAATTTACATGCCGCTCTTTCGTTTTCCATTCGTGTCACATCCTGTCCATCGCAACCTATGAGACTTAAGTTGTTTCCATAAAAATAAAGCACGCCACTAAGTGACTTTGTTTCACACTCATATAATATATCTGGAAGCATAATCATTTTAAATTTTAAGTTTAATGTTTTTTTAGATAAATTTGAATTACTATAGTCCCTGTAATGAAAATACTATCGTTTCTAGAGTTGAGCCTATAGGCCTATTTAATTTCTTTCCGCACTTCTTCCCTGTTTGTCATTATTGTTCAGCCACTTTTTCAGAATTTCATTGATTTTTCATTAACTGCCTTCCCAATATATAATCTATTTCTACGTGTGACAACACATTTAGTTGTATTGATATGTATTTCAGCGGTAATTCTTAATATTCAATATGAGTGTTATCTTTAAGTATCTCCTCACTGTCGCATAATTATATGTAAAGAAGTACAAATGTACTTATTATAGATCGTGACAATTTGGTAGCATAATAGGAGATGAAAATAATAAAATAATTAATTTAAGGCTGGTCAGTCGTCGGGGTAAGGAGTGGTCTTTTAAAAGATGCATTATTTTACATTGGTTTTTAATGATCGATCCTAGAAAAATTGGATGTTAGTTGGCATGGCAGTTAAATAACAGTCTATTGAAGAGGTTTTACTGTGGATATGTTTATGTTGCTATTAGCTCTAGCGGCAAACATTTTTTTTTTATTTTTCGAAACCAAACTCGATATACAGCAATCAATTAAAAAAGTAAATTCAAGTTGATAACCAGGAAAATCGGTTTGTCTTTTGTCTTGGTTCCATATATATAACTTGAGTATAATCTACTATATAGGCCTATATTGCAATCTTAACTTTTATTAGCTTACACAAAATTCCTAGGCCAAAAATCCGTAACCCTTAAATTGGGAGAATCCTATTTTCTTCTCGTACGAGTTATTTAAATGTATTGGACATCAGTAAAAACAAAATCATGTAAAACTGTAGTGTATTAGTTACAACCGCATATTGTGTAATTCGACCACATTTATGTAGTTTCTACTCGTTCCTTTTTTTTTATATAGTTTTACGTATTAATATATCAAATAAATTAAGCCAGTTTATCTTATAGGATACATTGAAAATATAAGCGTTAAATTTAAAAAAAGATCAACATAGAGCATTTTTGCAAATAAAAAAAAGTTATATTTAATTAATGTTGGGAAGTAAACATTATGAGGTATAATCATTAAAATTCATCGGAGAACATATTGTTTATGGCTGACGATGAACATGATTATGTTTGAAATCGCGATATCATGGAAGCATGAATCCTATGAGGTGAGTTGTTTAAACAATATGTTCTCCGATGAATTTTAATAAAAAAAAGTTGTTTCTTTAGAAAATTTCATGCCAATGGCATTGTCCACGAGTTATTTTTCACCACGTATCTTCTTCCTTTCCAGGATTAGGTCAATGTGACCTGTTCCGGTCTCAAGTCCATCGTTTCCTTGGCCGTCCCAAAGATCTTTTCCCATGTGGTTTGTAGGTGTTGATCTTTTTGGGCAATCTTGTATTGTCCATTCTGTCTAAATGTTCTTTCTATTGGTACTTGTGCTCTTCTAGTTTATCAACTGTTGAAAATATCTCCAGTTCATTTCTTATTGATCCATTGTGTAATCTATCCATGCGTGTACATCCTTTTACGGATTTTAAAAATTTCATTTCAGTGGCTTGAATGTGTGAGATATCTTTTTTTGTAAGTACCCAAGATTCAGATCCATATAAAATAACAGGAACAGTCATAATTTTATAAAACCTGAGCTGAGTTTCTCTTAAGAGTCTTTCGGAGGTTTCTTCTTATGGTGCCACACATCATTTGATATCGGTTTAATTTATTGTGTATATTCCAATCGTAGCTATATGTTATATCTGAACCAAGATAGTTAAAGTATGCTATCTGTTCTATTATTTCATTATTGATTACTATTTTTGCTCTGACTGGCACTTTGCCCTGAAAAGCCATAATTTTAGTTTTTGAAGTTGAGACTTAAAAATTATAGAACAAGTGTCAGATTTCTCTTACTTAGGAAGTGTATTTGCAGAGTATAAGAGTGACATTGATTCAAAATTACAAAAATATAATAAAATGAATGGGGTAATACGAAGACATTTTGGTAAACAGATGAGGACAGAGACAAAACTAAGATTACATAACGTCACATCAAAAGCTGCTCTAAAATACGGAAGTGAAATTTGGATTTTAAATAAAAGAAACTCTCATAAACTTCAAGTAAGCCAAATGCGCTTCTTACGATCATTGTTAGGAGTTAATAGACTGGATCACCAAAGGAACACTACTATCAGAGGAAAACTTGGAGTAGCAAGTTTAAATGAAGATATCCAAAGATACCAACAAGAATGGAAAAATCATCTGAGAAGAATGGCAAGAAATAGACTTCCAAAATTGGCATTCCAATATACCCCAACTGGACATAGGGACCAAGGAAGACCAAAACATCGGTGGAAAGATCAAGACCATCTTCGCTAGGTTTACCGTACAGGCCACATGGCCTAAAACGAATTTGTTCATGATGATGATGATGAAGTTGAGACTTTGAGATTGTAATAGTCCTAATTGATTCAATATGTAAATGGCTCTTTGTAAATCATCCTCTGACTTCTATATAATTACCAGATCGTCTGCATATATTAAAATATCCATATAAATTTCCTTATTAATTTGTATTTCTATTGGACTTGATTTTTTCCATTTTTGTATAACATCGTCAAAATATATATTAAACAATGTAGGTGATAATGTACACCCTTGTCGAACTCCTTGATTTATTAAAATTTCTTCTCTGGAATAATTATCTAAATTAAGGATAATTTTCGTGTCATTATAAAGACTTTTTATTCCTTCTATAAGTTGAGCCGGGTACCCTCTTGCCTTCATTATTTCCCATAATTTTCTTCTTATCTTAGCAAAGGCTTTTTCAAGAACAACGAAAGCTAAATATGTGGGTAAATTGAATTCTCGTCTCTTTTCTATTATCTGTCTCATAGTGAATATATTGTCAGAGCACGACCTTCGTTGTCTAAAACCGTTCTGTTCTTCTAAGAGCAATGCATCTGCTATTGGTTTTAATCTATTAAGTAATATCCCTGCATATATTTTATATACAGAGTTCGAAATACTGATTCCTCTATAATTACTTGTTTTATTTGTCTCATTTTTAAAAAAAATGATGTAACGTTTGCAATGAGCCATGTTTTGGGAATTTCTTTGTTTATCCAACACATATTAAAGATGTGTAATGATCTTAATTTTAATATACAAACCTCCATATTTCAAAAGTTCTGCATTTATGTTATCAGGCCCAGGTGATTTTCTGCATTTCAGTTTTCTTATTGATGTTTCTAATTCATCCAATGTGATTAAATCGCATCCTTCAAATGAATTATCTACTGGAGTGTGAGATTGTTCATTCTCATTAAACCATAACATTTTTATAATGTTCAACCCATACTTTTGGTTCAATAACATTTATGTTAGCTGTATCTTTCTCTGATTTATTTAGATTTTTAGTATTTTAAATGCAAAATCTTGCCTGCCATATACATCATATTCAACATCTCCTATAAATTTCTCCCAACTCTCTCTACGTGCTCTCTGCACCCTGTATATGCAGTTAATTAAATGAGTACACTTTTTAAAATGTAGCATTTTTATAGAAAACATTGCATATTAGAGTTGCTACATCTTATGTAACAAATATAATACTCGGTAAAATTCTCTCCAGGTTATTAAATGTTGTGTAATTATTTGCTTTCGCAATTAATGTCTGTTCATCTCTCTTCCGTTCAAAAATTTTGTTAATTACTTTCTCAGATACACTAATCTATTCTCTCATCCTATAGTAAGAGACCATTTTATGTATCCACGTAAGTGGAATAACATTTTCATGTACCATATTTTTTGTTCATAACCAATTACTGTTTTAAATATTAATTTATGAAAATTTATCATATTTGACAACATTCTTTAATTTTATTCAAGAAAATTAGTAAAATACATTAATAAAAATTACTAATATGTGTTTTGTATTATTAATGCAAATTGTTTAATTTCCATAGAAACAAAATCAAATTGCACAATTTTTGAAGAAAGAAAATATTGAATATAAATTAAAACATTTTCAAATTTGTTTATAGAATTAACTGTACTGATACAAATTCATATCGACATGCCTCAATTAACTTATTGTCTTGATTTCATAACTTGGATTTATTTAGGTTGTAAAATTTCGTTAATGTTAAAACATGAACTAAGAACTGTAATATCAAATTTCCTTAAAATCTTCACAATTATAACATCAAATCACATTTAATTAAACGAAATAGTAAAAAAGGAAGCGAAAAGCTTTTACTCAAGATAAATACAAATATATGGATATTATGTTCAAAATTCATAACAAGTACGTAATAAGTAATTATAATGACTATTACATACGATGTAGAAGATTGAGTTATTAGTTAATGAATCTAAATTTTGAATTAATTGGACTGCTATTAGTTTGATCTATTTAATCTGAATATTCAATATCAAATAGACACTTAAGCCCTCCTACCACGTCAAGGTTGCAGTCCTCAGGAGGGTGCCTCATCCCCATCTATCATCTAACTATCCTGCCTACCCATTTTCTAACCTACATCTATACAGCTACGACCCTATCACTATCGCTTCCATATTCAGGCTGCCATTGAATTTAGTGTGTGTCAAGTGATGGCATTTTGATCGCTCAGAGTCGGTACGCATTTGAAGCGTGGCCGATGTCAGAATCTGTGAAAATAGAAACACGTAGGGGATGAGACAGTTGGATTATTGTTACTTAAGTCATTTTATGGTTTTGTGTCGGACTAAACTGAAAACACATGTGTGTATAAGGGTTTCTAAGGAGACGACGAGTTTATAAAAATCTTGTAATTTTACATAATGGTAATTTAATGTGAACGTACATACATAGTCACCTGCGCAATAAATATCCGTTATGCAGGAATTGCGTAAACTAAGCGATTTCCTCTAACTTACTCACTGGCACTATCGAATCAGCAGGTTCTACACCGCGCGGACATAGCCTACATCTATATCCCGAGTCAATTTTTTTCAATCATTCTGTAATGTACTCCTTCAAATCATGGTTAATGTTATTCTCCAACCTCTTGGCCTGCTTTGGCGCTTTTTCTCTGGTTTTTGCTACTGGACATTTTCTCTCCCACAAGAAGTTTCAATGCCTCCTCATTTTCCATTCCTGCTATATTTTATGACTAGAGGGCGGATTTCTGCATTCCTTCAAAGATAAACATATGCATGGAAGAGGAAAATGCGTTTCATGTCATTTGGAATCAATTGGCAAAATTTTATAGTCCATATAAATGCGTATTCACGGTATTAGCGCATATTTCACTAATATGTGCATATGGGTGCATATGTTATACTTTTTTCTCCATTTAATACTGGAATATTAATTTGTAACTCCTTAAAATGACAAGTTTCTGCTTTATTGTCATGTTTTTGCAAATGAAGACAATCTTGTTTTCATAGAAATCCAGCATTCTATTTCGCATTTTCGCACTACAGTGACAATGCCGAGCAGGGGAGGGGGTCTGCAGTTTTAAATGAAGCAGCAAGTGAATGCATGCAGTGAGAAAAGCTTACAGGCTGAATTAGCCTTTATTAAAAGATATTTTAGTATCTGGAAGAAAGAAGAGTGCCACTATTTTCTGCCCTGCAGATGTATGAAGCCTCCGTCCTCGTCGCCTAAGAAGTGCCCGGAGAAACAGGAAAGACACTTCGTGAGAAAATTGAAAAAATCGAAGCCAGGAATCCAGGGCTAAAGTTTATTCGGGATGTGAATAGTGTGTTACAAGGAGAATCTGAAAAAGAATTTAATTCTTATTCTGTGAGTGACATAGCCTCTTTGCGATATTGCTCTGTGACCTCATGTGAAGTGGAGAGATCATTCTCTTCGTACAAACACATTTTAAGTGACAGAAGGAAGGGCTTTCTACAAGAAAATTTAGAAAAATATTTTGGTTTTTTATTGTAACAAAAATGTATAAGTAATCGTTAAATGATTGTTAACTTATATTTCATATTGCAGACAAGATTAATGAGAATGACACTATACAATATTAACTTCAATTAGGAGCGAAAAAGTAAAAATATTACAATCGTTGCTTCATAAAAAAAATGCGAGAAAATTGTGTTTTTTACTATAAGAATAAAATTAATTTTTGTGCATATATTTTTTTTAATTCCTTCTGGCTTTTTTCGTGTTTTTTTTTTAATTTTGGAGCAGGTGAATAATTTTACATATCTAGGATGCAATATCTCATATGAAGAAGAAAAGGATGTAAATGCAAAAATATCTAAATTTTTAAGAATTTTAGGGTTAATAAATTCTATCTTCAAGCCACAGTTAGTCCAAAAGCATTCAAGACTGAAAGTGTATAAAACACTGGCTCTTCCAACTCTTTTGTATGGTAGCGAAGTATGGACGTTGAAACAGAAGGATATACAGAGACTTAGATCTGCTGAAATGAGATATCTTCGGAGGACTGCAGGATACACACTACTAGATCACAAAAAAAATGAAGATGTCTTAGAAGAATTACACATGGAATCTTTAGGAAACAAAATTTCTGATTATAAGTCAAGATGGATACAACATGTTCATCGAATGGAAGATCACAGAATACCCAAACAAATGTTAAGATATCAACCTGCAGGAAGAAGAAGACCAGGACGTCCACTCAAAAGACTTCTGGATGGTGTTTCTCTTGAGGCCGAAACAGGTCAACAAATGGCCTAAATTCGTGAATGTACTTTGATGATAGTTGAATGCAGGCTTTCACGGCCGGTAATCATGATGTTGAGTGATTCCGGGTTCTGTGGCCGTGGTCCATAGTTGGTGTTGATACCAGACGTTTCGCCCTCAACTGCGGAGGGCATCTTCAGTGGCGAGTGCTTCTAGGCGTGTTTCCTGGTCGGAAGCTCTACTTCTACTTAGAGAAGTAGAGCTTCCGACCAGGAAACACGCCTAGAAGCACTCGCCACTGAAGATGCCCTCCGCAGTTGAGGGCGAAACGTCTGGTATCAACACCAACTATGGACCACGGCCACAGAACCCGGAATCACTCAACATCACGTACTTTGATGATGTTGATGATATTTTTTTAAATTTTAAGAGCATTTTTTCAACTCTTTTGCTGCATAGTTGCATGCATATATTTACGGTTTTTAGTGCATATAAATCCGTCCTCTAGTTATGACAATCTTATTCCAACCCACTGGCTCTATCAATCCTAGAGGTTCATGGCCTGTAAGACATACTACAAATATATAATACAATCTTTCCTTGCATATTTTACCTTTCTCAAATCATGATTGATGTTATTCTCCCATCTCATTGATGGCCTACCTAGTAGGCGATTTCCCTCTGATTTCCTACAGGAAGTTTACGTGTCCCACCTTCATTCCCCATTCGTGTTGCATCCTGCCCATCGCAGTCTACGAGACTTTAGTGGTTTACATAAAAATAATCATGTCATTGTTATCTAATCTTCTTCATTAATCTATCTGCCCGTCTCTCTTTTGTCCAAAACTTTCGGAGGAACTTAATTCTCAAATTTCTATTATTTTCCCTTTTCCTTTAAACTAAGAGGCCGTGTTTCACACGCATATAACATACCTGGAAAAATAATCGTTTTAAATATTCTAAGTTTAATGTTTTTTAGATAAGTTGGAATTACTAGAGTCCCTGTAAAGAATAATACTAGCATTTATAGAGTTCAACCTACGTTTAATTTCCTTGTGCACTTTATTCCTGTTTGTCATTATTGTTCGTATGTAGCCTATTTGATTTATACCATTCCTTAAAAATTTCCTTTATTTGTCATTAACTGCTTTCCCAATATACAATGTATTTCTACGTGTGACCATATATTTAGTTTTATTGATGTTTACTTCCAACGCTTAATTCTTAGTATTATTTAGTAGAATTTGAGTCCTATCTTATAGTATCTTGTCGCTGTGGCTTAATTATACATCAAGAAGTACAAATGTACTTATGATTGTGGCGATTTGGTCACATAATAGGAGTTGAAAATAATAAAATATGTCATTAAATCCTGTTCAGTTGTCGGGGTAAGAAATGGTCCTTTACTAGATACATTCATTACATTATTTTTTAATGATCGATCTTAGAAAATTCATTTTTTAAGGAGGGTAGTAGTTTATTAGGTTCATATTCGACAGATTTTACTGTGTTTGCGTGTGTATTTTTCAACACTTGTCTTTGTTTCCATTAATTCTATAGGAAGATTTTTTTTCTACTTTTAAACCAAACTCGATATACACATATCAATTAAAAAGTAAATGCTTGTCGATAACCAAGAAACTCGGATTATATTTTGTCTTGGTTCCAGATATAGGCTATGTAACAGTTGAATAGTATCTACTATAGGCCTATATATTGCAATGTTAACTTCTGTTAGCCAACATAAAAATCCTAGACCAAAAATCTGTAACCCTTAAATTGGGGAAACCCAGTTTTTTTTCGTACGAGTTATTTAAATATGTTGGACGGCAGTGAAAAGAAAATAATGTAAAACTGTAAGTTACATATATTGTGCAATTCGACCATGAAAATTATGTAATTTCTACCAGTCCTTTTTATATTTTATTAAAATATCAAATTAAAACAGTGTCTTATAGGATACATTGATAATGTAAGCGTTAAACTTAAAAAATATTAACATAAAGAATTTTTGTAAACAAATAAAAATATTATTTTCTTTAGAAACTTTTATGCCAATAACATTGTCCTCGAGTTTTTATTCACTCCGTATATGCAGTTTATTATATGAGAGCAGTTTGTTAAATTTTATAGCATTGTTTTATAGAAAATAATGGCATATTAGAGTTGATACATCCTATGCAATACATACAATACTCAACAAAATTCTCTCCTGTTATTAAACATTTTGCAAGTATTTGTTTTCGAAATTAATTTGTCTGTTCATCTCTCTATGGTTAAAAAATTTTGCTAATTACTTTCTCAAATACACGTAATCTATTCTCTTCTCCTATAGTAAGAGGTCATGTATTGTATCCATGTAACTGGAAGAATGCCATTTTTATATGCCATGATTTTTTTTCTTATCCAATTTACTGTTTTAAATTGTAATTTATCAAGAGTTAACATAATATTTCTCAGAAAAAATATAATTTTATTGAAAAAAGCAAGTTAAATACGTATATTAAGAAACATTGCTAATAATGTGCTAGTATTGTTAATGCACATTGTTTCATTTCCATAGAAACTAAATCAAATTGCATAATTTTTTGAAGAAAGAAAAATATTGAATATAAATTTTAACATTTTCAAATTTGTTTATAGAATTAGTTAACTGTAATGGTACAAATTCATATCGACATGTCTTAATTAACTTATTTTGTCTGTGATTTCATTACTTGTATTTATTTAGGTTATAAAATTTCGTTAATGTTAAGACATGAACTAAGAACTGTAATATCAAATTTCCTTAAAATCTTCACATTTATAATATTTCAAAACTCATATTTAACTGTAAAAAAGGAAGCGAAAACCTTTTACTCAAAATAAATACAAATATATGGATATTATGTTCAAAATTCATAAAAAATATGTAATACATATTATAATGCCTATTACATACGATGTAGATTGAGTTATTAATTAAGGAATCTAAATTTTTAATTAATTGGACCGCTATTAGTTTGGTCAATTTGATCTTAATATTCAAGATCAAATAGACACTTAAGCCCTCCTACCACGTCAAGGTTGCAGTCCTCAGGAGGGTGCCTCATCCCCATCTATCGTCTAACTATCCTACCTACCCATTTTCTAACCTACATAATTATATACAGCTACGACACTATTACTTCCATATTCAGGCTGCCATTGAATTTAGTGTGTGTCAAGTGATGGCATTTTGATCACTCAGAGTCGGTACGCATTTGAAGCGTGGCCGATGTCAGAATCTGTGAAAATAGAAGCACGTAGGGGACGAGGCAGTTGGATTATTGTTGCCTAAATCATTTTATGGTTTAGTGTCGGACTAAACTTAAAACACATGTGTGTATAGAGGTTTCTAAGGAGACGATGAGTTTATAAAAAAGTCTTGTAATTTTACAAAATTTTAATTTAATATGAACGAATACATACATTGTCGCCTAGACAATAACTATCCGTCACGCAGGAGTTGCGTGAACTAAGCGATTTCCTCTAACCTACTCACTGGCACTCTCGAATCAATAGGTTTATGACCGCGCTGACATACATCCCTATCCTGAGCCAGTTTTTAATATCATTCTATAATTTACTTCTTTAAATCATGTTATTTTCCAACCTCTTGATCTATCTTGGCGCTTTTTCTCTGGTTTTCCTACTGGACATTTTCTTTCCTACAACAAGTTTCAATGCCTTTTTTTCAATTTTCATTCCTGCTATATGTTATGACAATCGTGTTCTAACCCACTGGCTCTATCGAATCTAGAGGTTCATGGCCTAAAAGACATAACTTACTACAAATATATATTACAATCTTTCCTTGCTTATTTCACCTCTCTCAAATCATGATTGATGTTATTCTTCCATCTCATTCTTGTCCTCTCATTCCCTCTGATTTCCTAAAAGAAGTTTACATGCCCTACTTTCATTCTCCATTCGTGTTACATCCTGCCCATCTCAGACTTAAGTGGATTCCATAAAAAATAATCACGCCACTTTTATGTAATCTTCTTCATTCGCCTGTCTGTCCGTCTCTCTTTAGTTCAAAAGTTTTCCAAATAACTTAATTCTCAAATTTTCGTTGTCGTCCCTTTTCCCTTAAAGTAAGAGACTATGTATTACATGCATATAACATACCTGGAGGAATAACACTGGGGAACAATTTGTAACAAAATTTCTGTTGAGTTTGATTTTTGAGCTGTTTTATAGTTAATTAGGTATGCTGATTTCAAAACTCACCCAAGTTTTCTTCTACAACATCACGTTTTTTTTTCTATACACCGTATGATAATGTGATATCACCCTCCGCGGGCTCAAGCGTAGGTCATAGAGGTATTATTGCTCTCCTATTAGCCGATACAAACCTTCTCTAGTGTATCCTATTTTCGAACAAGAGAAAGTGCGTTTCTGCAATACTTTCGAAATGATGATGGATTTGTGTATTGCCATAACGTACATTGTTTAATGGAAGAGTTGGGAATTTCAGCCTTAACGCAACTGAATGGCGACTGTTTATCGACTCAAAGCGGAGCTTGTAGTGTGTTCTCCTTTCACAATGTAAATGTATTTGTTGAGTCCCAATAGGTAATTCAGTTCGTTTGAGAGAAGAATATGAAAGCACACAGAGTCATCGAGTTGTTGCAATATCACTTACACCAATGGATCATTTGCGTTGAACTTAAAATGGTCGCCTTCCTTCTTGGACAGCAAAATGGATATATCTAAGTATCCCTGCTTTTGTGTATGTGGGACAGCAGAGCTCGAGGGAAGCAATGGGTGTAATCAAATTGGCCGCAAAGATCTGATCTGAAACCTGGTGAACAAAACATTGTACATCGGTCACTTGTAGACAGAAAGAACATTGTATTTCCACCTCTGCATATCAAATTGGGTCTCATGAAGCAAAGCTTTGCAAATTGAAGGAGACTGTTTCAAGTATCTCTTTTCGGCATTTCCTAGCCTGTCATTTGAAAAGAAAAGGGCCGATATATATATTTGATGGTCTACAGATTGGGCAGCTTGTTGAAGATTAACACTTTATCGGAACAATATAAGAAATTCAAAATAATTCTTGGTTGGCATTCAGAAACATTGCTAAAGACTGTCTTGGAAATACATATGCATATAATTACACCAAAATTGTCCAGCAACTCTAGGAGAGCTTCAAAATGCTTGGTTGCAACATGAGCATCAAGTTGCATTTTTTACTTAGTTATCTTGCTAACTTTCCGGAAAATTTTGGTGCAGTCATAATGAGGAGGATGAGCGATTCGACCAAGATTTTAAGGCCACGGAGGCATGGTACCAAGGTAGATGTGATGTACATATGGCTGATCATTGTTGGAGCATGAAGCAGGAATGTCAACAGATTAAACATTCCCGTCAAAGCTATAAGCGAAAGTTTGTATCTTAATATGTATAATTGGCGTTCGATACAAAAAAAAACAATGAACACGATCTTTACACTACATACTAAGCCTATATAATTTACACTATTATAGCCTTTGCATACATAAAATTATTATTTATAAATAGTATATTTGGTAAGTTTTTACTGTATTTTCCTTTATATGCACAATTTGTATGATTTTTTGAGGGTACCCTGTAGCTTAAGAAGTTTACGTGATATACAAAAACTACGGGTTTTTTTATCCAGAGGCCAAACATTAGTTGAAAACAAGTGACAGATGTAAGTCAACAAAATTGCTGTTCCCCAGTGTAATAGTTTTAAAGATTTTAAGTTTAATTTTTTTAGATAAGTTCCAATTACTAGTCTCTGTAATGAATAATACTAGCTTTTCTAGAGTTGAACCTGCGTTTTATTTCTTTGTGCACTTCATTCCGGTTTGTCATTATTGTTCGTATATATTTGATTTATACCATTCCTTCAAAATTTCCTTGATTTGTCACTAACTGCCTTCCCAATATATAATGTATTTCTACGTCTGATCATATATTTAATTTTATTGATATTTACTTCCAACTCTAATTCTTAGTATTATTTAATAGAATTTGAGTGCTAGCTTATAGTATCTTGTCGCTGTCGCTTTATTATACATAAATAATTACAAATGTACTTACGATTGTGACAATTTTGGTCGCATAATAGGATTTGAAAATAATAAAATAATTAATTTAAGCCTGGTCAATCGTCGGGGTAAGGAGTGGTCCTTTAATAGAGTCGTCTATTAAATTGGTTTTTAATTACCGGTCCTAGAAAATTCAGTGGTTAAGTGCGGTAGTAGTTAATAGGAGTCATATTTGAGATCGTTTACTGTAGGCCTATGTATGTGTGTGTGCTTTTTGTTTATTTTTCTTTTAAATCTAGCAGAAACAAACGCAATGAAAGTCTACGGATCTATTATAAATTTTATAGACATACTAACTATACCAAAAGAATATTTACCGTATATTTTTATTTTTCTGAACCAAACTCGATATACAGAAATAAATTTAAAAAGTAAATTCTAGTCGATAACCAGGAAAATCGGATTGTCTTTTGTCTTGGTTCCACATATCTGTAACAATTGAATACAATCTAGCATATACATATATAGGGCCTATATATATATATCCACCGCTGTGGTCTCGAGGTAGCGTGCTGCGTTGTCACGTAGCGGGCCCGGGTTCGATCCCCGGTCGGGACAAGCTTCCTGGGCGAGGTTTTCCTCGGGGTTTTTCGTCACCTGTAAGACAAATGTCAGGAAGCTTAGGGCCCAACGGTCCCCGAAAATCATCCAGCCATCATCATCATCCTTATCATCACCACCCTTCACCGATGTGGAAAGCAACGGGAAGCTATCACACCTACCATTCCCTAGTAAAGCTGCAAAGCATGGCATGAAAATGCTATGATTGCAGTGAAAGACCTGCCCCCGGGCAGAATTACTATGGATGGATATATACACACGCGCGCGCGCGCGCGCGCACACACACACACACACACACACACACACACACACACACACATATATATATATATATATATATATATATATATATATGAAAAGGAAAATGAATGCTTGAGTCGGGATTTGAACCCGAGTCTCTAAACTCTGTACGTTTAGCGCTCTAACGACCTGAGCTACCCAAGTATTCCAACACAAACAAATGTTTCTTATATATGTAGTATTTTGAATTCACACAAGAGGTAGCAGAAATTCGTTCCGACTGACATCTAGTGGCTAACGTAACAGTTAAGCAAATTTTTAAAGAGAATATTTTACTTTATAGCAGTAACGCTTGTATATTTAGATGTTATAACTATATTTCTGACATTTGGCAATGAAGGCAAATACGATATACTTACTTACTCACTGGCACTTTCGAACCCGTAGGTTCATGGCCGCGCGGACATAAGCTCTCCATACATCCCTATCTGAGCTAATGCTTTCCAATCATTCCCTGTATAATCTACTTCCCTCAAATCATAGTTAATGTTATTCTCCCACCTCATTCTTGGTCTATCAACTGGGCGTTTTCCCTCTGGCTTTCCTACAAGAAGCTTCCATGCAAGTCTTTCATTCCCCATACGTGCAACATGTCCTGCCCATCGCAGTCTACGAGACTTAACTGTTCTTATTATATCTGGCTTCCTATAAAGACCATGTAGTTCACTGTTAAGTAGTCTTCTCCATTCACCTGTCTGTTCATCTCTCTTTGGTCCAAAAAGTTTCCTAAGTACTTTATTCTCGAATACTTGTAATCTCCTTTCCTCCCTTAAGGTAAGAGTCCATGTTTCGTACCCATATAATATAACTGGTAGAAAAATAGTTTTATATATTTTCAGTTTGACGTTTTTTGAAAGGAGTTGGATATCAAGAGTCTCTGCATTGCATAAGAGCACGCATTTGCAGAATTGAGCCTATGTTTAATTTCTTTGTGCATTTCATTCCTATTTGTGATTATTGTTCCTAGGTATTTGAATTCAGCCACTTCCTCAAAATTTCCCTCATTTGTCATTAGCTGTTCATTTCTATTATAGAATGTATTTCTACGTGTGACCATATATTTAGTTTTATTTATATTCACTTCCAGTCCCAATTTCTTAGTGTTACTCAACAGTGCGTGCGTGTTGTCCCTTAGTATCTGCTCGCTATCGGATAATAATACTACATCAGCATAAGCTAATAGCTTATTAATACCATTGAGTTGTAAGCCTTCCTCATTCTCTAAAGATTTAATGGCATGCTCTAGTACAAAATTAATAATAATAATAATAATAATAATAATAATAATAATAATAATAATAATAATAATACTTTATTTATTCTGGCAGAGTTAAGGCCATAAGGCCCTCTCTTCCACTCAACCAGCACAAATACAAATAAATGTTTGACAAATATAGATATACACTATATTAATTATAAACAGTTAAAAATACAATAAATGTAGCAATGTAAATTTCATGTACAAACAAAATTTTATAGGGTCACAACAGTAATGATACGATAATAATAATAATAAATAATAATAATAATAATAATAATAATAATAATAATAATAATAATAATAATAATAATAATATAAATATGATAAATTATACGAGAAACTACTTACTTACTTACTTACTTACTCACTGGCACTATCGAACCCGTAGGTTCATGGCCGCGCGGACATAAGCTCTACATACATCCCTATCCTGAGCTAATGCTTTCCAATCATTCCCTGTATAATCTACTTCTCTCAAATCATAGTTACTGTTGTTCTCCCACCTCATTCTTGGTCTACCAATTGGGAGTTTTCCCTCTGGCTTTCCTACAAGAACCTTCCATGCACGTCTTTCATTCCCCATACGTGCAGAAACACCAATTAATATATATACCTTACACTGGGTAATACTGAAGTCGAGGTTAGAGCAAATATAAATTGAGATTTCTTTTAAAAGATGCCAATGTCCGGCAGCCCATTATTTCTTGTGGTAGGGAATTCCAGTTGCGAGAAGTGAAGATGGTATATGACATGGAGTGAAATTAAATACTAGACGAGATAGTGCATCTCCTTGCTTCAACCCATTCTGGATTTCAAAAGTGTCCGAAAACTGCCTACACGCACCTTACTCTTTGTGCCATTTAGACACATTTGTATAAGTCTAACTAACTTTTTAGGAATTCCGAACTCCAGCAGGATATTATATAAACTTCTCCCTCTTAATTGAATCATACGCTTTTTGAAGTCAACATATAGTGATGTACAGTACCATTATATTCCCATTTCTTTTCTAAAATCTGTCTTATACTAAAAATCTGATCTGTTGTAGACCTGTTTCTTCTATATGCACATTGATGATCTCCTAGAATGTCATCAATATAGGGAGTAAGTCTGCTTACTAATATATTTGTTAGAATTTGTAGGAAGTTGAAAGTAATGAGATGCCGCTGTAGTTGTTGCAATCAATTTTATCTCCTTTCTTATAAATTGGTACGATAATTGATTCCTTCCATTCATCTGGAAGAGCTTCTTTTTCCCAAATCATACTAAGCAACCAGCATATCTTGTCCAATTTTTCTTCCCCTGATTTATCAGTTCTGCTGGGATCTCATCCGAACCTGATGCTTTATACATCTTCAATTTTTATATCGCCATTTCAACCTCTAATGCACTTGGTTCTGCGACTAGCATTTCTGCTGTCTGTAAATTATCCTCCTCAATGTCCTGTTCTGTATGTACATTTAATAGCTGATTAAAGTAACTTTTCCATCTATTTAATATACTCCTGGAATCTGCAATCATATCCCCATTTTCATTCCGAATTATGTTTGTTCTAGCCTGAAACCCTTTCTTCTCTATTCTGATTTCCTGACATAATTCTCTAATGTTCCTATTTTTTGGATTCATTTCAAGATCACTAATCTTCTCTCTCAAATATTCCCTCTTTTTACTCTTTAGTAACTTGGTGGTTTCCCGTCTAATACTACCCAATTGCTCTAAATTTACCTCATTTGGCTCGTGTAACCATTTCATTTTTGCTAGCTTTCTTTTCTTTACAATGTCGGCACATTCCTCATCAAACCATTTCTTGTTTTGCCTCTTTTTTAAACAACCAATGCTTTCTGATGCTGGCAATTTAATAGTATCTCTTATAGCCTCCCATTCTTTATTTATATCAGTTTCTTCTTCGTTTGCCACATTGTCATCTGAAGATTCCAGTACTTCAAATCTATTAGCATTTCATCATTTTTCAATTTTTGTAATTCAAATTTTCCAGAATCATCTTTAGCGTTTGTTCTTCTCATTAGCGATAGCCGTTGTCTGATTTTCACTCTGACCAGATGATGCTACTGTGCCAGCGTTTATCCACTAATACATGATCTATCTGGTTCCGAGTTTCTCCATCTGGGGACGTCCAGGTGTATTTATGAATATCCTTATGCTGAAATGTTGTGCTCTTAACAATGAAATTCTTTGATGTGGCAAATGTGACTAATAACCCCGTTGTCGTTACTATCTTCATGAAGACTGAATTTGCCAATTGTTGGTTTGAATATATCTTCCCGCCCCACTTTTGCATTAAAATCTCCTAAGACAATTTTTCATATAATATCGTGAAAGGCTATCAAATAAGCATTCTAATTCTTCATAGAACTCATCCTTGATCTTGTCATCTTTATCTTCTGTGGGGGCATGTACATTTACAATTATAAAATCATGTCGTTTACCCTTTAGAATTATGTGATATCCTATCACTATCAAACTTAATATCTCGGATAGCGGATAGGATCCTCCTCCTGACTAAAAAACCCGTTCCAAATGCAGGTCTTTCTGCACCCCCGTAGTATAATGCAAAGCTTCCTGATTCCTGACTACCTTCTCCTGGCCATCTAACTTCTTGTAAAGCGACTATATCCAAGGGCGATTTATCTAATTCCCGCGTTAATATCTCTAGTGCCCTGCTATTGTATAAAGTCCTAACATTCCATGTTCCTAGGAACATGTCCCTGTGTTTGAGCCTTTGGCATGGGTTCCCTGAAGTAGATCCCGCCCGGAGAACCGAATGGGGGACTAATTGACCTCCGGAAAATTTTACCCCAGTTGAACCCATGTCCGCATTTCTTGACGATTGTATTTTTACGGTGAAAGATCGTCACTCTTTCGACCAAGGTACATTTTTCGTCTGGCTTATCACCTTCGACCAGTACGGCATGGGTAACCCTATCGGCAGCAATGCTACCGCCGGCATAGCTCTCAGGATCATTTAAGCACGCAAGCCACTCCACCACGACAAGGTAAGATACCATGGAGAGGGCAAGTACAATATGAAAAGAAAAATGAATGCTTGAGTCGGGATTTGAACCCGAGTCTCTAAACTCAGAAAAATGTATGCTTGAGTCGGGATTTGAACCCGATATATACTAGCTAATACCTGGCGTGCGCTGCTACGCCTAAATAAATTAAAGTCAATGTGCTTTTATGTTTAGTTGAATAAGCAAAAGGAAAGATAATTATAAATTTATATTTTTTCAGATACCCCGTGCTATTTACCCGGCCTTGTCCTTGAATCTACTCATCCCGATCTTCTTGGCATAAATGAGCTGAAAGCAAAAATTAATGTACTTCTCATGTTTAGTTGAATAAGTAAAATAAAAAAAATTATAAATGTATATCGTAATTATTTTAAGATTCCCAGTGATGATTACCCGGTGTTGTCCGGGAATCTACTTATCTCGATCTTCTTAGCGTAAATGAGCTAAAATACAAAATTTGTTATTGTGAGTTATCCATAAAAGAATACCCGCCATGTGCTGCTATGCTTGCACAGGAATATACTTACTTGTCTCGAACTTCTTGGCGTCAATGAAAGACAAAAATGGTTATTGTGAGTTATCCGTAAGAAATACACGCTGTTGCGGACATTTTTGTAGAGCTTTGTGTGATATTCAATTCTATGTACATCATTCATTTTGTGTATTTGTTAAGGTTTCGGCAGCAAAAGCCATTTAAGCGTCCAAAGAGCTACTTTGTCACGTTTTCCACTACAAAGGGCGATTTTTAAGAGTGTAGGAGTTGAGTATCACAACTCTCTTATAGCCTATGTTCATCCCGGGAATCTCCTGATCATTTTGCAAAAGCCCCATCACAATCGGATCAACGGTATGGCCGAGCATAGAGTGCAAACAAACATTCATATATATATATATATATATATATATATATATATATATCTTAACTTTTATCAGTCTACATAAAAATCCTAGGCAAAAAATCCGTAATCTTTAAATTGGGGAAACCCATTTTTTTTCTCGTACGAGTTAGTTAAATGTGTTAGAAGGCAGCGAAAACAAAATCATGTAGAACTCTAAGTTATTAGTTATTACATTATATTGTGTAATTCGACCACAAAATTTATGTAATTACTACTCGTCCTTTTTTATAGTGGTAATAAAATAAAAAAAGCAGGATACATTGAGAATTTAAGCGTTAAACTTAAAAAAGATCAACATAGATACTATTTGTAAAAAATAGTTTCTTTAGAAACTCTCATGCCATTGCCAGTTTACGCGAGATTTTATTCATGATTGCAGTTTTTTATTGTTGTAGCATTGCTTTATAAAAAATAATTACATATTAGAGTTGCTACATCCTATGCAATACATATAAATTAAATCAAATCTCTCCGGATTATGAAATGTGTGCAATTATTTGTTTTCGCAGTTAACTTATCTGCTCTTCTTTCGTTCAAAATTTTGTTAATCGCTTTCTTAAATACACGTAATCTATTCTCTTCTCCTATAGTAAGAGACCAGGTTTGTATACACATAACAGGAAGGATGACATTTTCATGCACTTTATTCATAACCAATTCATGTTTTAAATTATAATTTATGAAGAGTTAGCATAGTGTTTCACAGAACAAAGTTTTTTCATTAAGAGAAAGAGGTAAACTAATTATATTAATAAAATGACTAATAATGTGCTAGTATTGTTAATGCACATTGTTTCATTTCCGTAGAAACTAATCAAATTATATAATTTTTTTGAAGAAGAAAATATTTAATATGAATGAATACATTTTAAAATTTGTTTATAGTTTTAGTAAACTGTACTGATATAAATTCATATCGACATGCTGCTGCAATTAACTAATTTTATTAGTGATTTCATAACTTGGATTTATTTAGGTTGTACATTTCGTTAAAGTTTATAAGATGGCCTAAGAACTGTAATATCACTTTTATAGAATTAAAAAAAACATATTTAATTAAATGTACCAGTAAAAATAGGAGCGAAAAGCTTTTACTTAGATAGACACAAATATATGGATATTATGTTCTAAATTCAATACAAATACGTAATAAATATTATAATGACTATTGCATACGTTAGAAGAGTGGGTTATTAAGGAATACATTTTTTAATTAATTGGACTGCTATTAGTCGCTCTATTTGATCTGAATATTGAAGATCAAATAGACACTTAAGCCCTCCTACCACGTCAAGGTTGCAGTCCTCAGGAGGGTGCCCATCCCCATCTATCATCTAACTATCCTACCTACCCATTTTCTAACCTACATATATACAGCTACGACCCTATCACTAACACTTCCATATTAAGGCTGCCATTGAATTTAGTGTGTGTCAAGTGATGGTACTTTGGTCGCTCAGAGTCGGTACGCATTTGAAGCGTGGCCGATGTCAGAATGTGTGAAAATAGAAGCGCGGTAGAGGATGAGGCAGTTGGGTTACTATTGCCTGTCATTTTATAGTTTTGTGTCGGACTGAACTGAAAACACGTGTGTGTATAGGGGTTTCTAAGGAGACGACGAATGTAGAAAATAATCTTGTAATATTACAAAATTTTAATTTCAATATTATATACATTGTCACCTAGACAATAAATATCCGTCACGCAGGAATTGCGTGAACTAAGCGATTTCTTCAAACTTACTCATTGGCAATATCGAATCAGTAGGTTCTTGACCGCACTGACATACATCCCTATCCTGTGCCAATTGTTTTCAATCATTCTATAATTTACTCCAAATCATGGTTAATGTTATTCTCCAACCCCTTGACCTACCTTGGCGCTTTTTCTCTGGTTTCTTAGTTTCCATGACCCTCTTTCGTTATCCCATTCGTGCCACATATCTTGCCCATCGGTCAAAGGGACTTAACTGTTCTTATTACATCTGGCTTCCCGTTAAGATCACATGTCTTACTGTCATGTAGTCTAGTGATATGCTCAGAAATTCTAATTTATGGTCAGGTCTGATGGTTTATGGAACATGTCTTTCTTTTTTAATTGAATCTGTATATTGTGTTTCGTTGCGAGAAAACACACATGAAGGCCGTTAGAGCGATTATTTAATTTCGGTTTTAAGTGATGGTTGGACTACGCTCATTTTTGGAAAACAAATTTCTCCTTTTATTATTATACCAAGATTTGTTGCGAAAAATCGAAAATTGCTGCCGCAAGAGCGATTTTAATAGATTTATTTTGGCCAACCTCTTCTCCTGATTCGATTATGTTGCTTAACAAACTCGGACTTAAGTATTTTTAATTTATTATGTGTTGAGTTTTGTTCCGAAGAAATAAAAATTGCGACCGTTAGAGAGTTTATACACATATCATAAGTCATTATCGGTGTCTTCTAGATAGGTTCTGTCTGTGAAGTTACGTGAACATTTTTCAGGAGAACAGCCTCAATATATTAATTCCTTCGAAATTATCTTTAAAAATGTGGGTTAAGTTTGTTGTTTAGATAAAAAAACAAGAGGAAAATGTTTATCAATGCCACCTGATTATTATTACATTTCTGGTATTCTCTTCTGGCATGGCGTACTTGTAACCTACATCTGAGGATGGGGCGCCTGCGAAGTGAGGTTACGACTGCCGCGATGATATGAAAGGTGATGATGGTTGTAATGATGCGCCAGGAGAGGCCTTGATCTAAATGTAATTTAATGAGGCGAATAAGGGTTTGATGATGTTGGTCGGGGGCCGTTTGGGCCTTAAATGTTTCTACCATTTGTCTTACAGGCGAGAAAAACTCCTAAAAAATCACCCATGAATCTTCCCCTGATTGAGGCTCGAAGTAGTGTTCGCTGCTTGACAAGGCAGCACGCAACCCCGAGACCACAGCGAAGGAAAATAACATGTTATTAATAGAATATTCCTTATGAAATAACAGATAGATACAAGTGAACATATATGTAGAACGTTAGGAAGATATACTGGTAATAGGCGTTAGGGATGCTGAAAAATTCATAAGAATAGTGCACATACAAAAATCAGTAACGAAAACATAATCATATTCAATGGATAAAGATAGGAAATAAACAGAAATGAGTAAAAAAAAAGAGGAATGGAAGAAATACAGGATGTAAACTTAATATCCAATACAAATTTTGAGGACGTGTAGTGGGGATCAAGACGGTTGCGTTTAGCATAGCAACTCATGTCCGGAAACGTACTGTTTTTCCGTTACACGCTAAATACCACAACACACGTTGCTCTCTCTGAAGCCTGTTGCTTAACGTCTGGGTCCACTTACTTGACCATCGACATTGACACAGATGCGATCCTCTGTATCATGTTCTGGTACACACAATCACCCATCACTGGTCTTGCGACACCCGCCCCAGCCATAACCCACGCTAGTAGGTCTTCCTCTGATGCTATAAGGGTCTCGTAAATCAAGGATTTCATGTGACCCCATAGGTAGAAGCCTAGCGGGGTCAAGTCGGGAGAACGTGCAGGGTCTTTGTTGAACGTGTGTTTTGGTATGTTGCGTGTAGCGGAAAACGATATGTTCCCGGACACGAGTTCCTATGCTAAACTTAACCGTCTTGGTCCCCATTACACGTTGTCTAAGTCTGTAATAGCAATTTAGTTACACCCTGTATATAGCTTGTTGTTACTTGAGAACATTATTTCAGAAATGTAAAAACATTTCCGAGCAATCTTATGTTTCACTAGAAACATGTATTTGTCTATTATTGTTCACGGCACTGGTTTTCATTCACCCTATTAGAAATATATACAGAGGTAACATTTCCTCAAATACGCTGTGCCTGGGCTAGAGAAGGAATTGTATTCGTTAAATTGAGCTTATTAGAGGAATCACTCAAAGATTGTCAATGGATTCTAACGAAACTGGAATCAAATAAAAGAAGAGAGACTAGCAGTTGTAACACTTTAAAACATGGTTTCACAAATCCATAAATTGTGAGTAATTAATTAATTAATTATAGTTTGGTTGTGGGCGAGACCTGACGTCCGGTGTCGGTTCGGTCTAGCATATACCATTCTGCATTCAGTATCCCGTCTGCTTTCATGGAACAATAATTAGTTTAGACTTTAGTTGGGAACATGAATCCTGTTCGTCACCTGATTCTGATTATTTTGTTAATAACCATCTATTAATCTTGTAATTATTGTTGTCATGTGCATTAATTGTAAAATTGTATTCGATTTTTTTTTCTTTTTGCTGTTTATATTATATAAATAATTTTCCAAGTTGTGACTAGAAAAGCTGCATTCGCGGTCACGCCTCATCTCTCTATTAAACTTGTGGGTTCTCTGTTCAAGTGGATATCCAGGAAGAAACAAATTTTGCATTATTTTCATTAACATGTAAAGGGCATTTCATATCTGCGTCTTAATTAGTTTATATTGCAGAACTTGCATATACAGAGAGTCTTCCGACCCACGACTAGGCTAGCGGGAGAAGTTCATGCGCCCGCTGAGTCCTCATTCCGCGTCACTAAATGTTTATCTTTATTACTTTTTAAATTAATGAAAAAATAACCTAATTCACTATCCACAAATTGATCCATGTTTGAAGAATAAGATGTTTTATTGCAAATGAGATATCTAATTTATAGGTATGTCTGAAGTCCCCTCTAAGAATAATATATTCATAAAAGTTGTCTAATAAATGTTTAAGGCCAGGAATATTTTAATGAAATATGCTGGTAATATTATTAGTTCTACTTTTTTTTTCTGAGCCTTCTCTTTCGTATCTGCATCACATAGGTCAATAATGGACGAGTAAGCGTTTTATATAAACAGATCCGTGTATGCTTTTGAACTTTGAGAATACAATAGGCTATATTATTAATTAATACAGCTAAAGAGAATGTTTGCTTGAACTGGTATTTGAACCCACGATCTCCAGCTTTACTCGCTGGTGCACTAAACAATTGTGCTACTAAGGAAATCCAGGAGTAGATTGATTTTCAACCACTTTTCCAGAATTCCCCTGACTTGTTATTAACTGCCTTCCCAACATATAATCTATTTCTACGTGTGACCATATATTTAGTTGTATTGATATTTACTTCCAGCCGCCAATTCTTAGTATTTAATATAATTTGAGTGTTATCTTTAACTATCTCCTCGCTGTCGCTTAATTATACATACAAAAGTACAAATGTACTTATTATCGTGACAATTGTTCGCATAATAGGAGTTGAAAATAATAAAATGTCATTTAAGCCTGGTCAGTCGTCGATGTAAAGAGTGGTCCTTTAATAGATGCATTATCTTACATTGGTTTTTAGCTATCAATCCTAGAAAATTCTATCTTTAATTGGGGCGACAGTTTAATATTTGAGGATTTATTGTGTGTGTGTTTGTTTCTTTGTTTGTGTTTGTTTCTTTGTGTGTTTGTTTCTTTGTTTTTTGTTTCTATTAACTCTAGCGGCAACGATTTTTTATTTTCCAAAACCAAACTCGATATAGGGCCTACAGCGATCAATTAAAAAAAGTAAATTCTAGTCGATAACGGGTAAAATCGGTTTGTCTTTTGTCTTGGTTCCACAAATATGTAACTTGAATAAAATCTACCATACAGGCCTATATTACAACCTTAACTTTTATTAGCTTACATAAACTTCCAAGGCCAAAAGTCCGTAACCCTTAAATTGGGAAAATCCTATTTTCTTCTCGTACGAGATATTTAAATATATTGGACGTCAGTGAAAGCAAAATCATGTAAAACTGTAATTTATTAGTTATAACCGTATATTGTGTAATTCGACCACAAAATTTATATAGTTTCTACTCGTCCGTTTTTTATAGATTTACGTATTAAAATATCAAATAAATTGAACCAGTATATCTTATAGGATACATAGAAAATATAAGTTTTAAACTTAAAAAAGATCAACGTAGAACATTTTTATAAACAAAACAAAAAATTTTCTTTAGAAAATTGCATGTCAATGACATTGTCCACGAGTTTTTATTCACTCTGTATATACAGTTTATTAAATGAGTGCACCTATTTATTATTTTATAAACAATAATTACGTATTAGAGTTGCTACATCTTATGTAATAAATATAATACTCAATAAAATTCTCTCCGGGTTATTAAATGCTGTGCAATTATTTGTGTTAGCAATTAACCTGTCTGTTAATATCTCTTCGTTTCAAAATTTTTGCTAATTACTTACGCAAATGCACGTAATCTACTCTCATCTCCTATAGTACGAGACCGTTTTGTATCCATGTAACTGGAAGAATGACATTTTCATATATAATGATTTTTGTTCATAACCAATTACTATATTAAATTGCATTTTATGAAGAATTAACATGATATTTGACAGAAAAAAAATAATTTTATTCAAGAAAGTAAGTCGTCTTCTTATTATTCTTCTTCCTTCCAAGTATTAGGCCAAGGCCTGTTACGGTCCTACAGAAAATTTTCCCTCCAGCGTTTCATAGGGCGGCCCAGAGATCTTCGTCCTCTTGGTATATAATTATAAACAGCTTTGGGGATCCGATTTGAACTCGTTCTTTCAAGATGGTGTTTCCAATTTAGTTGGTACTGTTTAATATATTCCAAAATTGGCGTAGTCTTCAATTCTTTTAAGATATCGGTGTTCCTGTTCCGATCCCATCTGGTGTAACCCGCTGTTCTGCGCATGAATCTCATTTCACAAGCCATTATTCTGCTTTCATGTTGTCTTTTTAAGTTAAATTAATAAAAGTAACTAATAATTAATATGTCTAGTATTGTTAATGTACATTGTTTCACTTCCATAGAAACTAAATCAAACCGAATAACTTTTTGAATAAAGAAATATATTGAATATAAATGAAAACATTTAAAATTTTTTTTTCATAGAATTAGTTAGCTGCACTGATAGAAATTCATATCGACTTGTCTCAATTAACTTATTTTGTCTGTGATTCTATAACTTGGATTATTGTACAATTCGTTAATGTTTAAAACATTGCCTAAAAATTGTAATATCAAAAATTCTTGAAATCTGCACATTTATAAAATTTTAAAACAAACATTTAATTAAATGAAATAGTAAAAAAAGGAAGCGAAAAACTTTTACTCAAAATAAATACAAATATACGGATATTATGTTTCTTAATTCATAACAAATATTGGGTTATTAAGGAATAAGGAATCAAATTTTTAATTAATTGGACTGCTATTAGTTTGGTCTATTTGATCTGAATATTCAAGATCGAATAGACACTTAAGCCCTCCTACCACGTCAAGGTTGCAGTCCTCAGGAGGGTGCCTCATGCCCATCTATCATCTAACTATCCTGCCTACCCATTTTCTAACCTACAAACCTACAGATATGACCCTATGACTATCGCTTCCATATTAAGGCTGCCATTGAATTTAGTGTGCGTGTCAAGAGATGGCATTTTGATCGCTCAGAGTCGGTACGCATTTGAAGCGTGGCCGATGTCAGAATCTGTGAAAATAGAAGCGCGTAGGGGATGAGACAGTTGGGTTATTGTTGTCTAAATTATTTTGTGGTTTTATGTCGGACTGAACGGAAAACACATGTGTGTATAGAGGTTTCTAAGGAGACGACGAGTTTACAAAAATCTTGAAATTTTACATAATGGTAATTTAATATGAACGTACATCTGGGCGATAAATATCCGTCTATAATGTATTCCTTTAAATCATGATTATGTTAATCTTTTGTATGTTACGCTTTTTCTATGGTTTTCCTATTGCACATTTTCTCTCCTACAAGAAGTTTCAATGCCTCTTTTCATTTTCCATTTTTTGCTATAGGCCTATATAATGACAATCGTATTCTAACCCACTGGCTCTATCGATCCTAGAGGTTCATGGCCTAAAAGACATACTACAAATAAATATTACAATCTTTCCTTGAATATTTCACCTCTCTCAAATCATGATTGATGTTATTTTCCCATCTCATTCTTGGTCTACCTAGTAGGCGATTTCCCTCTGATTTCCTACAAGAAGTTTACATGCCCTACTTTCATTCTCCATTCGTGTCACATCCTGCCCATCGCAGTCTACCAGATTTAAGTGGTTTACGTTTCATGTAATCTTCTTCATTCGACTCTCTATCCGTCTCTCTTTGGTCCAAAAGTTTTCCGAGGAACTTAATTCGCAAATTTGCATTATCTTCCCTTATCCCTTAAACTAAGAGACCTTGTTTCATTCGCATGTAACATACCTGGAAGAACAATCGTTTTAAATATTTTAAGTTTAATGTTTTTTTAGATAAGTTGGACTTACTAGAGTCCCTGCAATGAAAATACTAGCGTTTCTAGAGTTGTACCAATGTTTAATTTCTTTCTGCACTTCATTTCTCTTTGTCATTATTGTTCGTATATATTCGATTTCTACCATTCCTTCAAAATTTCCCTCATTTGTCATTAACTGCCTTCCCAATATATCATGTATTTCTACGTGTGATCATATATTTAATTTTATTGATTTTTCTACCAGCTCCCAATTCTTAGTATTATTAGATAGAATCTGAGTGTTAGCTTTTAATATGTCCTCGCTGTCGCTTATAATAAGCAAATGCAAATATACTAATGATCATGACAATTTTATCGCATAATAGGAGTTGAAAATAATAAAAAAATGTAATTTGAGTTTGGTTAGTCGTCGGGGTAAGGAGTGGTCCTTTAATAGATGCATTCATTAAATTGGATTTTAATTATCGATCTTAGAAAATTCGGTCGTTAAGGGGGTAGTAGTTTTATACGAATCATATTTGACAGATTTTACTGTGTATGTGAATTTTTATATTGCCTCTATCGGCAACATTTTTTATAGTTTTTAGGCCAAACTCGATTTACCGCATTAATTAAAAAAGTAAGTCTTATCGATAACCAACAAAATCGGATTGTCCTTTGTCTTGGTTCCACATATATATGTAACAGTACTACAGGCATATATATATATATATATATATATATATATATATATATATAGTACATATTAATCAATTGTTGCATACTATAGGCATATATATATATATATATATGCGCCTATAGTACATATTAATCAACTGTTACATACATATGTGGAACCAAGACAAAGGACAATCCGATTTTGTTGGTTATCGATAATATTTACTTTTTTAATTAATGCGGTAAATCGAGTTTGGCCTAAAAACTATAAACAAAATGTTGCCGATAGAGGTAATAGAAAAATTTCATACATATATATTGGAATCTTTAACTTCTATTAGCCTACGTAAAAGTCCGTAACCCTTAAATTGGGAAACCTTTTTTTTCTTCTCGTACGAGTTATTTAAATGCATTGGACGCAGTGAAGCCAAAATCGTGTAAAACTGTAATTTATTAGTTATTGTCGTATGTTGTGCAATTCGACCACAAAATGTATGTAATTTTATCGTCTTTTTCATTATTTTATTAAAATATCAAATAAATTATATCAGTATCTTACAGGATACATTGAACATTTAAGCGTTTTACTTAAAAAAAGATAAACATAGAGAGAATTTTTTAAAACAAAAAAACTTTCTTTACAAAATTCCATGCCAATGACATCGTCCGCGAGTTTTTATTCACTCTGTATATGCAGTTTATTATACGAGAGCAGTTCGTTGAATTTTCTAGCATTGTTTTATAGAAAAGAATTACATATTAGAGTTGCTACATCCTATGTAATACGTATAATACTCAATAAAATTCTCTCCTGTTGTACAAATATTTGTTTTCGCAATTATCTTCTCTGTTCATTTCTTTATGGTTCAAAATGTTGCTAATTACTTTCTCAAATACACGTAATGTATTCTCTCCTCCTTAAGTAAGAAACCATGTTATGTATCCACGTAACTGGAAATGACATTTTCATGTACTATGGTTTTTTTCATAACCAATTAGTGCTTTAAGAGTAAAGTGTGGTCATTTAATAGATGCATATATTACATTGGTTTTTAATGATCGATCCTTGAAAATTCGGTTGTTAAGGGGGCAGTAGTTTAATAGGAATCATATTTGACAGATTTTACTGTGTATGTATTTGTTTGTTTCTATTGACTCTAGCGGCAGCATTTTTTTAAACCAAACTCTATTTACAGCATCATTTTAAAAAGTCGATAACCAAGAATATAGTTTTTTTCTTGGTTCTACATATATGTAACAGTTGAATCATATTTACTATACATATTGCAATTTTCACTTATATTAGCCTACATAAAATTCCTAGACCAGAAATCTGTAATCCTTAAATTGGGATAACCCAGTTTTTTTCTCCTAAGAGTTGTTTAAATGTATTCGACGGCAGTGAAACCAAAATCATGTAGAACTGTTATTTTTAGCTATTGCGGTATATTGTGCAATTCGACTACAAAATGTATCTAATTTCTACTCGTCCTTTTTATATTTTTATTAAAATATCAAATAAATTGAATCAGTATGTCTTACAGGATACATTGAAAATTTAAGCGTTGAACTTTAAAAAAATGTATCAACATAGAGAATTTTTGTAAAAAGAATGCTTTCTTTAGAAAAACTCATGCCAATGACATTATGCTTGAGTTTTTATTCACGCTGTATATGCAATTTATTTTATGACAGCAGTTTGTTGAATTTGGTAACATTGTTTTATAGGAAATTATTACATATTAGTGTTGCTACATCCTATAAAATACGTATAACACTCAATAAAATTCTCTCCTGTTATAAGTTGTGCAATTATTTGTTTTTGCAATTAACTTGTCTGTTCATCTCTCTTCGGTTCAAAAATTTTGTTAATTACATTCTTAAACACACGTAATCTATTCTCTTATCCTATAGTAAGAAACCATGTTTTGTATCCACGTAACTGGAAGGATGTTATTTTAATATACCATAATTTTTATTCATAACCAATTATTGTTATAAACTATAATTTATTTTAGCTAACATAATATTTCAAAGAACAAAATTTCATTATATTGAAAATAGTTAATAAAATATACAAATAAAAATGACTAATAATGTGCTAGTATTGTTAATGCACATTGTTTCATTTCCATAGAAACTAAGTCAAATTGCATAATTTTTTGAAGAAAAAATATTGAATATAAATTAAAACATCAAATTTCTTTATAGAATTAGTTAACTGTACTGATACAAATTCATATCGACAAGTCTCAATTAACTTATTTTGTCTGTGATTTCATAACTTGGATTTATTTGGGTCGTAAAATTTCATCAATGTTTAAAAGATGGCCTAAGAACTGTAATATCAAATTTCCTTGAAATCTTCACATTTATAGTATTTTAAAACAGTGATTAAATTTAATTAAATGGTAAAAAAGGAAGCGGAAAGCTTTTACTCAAGATAAATACAAATATATGGATATTACATTTGAAACTCATAATAAAGACGTAATAAATATTAAAATGACTATTACATACGAAATATAAGATTGAGTTATTAATTAAGGAATCTAAATTTTTAATTAATTGGACTGCTATTAGTTTGGTCAATTTGATCTTATTATTCAAGATCGAATAGACACTTAAGCCCTCCTACCACGTCAAGGTTGCAGTCCTCAGGAGGGTGCCTCATCCCCATCTATCATCTAACTATCCTACCTACCCATTTTCTAACCTACATCTATACAGCTACGACCCTATCACTATCGCTTCCATATTCAAGCTGCCATTGAATATAGTGTGTGTCAAGTGATGGCATTTTGATCGCTCAGAGTCGGTACGCATTTGAAGCGTGGCCGATGTCGGAATCTGTGAAAATAGAAGCACGTAGGGGATGAGGCAGTTGGGTTATTGTTGCCAAAGTCATTTTATCGATTTGTCTCGGACTAAACGGAAAACTCATGTGTGCATAAGGGTTTCTAAGGAGACGATGAGTTTGGAAAAAAAATGTAATTTAAATAATGGTAATTTAATATGAACTTACATACGTTTCACCTAGATTATAAATATCCGTCGCACAAGAATTACGTGAACTAAGCGATTTCCTCTAACGTACTCACTGGTACTATCGATACAGTAGTTCATGACCGTGCAGACATACATCCCTATCCTGAGCCAGTGATTTCTAATCATTCTATAATGTATTCGCTCAAATCATGGTTAATGTTATTCCCCAATCTCTTGGCCTACTTTGGCGCTTTTTCCCTGGTTTTCCTACAATGAGTTTCCATACTTCTCTTTCGTACCCAATTCGTGTCACATCTCTTGCACATTTGCAAGTATCGAACCCGAACGTTCGTGTTCCCACCTGATCGCTCTACTGACTGCTCTACGAAAGGAGATAGATAGTGAATGCAGAATAATATACATCTAGCCTTAACAGAGATCGGACGTCAGGTCTCGCCCAAACCGGATCGTAATTAATTAATTACTCAAAAGGTTTGACCCCATGTTAAAAGTACTGTGACTGCTGGGATTGTTTTCTTTTATTTTATACCAGTATCGCTATAATTCATTGGTCGTTTTGGAGTATGTCCCCTTGTTAGTGTTTTAGGTGGTGTTAAAATAAGCCAGTGTGGGTGTAGGCCTACTTTCTTTTTTAGCACATAACTGTCTTTTGTTAAAAAGTGAAAGTGTTAAAAAGAGAATACTGGTATTTGTGAACCAAAGGCATTTTTAATCAATTTTGCCAGAGAGGCCAAAACAATGAAACGAAAAATGTTATATTGTTACATATGTGCTCTATAGTTTTTTACACGCTTTATATTAGCTTGACCTGTATCTATCTATCTATCTATCTATGTAACTGAATCTTTCAACGTGTTTTTCACCCACTTAAAATAATTGGATCGACTTGAAATTTTGTATACATGTAAAGGACCCGTGACAATACAATAATTTCATATTTATTTTCTAAAATCCTGGCCAGAATTATCAGAAAATAAAAAAAAAGTGTCGTTGTATTTATGTAACGGAATTTTTGAACACGATTTTCACCCATTAGAAACGTAGGATCGACATGAAACTTTGTATAATTGTTAAGGACCCGTGACAATATAATAATTTCATATCCATTCTCTAAAATCCTGGCCAGAATAAGCAGAAAATCAAAAAAAGTGTCTTTGTATTTATGTAACGGAATCTTTGAACACGATTTTCACCCACTTAGAGACATTGGATCTACTTGAAACTTTGTATACTTGTAGAGGACCCATTACACTATAATAATGTCATTTTATTTCTAAATTCCTGGCCAGAATCATCAGAAAATCAAAAAATTAAAACTGGTATAATAGGTTACGGACTTGTCGACTTTTTAGTCAATCGTTGTAAGAGCTCAGTTGGTAGAGCGGTGAACTAGTGGTATATAATTTCAGTAATCCATAGGTCTCTGGTTCGAATCCGGCTGGGGAGGATTTTTTTTTAGAACTGTAATACTTTCAGCTCATACTACATGAGTATGGAATTTAAAGATATTTTACATTCTTATCTTGTTCTGTAAAATATTAAAACTAAAAATAAGAAAATAAATAATAGTTTTAAAAAACTAAAACAGCACGCTTTATTAGAAAACCGAACTCAAATGAAAAATAATTTTAATTTCCAACACGCTTGGGATAAATTTAAAGTGGTCAACAAAAAAATCATCTCCAACACATATAGAATAAAACTAGAATTATCAACAAAAAGAAAATAATTTTACCATCAAAAGCGTGGGGTGCTTTTTATGATTTTTACATTTTCTTCTTAGAGACTTTACTTTTACCAATATCTGTTTATTATCAAATATATTAATTGATATAGAGCACCCCACGCTTTGATGGTAAAATTATTTTCTTTTTGTTGATAATTATAGTTTTATTCTATATATGTTGGAGATGATTTTTTTGTTGGCGACTTTAAATTTATCCCAAGCGTGTTGGAAATTAAAATTATTTTTCATTTTTGAGTTCGGTTTTCTAATAAAGCGTGCTGTTTTAGTTTTTTAAACTATTATTTATTAAATAATCAATTGAGTTGGTGTTTACTTGATGAAAATCCATATTTATTAATTATATAAAAATAAAACGTAGTTTTATTTGATTTTCATATTTATTATATAATTCAGTGACAGCTGTTTCGGTACACTGTACCTTCTTCAGACATGTTAACAAATTATGAATTGTGTTCCAACTGGAACATGTCTGAAGAAGGTGTACCGAAACAGCTGTCACTGAATTATATAATAAATATGAAAATCAAATAAAACTAAGTTATATTTTTATTTAATTAATTATTATTTATTAATTTACTGTTTAGTCATGTGTTGACTTAAAACGAAGTTCACTACTGCTATGTTAATGGTAAACTTACGAGAAGTTAATTTGTTATTAATGAATGGCAATTATATATTTGGAACCAAGACAAAGTAAATTAAATGTCAGAATTTGCTGTATAGAATATTTTCTGTTATTAAATGGTGGACAATTATTTATTTTTCCAATACATTTTTTGTTCGTCACTCTTTTATCAAACAATTGTAAGTACTCTATTTTGTAATACTCGAAATATTTTCTTCTCTCTTAAAGTAAGAGACAATGTTTAGCATCCATACAATTGGAGGAATGACTGTTTTATATATCTTCTTCTTCTTCGGCTTTCCCCCACTTATAGGTTTGCCGTCTTCAGTTTCCATTTATCTCTATCATTCCAATCTCCCTCTTCCAAATTCCTATCATCCATTATAGTTCTGACGTAGGTTTTCCATTTCCATCTTGGTCTGCCACGTTTATTTCTTCCAGGGGATGACCATTGGTATATATTTTTTGGCCATCTTTCATTTTCCATTCTTTGTACATGGCCATACCATTTAAGTGTTTGATTTTCAATCCTCTTAACAACAGATGTGGTGACATTCATTTCTCTCCAAAGGAATTCATTTCTTATTTTATCCTGTCTTGTTTTTTGGAGGCTTCTTCTAAAATAATCAAATTCAACAGTTCTAATTTTGTTCTTTTGTAATTCCGTCAAAGTCCAAGTTTCACTTCCATTTGACAAAATATTCTGTATTATGCTCTTATAAATTTTCATTTTACTTTCCTTTGTAATATTTTTATTCCAAATTATTCCATGTAATGTCTTAGTTGAATTTTTTGCCATTGCAATTTTAGTCTGTACATCTCTCCCACAGGTACCAAAACATGTAATTATTGACCCAAGATATTTAAAAAATTCACACTTTTTTATTTTCCCTGTTTCAAGTATGAGGTCATCCACATCCTTTCCCAAACACATATCTTCTGTTTTCCGTAAATTTATATTCAGTCCCTATTTTTTATATTCTTCCATTAGTTTATTTATCATATATTTCATATCATCTTCATCCCCTGCAAAAATTATTTGATCATCTGCAAACAACAATGAATGCAGTACTTTTCCTCCTATAGGAATACACATTTCAGAACATTTTTTTATACCACAAGTTAAGAGCCTGGTCTAAATAAATGTTAAAAAGAATTGGTGATAAACTGCATCCCTGCTTAAGGCCTTTATTCACTGTGAATTCCTCTGTTAAAGTATTCTGTATTTTTACTTTGGCTTTTGTATTACTACAGATAGTCCTAACAATATTAATCCATTTATCACAGATATTCAGATATCTCATTGCCGTCCATAAGAATTGTCGAGGTACACTATCATATGCCATCTCTAAATCAATAAAGGTCATATGTAGTTCTTTATTTTTTGCTAGGATTTTCTCTTGTAATTGTCTAATACAGAAAAATATTATCAATACATGATCTTCCACTCCGGAATCCACATTGTTCTTCTCTTAAGTTATCTTTTATCTCCTTAAGTTTAAAATTTATAATTTTACTAAAAATCCTAGCTGTTGAAGGTAAAACGCTTATACCTCTATAATTGGAACACAGTTTCTTATCACCTTTTTTAAAAATAGGAGTAATGTACGATAAATTCCAGTCTTCTGGGATATCGTCTCCAATTTCAATTTTATTACAAAGTTTTGTTAAAAATATTACTAAAATATCTCCTCCATGTTTTAGGAGTTCCGTCTGAATATTTCCTGGTCCTGGTGCTCTCCCATTTTTTGCCTCTTTCAAAGCTCTTTTTACTTCATCCACTGTTATCTCTGGAGTGTCAAATTTATATTCTACATCCGTATCTTGAGGTTGAAACTCATTTCTATTTTCTTGAAGTAAACCTGTATAATGTTGCATCCATTCTGATGGTCTTATCAACTGAATATTTATCTTCTTTCTTTCTGATTTCCTGATATTTTGTAATGTTTTCCAAGCTTCTTTGGATCTAGCATATCCAATCGAATGATCTATATTCGAGCATATATTATCCCAGTACTCATTTTTTGTTCTTCTCACTTCCACCTTTGTTTTATGTTTTAAAGTGATATATTCATTTCGAGATGTTGTTGAGTGATCTGATAACCATTTCATCCCTGCTTTCTTTTTTCTTCTACTAATTTTTTAATATCGTGATTAAACCATTCATTGTTTCTTTTTGGTTCTCGATTTTCTGTCCCAAGTGCTTCTAAAGCTGCTGAATGTATACTTTCCTTTAGTTGATCATACATTTCCACTGCAGATTTATTTACATTTAAATTAAGTTTTTGCTTTAATCTGGATTGATAAAGATATTTTATACTCTCATCATAGAGTAAACTTACTTTATATCTTTGTTCATTCAAAGGGGTTGTATTTATTCTCTCTTCCGTTACTTCAATATTTTGTTTTTTGCTACTTGTTAATATGAATTTTCCCAAAAGCATATAATGATCACTTCCGCAATCTGGTTTTCTATACACTCTAACATCTTTCACTAACATATCACGTTTTTGTTTCACAATTATATAATCAATTATTGATTTGAGACTTTTTGTTGGCTGTTCCCATGTGTATTTATGTATTTCCCGATGTTGGAAGAAACTATTCATTATCATATAGCCATGTTGTTTACATAAACTTATCAATCTATCTCCATTATCATTTTCCACCTTTTCCCCAAATGGTCCAATCACTTCATCTTTCATTCTACTTCCTACTCGACTATTAAAATCTCCTGTTATTATTACTTCTTGATGTTTTTTATTTTGTCCAAAATTTCTGACAGTTTGTCAAAAAATTCATTTTTCTCCATAGTTGTTGCATCCTCATTTATGGCATATACTCCTATTATTATAAGCTCTATCCCAAAAAGTTTGAGATTTAAATTAATAATTCTTTCATCAATTTCTTCCCAAGACACTATATTTTTTACCAACTTATTTTTTATCAAAATGTATATACCTCTTTTTGCTCTACTAGTTTTTGGTACTTCACTCCAGATATGTGTATAATTTCCTAATTTTTCCGGTCCTTTCCCTTTCTTTTTTGTTTCTGAGAGCACAATAATATCTGCATTCATTGCTAATATATAAAAATGAATGTTTGTTTGTTTGATTGTTCGTACTTTATGCGCGGCCATACTGTTGATCCGATTGTCATAGAGTTTGATCAGCAGATTCCCTTAAAAACACCCTTTGCAGTGAAAAACGTGAAAGAGTCCCTTTTTTACCCTTAAATGGCTTACACAGCCTAAACCATAACAAATACACAAAATTAATATACACAGAATTTAATATCTCAAAAAACTCTACAAAAAGGTCCGCGACAGTATATATGTATCTTTTACAGATAACACACAATAGCCATTTTGTCTTTCATTGAAGCCAAGCAGATCGGGATAAGTAGATTCCCGGTCAACCATGTGTTGCCATACCATTATCCTATTGTCATGGCGCTTTTAGCAAAATGTTCAGGATTTTCGCGGGAAGATTATAGGTTATAAGAGTTTTAATGCTCAAGCCTTTCACCCTTAAAAATCACCTTCTGTAGTGAAGAACGTGAAAAATGTCGCTTTTTGTAAGCTTAAATGGCTTACACTGCCCAAACCATAACAAATACACAAAGGTATTGTACACAGAATTGATTATCTCAAAAAACTCTACAGAGAAGTCTTGAACAGCATATGTTTATCTTTTAAGGATAACTTACAATAACCATTTTCCCCTTCCATTTATGCCAAGAATATCGGGGTAAGTAGATTCCTGGACAAGCATAGCAGCGCACGGCGGGTATTATTTTATGGATAACTCAAATTAACGAATTTTTCCTTTCAGCTCATTCATGCCAAGTACATCGGGATGTGTTGATTTCCCGGGCAACGCCGGGTAATCAGCACGGGGTATAAAAAAATAAACGATATAAATTTATATTCATTTTTCCTTTTACTTATTCAACTAAATGCAAAAACACATTATCATTTATTTTGGTGTAGCTGCGCACGCCGGGTATCAGCTAGTTTTGTATAAAAAATAGTGTCTGCTTGCACATGTTCGTAATGTTTCCATCTACCTATAACTTAAACATGTACTGTACAATGAAGATAATTCAATAATGATAATACAATAGCTAAACAAGAGCGCCGTCCTGACTGCAGCACATCTGGACTCAACATCAAAGCTTTATTGAGGAGAAAGAAAGAAAGAAAGAAAGAAAGAGAATGGAATTTTTCCGAGTTCCTGCATACTAAATTACTACTAATACTACTGCTATTACAAATTAATGTTTTAAAATTTCTGATGATCCAAGAAGGCGGTGGAATCAAGAATCCGAACAGGCCGGAAGTATATGCCTTGAAGTTGATAACAATGAACTTTTTTATGAAGAGCAAATATAATATTTCACAGTATAAAATTAAATTTCATCCAAAAAGAATTAATAAATATATTAATAATAGTAACTGCTAACATTTCTTGTGTTTTTAATGAGCATTGTTTCATTTCCATGGAAACTAAATTAAATTTAATAAGATGTTTTAAAAGAGAAAAATATTGAATTAAAATTGAAAATATTTTAAAATGTACTCGTATGTATTGTATTGCATTAGTTAATTGTATGAATACAAATACATACTGACATACCTCAAATAATTTATATCAATTTCTTTCTTCTTATTTCTATACTTGGATTTATTTATTTAAGTCATACAATTCCGTTTATGTTCAAAACAATGCGTAATAACTATTATATCAAATTTATTTGAAATATGAACCATACTATTATAACATGTTAACGCACATAATGAAAGGAATTCAATTTTAAAAAGCGGAGAAAATATTTTACACCATATTAATGCAAAGAAATTTAGGTTTTGTTTATTTCGAAGTTTCTAACGAATGCATAATAAGTTAAAATGTTTATTTTATAGAGTGTGTGGAAGTTTGAATCATTAAGAATATGTACATTTTCACTGAATTGGACTGCTATTAGTCGGTTCTATTTGATCTGAAAATTTAAGATCAAATAGACGCTTAAGCCCTCCTACCACGTCAAGGTTGCAGTCCTCAGGAGGGTGCCTCATCCCCATCTATCATCTAACTATCCTGCCTGCCCATTTTATAACCTGCATCTATACAGCTACGAGCCTATCACTATCGCTTCCATATTAAGGCTGCCATTGAATTTAATGTGTCAAGTGATGACATTTTGATCGCTCAGAGTCGGTACGCATTTGAAGCGTGGCCGATGTCAGAATCTGTGAAAATAGAAGCGCGTTAGGGATGAGGCATTGTGTTATTGTTGTTCAAGTTAATTATAATTATTTTTCGGACTAAAAAGAAAACACATTTGTATTTTCGAGTTACTAAGGAGATGAGAATAAAACAATGATGCAATTTTGCATAATTGGTATTTGTTGCTAATATACATATAATTGTCATGTAAATAATAATAATAATAATAATAATAATAATAATAATAATAATAATAATAATAATAATAATAATAATAATAAAACTAACTCGCTGGCATTATCGAACCCTTGATTTCAAACTGGCGCGGACATTCTATCCTTAACGAATGTTTTACAATTATCCCTGTATAATTTGCCTCCCTCAAATCATGGTTAATGTTATTCTCCCACCTCGTTCGTAGCTTATTTACTGGGAGCTTTCCATCTGGTTTTTCTACGAGAACTTTCCATTCCCCATTTGTGCCACATGATCTGCCCATCGCAGTCTACGATAATTAGCAGTTCTTATTACATCTGGTTTCCGTAATGATCCTTTAGTTCACTCTTTGGAATCTTCTACATTCACCTGTCTCTCATTGATAGAAAAATTTTCTAAAGAACCTAATTCTCAAATACTCGTAATATTTTCTCTTCCCTTAAAGTAAGATTCCATGTTTCGCATCCATATAATACAGGGTGGTCCAAAAGTCTCGATCCATTTTTATGAAAGCATTGACCAACGTTCATGACTGTTACATGTGTTATTTGTCAGATGTCTGTGAACAATCTTCAGTACAGTTCAATCTGTCCCCCTTGCATTTCGAGGCATTGCTCCCAGAGTTGCACTGTTGCTCTAAACACATTACGCAGATGGCGTGATGTAATAGCTACTACTGCCTCGAAAATGCGTTCCCGTAAATGAGGAAGATCACGAACCTTAGTCTTGTACACATGGGACTTGATGAAACCCCACGCAAAAAAAAATCAAGTGGGGTTACGTCTGGTGAGCGTGATGCCCCCATTCTTGGCGCAGCTCTGCTGATCCAGCAACCCGGAAATGTTGCATTGTTATAGGCACGCACACACAGAGCGAAATGCGGTGGAGCGCCATCTTGCTGAAAGATAACAGAGTGTAAAACACCATCCTGCATAAGCTGTGGTTCTAGAAATTGTTCAAGCATGTCCACGTAGGTGACTCCAGTGACTGTGGGTTCTTGAAACATGAATGGACCGTACAGTTTTGTTGCTGTTACACCTAGCCATACATTAATTTTTGGTGTATCTCGTTGCCATTCACATGCAGCATCAGGTTGCTCGTCGGCCCATATTCGACAGTTATGCATATTTACACGACCACAAATGTGTAATGTAGCCTCGTCACTGAAAATGATATTGTTCATTCGATTTTCATTAGCAACAGCCTGAAGCAAATCATGGCACATAGCCTGACAGGCAGCATAATCTTTCTGTTCCAAGTGATGTAGCACTTGCAGATGGTATGAACGTTTGTTGAGTTTAAACCTAAAAACCCTCCAGACTGTTGTCCTGGGAATGTCCAGTCCATTACTGAGCCTGCGAGTCGACGCGTCTGGACTGCGTTCAATCGCATGCTGAATACGTTCAACATAATTTGCAGAGGTCTGTGGTCTGCTGAACGTTTTTCATCGAGAACACTTCCTGTTCGTCTAAATTTGTTCACGAGCATCCGGATATTGGCTCTAGTAGGTGCTGGTTTGTGAAACTTTCATTCAACTTCCTGACGCACTTGTTCATAGCTTACCAATCGCAATCGCGCGGAAACGACTGTTATTCTTTCTTCAGTGGTCAGCATACTTTGTGATGAACCTGAAAAACAACGAAGAAAATGTCAATTTAATGGAAATGGATCGAGACTTTTGGACCACCATGTATAACTGTGAGAATAACGTTTTATATATATCATCATCATCATCATCATGAACAAATTCGTTTTAGGTCATGTGGGCTGTACGGTAAACCCAGCGAAGATGGTCTTGATCTTTCCACCGATGTTTTGGTCTTCCTTGGTCCCTATGTCCAGTTGGGGTATATTGGAATGCCAATTTTGGAAGTCTATTTCTTGCCATTCTTCTCAGATGATTTTTCCATTCTTGTTGGTATCTTTGGATATCTTCATTTAAACTTGCCACTCCAAGTTTTCCTCTGATAATAGTGTTCCTTTGGTGATCCAGTCTATTAACTCCTAACGATGATCGTAAGAAGCGCATTTGGCTTACTTGAAGTTTGAGAGTTTCTTTTATTTAAAATCCAAATTTCACTTCCGTATTTTAGAGCAGCTTTTGATGTGATGTTATGTAATCTTAGTTTTGTCTCTGTCCTCATCTGTTTACCAAAATGTCTTCGTATTACCCATTCATTTTATTATATTTTTGTAATTTTGAATCAATGTCACTCTTATACTCTGCAAATACACTTCCTAAGTAAGATAAATCTGACACTTGTTCTATAATTTTTCTCAATCAATCTCATTTTCACCCGTTGTATGTTTTTTCCACACATTGCCATTGTTTTGGATTTTGATGTGGAAATTTTCATATTATATTTGCTGGCAATTTTGAATAATTGATATGCTGCTATTTGTAAGCTATCTTCGGAATCTGATAATATTATTTGATCATCAGCATATAATATTGTTTGAATTATTTTATATTTATTTTATATGTATATATATCTTTTTATTATATATATATTTATCTTTTTTTTTCTAGTTTAACCTTTTGTGAGAGAACTTGGAATGATAAAAACCCCCGTAATACGTTGTAGCATGCATTTCCAGAATTGAGCCTGCGTTTAATTTCTTTGTGTATGTTATTGCTGTTTGTAATTATCGTTCCCAGATAATTGAATTCATCCACTTCTCATTAATGACTGTTCATTTCAATCATATAATAAATGTCTGTGTGTTACCATTTATTAAATTTTACCGGTGCTTATTTACAGCCCCATTCCTTATTGTTACTTAATTCAATATGTGTGTTGGCTCTTAGTATCTCCTCACTATCGCCTAATAATACTGAATCATTAGCATATCTTATTAATATCATTAAAGTGTACGTCTTCTTTATCCTCTAAATATTTGATCGCATGCTTTAATACAAAATTGAATTGTAAGGGAAATTGTGCATGTCCTTCCTTTAACCTAACTCATTGTGAATTTCAAAAGTATCCGAAACTCCTTGCATATCCGCGCCCTATACTATGTGTCATTTAGGTCCATTCAAATAAGTCTAACTTTTTAGGAATTCCGAACTCCAGCAGAATACTATTTAACTTCTCTCTATTAATTTAATCGTATACATTTGAAATCTACAATGGCTACGTTGATATACAGTGCCATCATATTCTCATTTATTTTTAAAAAAATATTTCTTATACCAAAAATCTGATCTATTGTAGACCCATTTCCTCTGAATCAACGTTTATCACATTTTATGTCGTCAAAATAGGAAGTAAGTCTGAATATTAATATGTCACAATTTTGTACCACGTTGAAAGTAAAGAAATTCGCCTGTAGTTGTTGCTATCAGCTTAATCTCCTTTCTTATAGATGGTGCAACAATTTAATTTTTACTTTGGTTTGTAAGTACCTCTTTTTCTCCAAATCATACCAAGAGACCGATGTTTCTTGTTCATAAAGTTTCCTCCTCCTCCCCCCCCTTATTTCATGAGTTGTGCTGGGATTTAATCTAAACCTGATGCTTTATTCGTTTTTAATTTTTCTACCACCGGTACCATTTGAACCTCTAATGTAACTAATATTTCTCCTCTCTATAAGTCAATCTCTTCACTATCCTCTTTTGCATACATTTAGTAGCTATTTAAAATAGATTTCCTATAATTAATATATTCTTGGAATTTGTAAGAATACCCCTATTTTCATTCCTGTTATATTTGTTGTTGCCTAAGATCCTTCATTTGCTAATCCATCATTATAATTCTCAACTTCACAGCACAAGCCTTTTGGTCTGTTCCAGTTCATGATTTCACTGTCTTCTTGGTCTTTCTTTTGATTTGCTTCGTATAGGTACAGTACATATTTTCAAGCTCTCTCGGATTGGATGTTGGATCCTATATAGATGTTGGATGTTCCGTTCGACAAGTTTTTACTTTATATAGGAAGGGAGTAATTTGCAATTATTTTCTTATATCCTCATTTCTGATGTGGTATGTTAATGAGCATCTCTTTACTGCTCTTAAAAATGTATTCCTGATTAATTTATTCTGCTTTCATCTTTTTTTATTTAGCACCCAACATACACTCGCATATAAAAATAATGATACAGCCATTGTTTAATAAAATTCGAATTGCGTGTCATTCCTGATTTTGTTTCCTAAAGTCCTTCTAATTTTTCCACGCACGCTTTGAAAACGCGAGATTTTTATTTGCACGTCTTTAAAGTGATTGTAAGAAATGTGATTTCCAAGATAGTCAAAATGTGAAATTTGCTTCAATATTATGTCATAAATTACAATTTTTAGATCTATTGTATTTTTACCCTTAAAAGTCATAACTTGGGTTTTCTATGTTGATATTTTACAATTACAATTTTATTGAAGCTCCTCTTATGTCTCGGCAGTAAATACCTGATGGTAAGCGTACCAAGTTGTTTACAAAATAATTTCTCGCAATTTCTATTCATCTAAAAACAAATTTTCATTCAGTAGACCTAATTATACATAAATACTTGGGCTGTAACATTAATAATGGCAACTACTTGTTTATTATTAGTATACAAGTGACGACCTGTGAAAATTCTACAGGCTTTCAGTGTAGTTGCCATTGTCTAAAACTCATTGCCAGCGATGTGGAAGATGCAAGCGATGTAGCAGCTCCTGCTCTGTTGATGTTTCTGACGGACCTCCTTAATGCCAGCAGAATCTCGAGAATAATCTGGAATCGAATATCACGAAGGGTTCCTTCATCTTAGGGATCAAATCATAATCACAGGGGCTTAGAAATTTTATTGTTTCAAATATTCTCTGTTCCTATCTAGTAAAAACTGAAAATTGTTATGACCAAATTTGTTATGTATGTGTCTATGTTCTTTAATACTCTAGAGGCTGCAATTTTTGTTTCAGCAAAACCAAATTTGGCATATAGGGATTAATTAAAAAAAGTAAGGTCAAATTTATTAATCAGTAAAATCGGACTATTAGGTGTAGAATCCACATGAAATGACCATTTAAAAATCACTCTAGTGTTTGTAATTTGCTATGTTTCACAGGAAAACTCAGTGTATACTGTTCAAATAAACCAATTTTTTTTTAAATTAGTGAAATTCGATCTTAATAGTGAGGGATTACCTGAAACCTGACATTACAAAATTGACTCTAGCAACTGCCACATTTGGTGCATTTCAATATATGTATACATTTAATAAACTCTTAAATTGCCAATGTATCCTATAAGATACATTAAATGAATTTAATATTTTTAACAAAGTAATGAAAAAATGAATTGGTGTCACATTATACAACAATTTGCAAATAGGCAATAGCTTACGGTTATGCATGGTTTGTTTTCGCTGCAGTGTGGCACTATAAAAGATGCTGGGCTCAGAAATTGATTTTTCTCTAATTTAACAATATAAATATATAGCATCATATGATGATACTTTCAGGTGATAGGTAGAGCTTGCTGCATGCTTTTTAATTGTTATAGTATTTGATGAGCAACCCTGATGATACTCTGTTGATGGGTGGAACATACGCCAGGATCAATTGAGGGGTCTAGTGAGAGAGGGAGTTATGCCACTCTAAGAAGAAATGGATATAAATTGCATTTTATAAAGCATTATATTACGAAATTATTTGTACAATAATGGGGGTAACTTTTTCTTCTTTAACTTACTGTTATGTAAACTATGCAAAAGGAAGAATATAAATGTTTATATAAATAGCACTATTTCCATTTTTTATCAATTTAGTGATGTAGTTTATGTTGATTTTATCTTACTGTATTTGCAAATTTAATTGGGCAAATTGCATCCCAGATTGATTACTGATTTTTTAGCAGAATTAATACTAGGTATATTGTTTAATTTTGTATAACACTAGGTACAGGAATGAGAAAGAGCTGATGATATGAATAATTCAAATTTATTAAAATGAACCTCCTAAATTTTATTTCCATTGAAATATATACCAAATATATTGTTTGATTGACCAGCCTCATGGGCTAGTGGTCAGCGTTCCTCACTACTGATCATGAGGTCCGGGTTCGATTCCCAGTCAAACCATAGGATTTTTTCTTTAAAGGGAATTATTCCTGTGGTTGCCCATGGTCTAGAATTTAGGTTAAGTTTAGGTTAAGAACTCTCCTGGCTCTTCATTATCCTTTATCACCCATCATACCATCAGGGTAACGTTATTCTGCCTTCCAGGTGCCCCAATCTATGAAATGGATGCAGTTCTGACAATGCTAGGGAGAAAGCCAAAAATGTCATAAAAGACAACCTGATGGCATTAGACAAAAACATATATACATTTTTTTTATTTTGTAAGAAATATATAATCCATAAGACAATAGAATCTGTTCATAAATTTGACTTGCTGAGGAATTTGTTTAGTTCACACAGTACCTGTGAG